>JANAVB010022593.1:4268806-4419840 GCA_029216955.1 Iris pallida
ACTCCGGGAATTGAAACAAATTAGAATTCTCCACTCTCTACGACGTCTGGGAGATAGAATATTTTCAGGAACAAGGAAATCATAATGATTTTTTTTTCCATTCACAAGTATATCGTTGTGTCGTCCAACGTTTCCATCAAAATGATTATTATCAACATATCCCTCTTTTATGAATTTTTCATTAGTTTGGTGCTTACTCTTATCAACCAATAAAATACCTATAGTTTGATATGTAATAAATTTTTTCATAAATTTGACTTTCTTTGATAGACGAATTGGTTCAATAATAAACATTCCTTTGTTTACCAATTCTTGCAAGGTGAGCCTTTGTGGAATCAACATTAGATCCAGATGCATCTCTCCTCTTTCAATTGAGTATATAGCAATTTCCTTTGGATCCATCAGTTTAAGTAGGAAACAATATACCTTGATATTATTCATTATTCTTTGATTCAAAGGGTCAACCCATCTTAATTGAAAAATGAAATTATTTCGGGATGTTAATGAACAAGATGTACTTCTATTCATCGACAATATCTTTCGTTTCGTCCAAGCGGGGTCAGAAGTATCCGCCTTATTGGGGAGAATGCCTTCGGCAGTGGGTTATCAACCTACCCTTAGTACAGAAATGGGTTCTTTGCAAGAAAGAATTACTTCCACGAAAGAGGGATCTATAACTTCGATCCAAGCAGTTTATGTACCTGCGGATGATTTGACTGATCCATTTTAATGGATTGGTATTGCTTAGAAATGATATTCCACCTATAATCCCCGAAACGATGGGTCCTTTTTTTGTGATAATAAATAACCTACTTAACTCAGTGGTTAGAGTATTGCTTTCAAACGGCGGGAGTCATTGGTTCAAATCCAATAGTAGGTAAGGTAGAACTTATTAGATACCGGAGTCAATGGTATCTAATAAGTTTTTCTATCCATCTTCTTTTTTTCGTTGTATAATCAGGTTAGACTTGATTGTGTTCAACCGGTGGAAGCCAAATGTGATGTATAGTATAAATCCCAATACTGCAAGCATGTTTCGATAATTTTTGAAAGATTTAAGTTCTTCGGTAGACAGTGCGGAATAGGAGTATATATTTGGGAAATCATTTGTCAGATATTTCATGCCGCCATTTCCAAAAACTTCACCAACCAAATATATTCTCGTGTTTGGTGGAAACCCCACTGCCTTAAGGGGAACCGCCCCTTTCTCAGATATGGAAATTGTCATCGCAACCCGTAAAGACAAGCAGGTCATTTTCATATATGTAACGTAGAAGATAAAATTCAGAATGCAGATGGTCATGCAGAGGATGCAACAGATGCAAAAGGACAAGTATAGTTAATACAAAATGCCAATGTCATGTACTTGATAATATTATTAAGTATTAACCAGTATGCTAAATAGTTAGGAATTTGTTAATATGTGGCCTATGTTAATACATTAATAAATGTGTATTTTATATGAATATTTCTATCAACACATTTATAATTGCATATTTTACATCTATCAATATATGTACATGCGTTGCACGTATTTATTATTAGAAAGATTTAAAGACGCTTGTAGTCAAAATTTGTTCATTATTTTCCAATGAATGAATGATGCTAAACAAATTCCATTTTTTAATACCTCATTTTTCGATATTTGATGCATTTACGAGTTTTTATAATTAGAAATATCAAAGGACAACTCTTGTATTTACCTAGATACCCAATTTACTTAGTAAATATAATAATTAGTGTTTTTGGAAAGAAAACATCCACGGTAAAGCCTACTTTTGGCATTATGTAGTGGAATATAAGTTTTGCTAACACGTGCTCTTAGGGCACATGTTAAGGATAATTAATGCATACCTTTTTTTACTTTGATAATTGTTATCAACATGCAAAAAGCATTAAAAGAAAATTATTTGTTTGCATTGTATTCCATAAGGACCCAATAAAATATTTTTTCAATAAGTTTTTTTTGTATTGATGGCCGGATTATTTGGATAGCTGGCCGTATTATTGATGGATGGTCTAATAACTAATACAATACCGAGCTCAGTTCGCTCTTGTGCTCAGCGAGTGGAGGTAAATAACCTCTTTGGTCAGGCGGACAGTCTCGGAATTGAATCACAAAAATATGTGGATGTGTGTAAAATTTGGAGGCAGTGGACCCAAATAACATACAAACACAGCGGACACAAAGTCTCGTACGTTATGTCGACAATCACCAAAAAAACTGATACAATTAGTTCTCCATAAACACGACGGTCGACTCTTTGTTTCTCTTGTGATATATTTTTGGTTGGGGGTATGTGAGCACAACAGTTTCCTCACAAATGCCAAATATTTAGTAATATAGACAATGATTTTAATGCTAGGTGTAGATGGTGCAAAGCTCCGTACTCTCATAATGGCCAACTTATAGGCACGGATATAAAATCTATATAATTATTTCCATTTTGAGAGTTATGTCACGACCCGTACCCAAGGTAGGGCACGAGTACGTGGTTACGTCCAGCGTACGCCGAAGAATCGACGGTAGAACGCTGTATAGGTCGTCTATAAATACTACAACTAGTCAAAATATAAGGGTACCTGTCATCTCCGTACGGAGGTATAATATGGCATAACTCAATCATAAGACAAACTAGGATAGATAGTACAAAATGGAAATATGATAGAAGGGAAAACTGGAAAAGAGTTCAGGATCCAACACAGCTCAGAGATATAAACAACATCACGGAGTCACAAAATATAATATAAAATACTACAGTCTGAAAGCACTAGCTGGATCGCAGTTCAGGCAAACCTAACTAAGCTATACTAGTCCAGGTGTGCAAAGTCTAGTGGCTCAACTGCCAGGTCACAGTCCTGGCCTAAGTCTCTATCTGCCCCGACCCCATAGTAGGTCGAGCAGTCTGCCTCGGAATCATCTATAATATATCAATGGTATCCTGTCAGGAAAATGAGCAAGTACAAAACACTAACAGCAGTTCCATATGAATTGACAAATTCTATAAGAGACAATCATAATAAAATACAAGACAAATATCAAAGCAAAAAATATAACTGGGTATGTGAAACAGGATATAATGTCATGGTGATAATACATGAATATAGAATAGAACAGAGATATATGATGTAATAAAGTAAATATAAAATGTGCCATAAATTATTAGTGCATTATGTGATCGGCTTAGGTCCAGATCGGGCTGTTCCATCTGATCGACTATGAACAGGTGTACAAAAGAGAAAGATCAGGCCGACCACCATGGAAAGCTATGAATAAGTAGGGTCAGGCTTTACCCGTCGTGAGGCAAGGGTATAGCTATAAATAAGTAACAGGTACGAGTGTGAAGAACAAGTAGGGATTTGATCACACAACCACTAATAACTCTCCATTCCCGAATAGTATAATGGATCCGGACATGACACGTCATGAACGGGACTCAAAAGCAGGGGGCCAGCCTACTCCTAAGTCAATGTCTATATAAGTACATGTAATAAGTCGAGCAATGTACCAATATACCAAGTAATCCAGAAACAATATTTCATGATACGATCCGATGTATACTAGTCCGTAAAATCATCGTGCCAGGAATCAAGTAAGACACTACAACTGAATCGGATATAGCAGATATCAAGACAATAAAAACTATCAGTGAATGTACTCGCCTGTGGTACTGAGTTGATAAGGTGAACAGATGCTCAGTGAAGTCACAGACCTAAAGATGAGATACTATTAGTCAAAATAGGGTTTAATAATGAAAGGAAAGCTAATCAAGTCATGATATACAAGTCTAAGCCAAACTAGGTCAAACTAGGTCATACTAAGCCAAACTAGGTCACACAGAATCACACTAGAACAAACAAGGTCACAGGAAGTCAATCCAAGTCAAACTAGATCAATCTGGGTCAAGGATTGACTTACAGTTGACTTTTGGTCAACTGGTCAACTCTGGTCAACTCTAGGTCAAACTAGTCTAATGTTGACTAATAGTTGACTTTTGATCAACAGGTCGACTTTGGTCAAGTCCGGTCAAGTTCTAGTCGCTTTTAGGCTAAGTTTGACCTTCGGTTGACTTTTATTGACTTTTGGTCAAAACGGTCAACCGAGGTCAAAACTAGTCTAAGAGCACTAATTCTGACCATTACCAACCAAGACACCTTAATTCTAACCATATCTTAACACCTTAAACTCATACCCTAGCTTTTAGGCAATTACCTTAACTTATCCTATTACCTTACCAAGGTAAACTCACTACCAAGCCTCTACCTTAGTTTCTAGGCACTTTGCTACCTCAACATGGTATCCTAATACCATGTCCTCGTATCTCGATACCATGCCATGGTATCTTGATACTCTAACTTCATATCTTGAAGTATCTAATACCTTATCTTAGAAATAGGGTAAATCCTATTTACCTTGTGATACCATCTTGGTATCACGAGATACCTCAACTCTAACTCTAAACACTAGACTAACACTAACTCTAACAAGTAACCACATCTAACATTTACCTTCTTCTCTATCATTCAATACCTTATCTCATATATCAAATACCTTAACCTCTACCCTACTAACATACCATATCGCAACATTACTTACTAACACTCTAACTAACTCTCACACACAAACACTCAAGGGTTAAGGGACTAAAATTGAATGTGAAATGGGGGGGCTGATTTTGATGAAGTGAATGATAGGGACTGAATTTTGGAATGAATGTTGGACTGAATTGAATAAAAAGGATGAATAGAATGAATGGACTGATATGGTGGTAAAAGGAAATGTAGGACTGAATGTATTGAGATGGAAGTATGGGGTTTCCTTTATATGGACTGTCACATTGAGAATGGGCTAAATTTTTGGATGTTGTGGGACTGAATAACATGTGAATAGGACTGCTATAGGACTGAAACATGTGGGAATAGTGGACTGAATTGATATGGATGAATGGATGAATGGATTGGAGGAAATATGATGGGAATGCTTACTGTCCTGCAAGCAGGGTGCCCTGCTGCTATCCTGAGGACAGCAGCTACTGATGTTCCTGCTGCTGCCAAGGCAGCAGCTCCCCCCTTCACACTCCACTTCCATTCCTCTCTACTCTCTATCACTCTCTTTTCTATCCATCTCTCTAAACTCCTCTCTATCACTCTCTTCTCACTCTCTATATCCCTCAACTCAAACTCCCAATCCACAAACAAACACACACCCTACATATACACATCCACACACACTCATACTGTCATGCCCCGACCCAAAATCATCCGAATCATCGTCCTCGTAGGGGGCGTGATGTCGCACGAGCCTGGAGTTGCGCTCGTGTAAGGCAAGATGACAAGTTCTCAAATGGTTATCTTTTGATTTGATATTAACAACAAAAGAAAAACAGAGTATACAAGACAATTCTCTTTATTGATATTCGAAACTGAGATTACAAAGGCCTTTCGATAGCCTAACAATATATGCCAGATTGGCTACAACACTCAGGTTCTCTCTTGTCCACAAAGGATTTTACCGTTCCATACATCATGCCTTCTATATCTCGGCCGCATCAATCATGTTGCATAGTCCGAGCGTCAAGCGATCGCACGTGTTTGCCATTAAAATCTTTGGATTGCAATTTCAATTACAAACAGAACAGTATTATAATGTAGGACTTAGATGTAGTCCTAGGAGTACACTTTTGTTTATCTGGGTCCCTGTGTCGATGGAGCGAGTGATAATACGTTGACTCCGTTGACGATCTGACGACGATTTTCGGTTCTCTGAAGGTCTGAGTTGCTCTGGGTACTGGAGCTTGCGGAGAGGAAGAAGACGTTGAGTGTCTCTTCCAATCTTTGCGAGTGAACTCTAATTCTCTGGTTGTGATTGTCTTTGACTGTGCGTCCTTGTATATGTCTCTGTGTGTGTGTAAGAAGGAATGATCCCTCTATTTATAAGCAGCAGGTTAGGCTGCTCATGCGCGCATATGTAGGACGCGCATGTACGTGGGGATGCCACATGGTTGAAGCTGCGGGAGGCACATGGATGATGCACCATCATTTGTGGGTTGAATTCTTCATGCTGCATTTGTGGGCTGGCACGTAGCAGGGGAAAAAATCTTTCAGTTGCCGAGATCTTGGGTGATTAGCACCCCTTCATAGGATGAACTGAGTCAAAGGATACGTGGCGCATGTCCGTAGCTCCAAGATCTCAAATTTGGTGGAGAGTAATCTGATAGGATGCACCTGGGATTGGGCGCATGAGAAGACTTTCGCTCGCAACCTTCAAGAGTTACGAACCAATCTAGGCGCATGGCTTTTGAGGTGCATACGAGGCTTCAGTAGCGACTTAACCTCTGTCTTTAGGGATCAGAGGAAGGTCTGAGGCGCATGGCTTTTGAAGCGCATGCTGAGGTTTAGACGCATGGCTGCGGAGGCGCATACGAATGGTTGGGCGGCCACGTGGCTTGTAACCGTCGGAAGAGAGTAATGATGACGCTGACGTCAGCGGCGCTTCATTTTCTGAAAAAGCTGTTGCTGCTCTGTCATCGAGGCATGGCTGATGTCGTGTCAGACTTCAGCGTTTAATTTTCTTTGACGGGTGATGGGCTCTTGAGTGGGCGCATTAATCTGCATTCCACTAGGCGCATGGGGACACGTGGGACGCATCCTTATGAGGTACTTGGTGCTGATAGGCGCGTCTGTATGATGCGCGGTCTGACCGACGCATCCGTTTGCATGACACATCTTCATTGGTCCGACTGTTGCTTTCTTCGAGTGCTTTAAATAGCCATTTTGACTTGGCCGAATTCGAAGCGTCAGGTTCATCACCATAAATGCAAATTCATTGCACGGGATTCGGAGAGCCCGTCACTTGGTGCATGGGTTTGATTTGCCCGGCCTATAAATAGCAGCAAGGAGAGAGTTTGCTTCTCGTTCTCTCACGTCTTCCCGAATAAACTTACTTGCTCGAGGACATTCTGTTGACAAGATGCTCCCGGGGGTGAAGATGCGACGAGTTGTCTTCGTTCATGTACTTGAAGGTGACTGTTACATCCAAATGTCAGAATCGCGGGGTTCTGAGGCAGGCCGAAGGTACCTGTTGCATCCAAAGATCGGGATGCTCGAGCCCCGTCACCGTTATGCTGGAAGAGCTGCAGATCAAAATTGTGGTGCTCCTATCTTCCTTGGGCTTTGGAGAGCTCTTCCTCCAGCTAGAGTGGGGTTGGCTGCCCACTCTGGTTCTGCTCAAAGCTGCTCCTTTAGCCGCAGATCGGAATTGCGGTGCTCTCCTCTTCCTTGGGCTTTGGAGAGCTCTTCCTCCAGCTAGAGTGGGGTTGATCGCCCACCTTTGTTCTGCTCAATAAATGTTTCATTAGCCGAAGCACTTGATCGGGTCGAAGTGGAGCGCATATGCTGAGACTTCGTGATGCACCTAATTGAGACGCTGAAATAGATACGCCTGACTGAGACGCTGAAGTGACGCGCCTGACTGATGATGCGCCTGGCAGGAGGCGTTGAAGTGAGGCGCCTGACTGATGATGCGCCGGGCAAAAGGCGTATGGCAGTTTGCTGCTCCTGGCTGTAGTCTTAGGATCTTTCTTTTTGTAGAAATTCTCCTTTAGAAAGGCTTTTTTAGACATTTAATAGACTTTTATATGAAATAAAAATCTTCTTTTGATGTCTATACTTTTGCTGTCTTTTGCTGTGCCAAGTACTTCGTTTAAGCTTTCTGGCACATGTAATGTTAGGTGCATAGGAATTCTGGCCTATAGATGCGCCTGAAATTTCATGCTTCTACAAGACCCCCTTCAAATTTTTTAAAAAATTTCGTCAAGTTTTGGAATACTTTGAATAAGAAACATGGTGTTGACTTCAATGGGGCGCATAACTGTTCGGAGCGCATGATTGCTCCGCACATCTGTGATGAGGCGCATGCTCCTCTTCAGTTTTAAATACAAATGATAATGCTTCGAAATAAACAAAAAGATTTAATGATGATCTTTTTGGACTATTTGCAGTTATCATTTCGAAGAACCCCAAGCGGCGGCTGACGTCACCCTTCATCGATTTATGCGTGTAACCAAGCCTATAAATAGGCGTCTGATTGAGAGAGGGAGAGTTCTTCCTCTCTTTGCTTTCTTCTTCCTTAGAGTTCTTCTTCCAAAACCCTAACTTCTTTTCATGAAATGGCTCCCAAGACTCCTCGCGGTGGTGCTGGCCGAGGACAAGGCCGGTGTAAGGAGCCGATGGAGTTCGATGAGGAGGACGCTCATGTCGTCACTGTGACTCCCGCGGAAGTTCGACCGGCGGTGACGGGTGGGTGTCATCTGATTTTGTAGTTGCCAACTCTTTTTTAGACGAGTTTGGGGCGTACGGATGAGTTGCATCCTGTTGTTGTGCCCTAACTCCTTGGTGCCGACGTGCATGGACTTCTGTCCTGATGATGCGCTTAGGCTCTTCTACTGACGCGCATGGGTTTAGGCCCTGATTATGCGCCGAAGCTTTACTGCTGACGCGCATGGGCTTAGGCCCTGATTATGCGCCAGGCTGCTGATGCGCCCCAAAATGTTCTGTCTTTGAAGCCTCTAAATTTTTTCTTGCTGCCTGACTTTTGTTTTTGCTGTGTCAATGTCAATGACTATCCCCTTGCTAAACGAAATCCTTCTAGATGCTTCGCTTTGCCAAATGGGGGTCGACTTCAACGAGGAAGTTATTAACCCAGCGAAGGCTGCTATCATGCTGGATCAGTCTTCCGAGAGGATGTTGCAAATCCGGGATCAGTCGCCTATTTTTCTCCAAAGTATGATAGAGAGCGGCAAACTGAAATCTGCTGAATCCGAGAATGTGACTTTTTTGAAACCGGCCTTTCTGTTTGGTGACCGCTTGATCTCCACTGAGGCAAAGATACTGAAGATCAAGGAAGACTGGTTCTTTACAGCGAAGGGCCTGGCCCTGTACATGCAGCAGTCTGAGCGTCAATTACCACTGACGACTTTCTACCGTTTGGCCTCCAAGAGGAGGATGCCATGGGAACTTACTCCTTCTCAAGGAGGGACAGTGGGGGGTACCCTTCGTATTGATGTTACTTCGAATCAAAGAGATATCTTGGCCTCCTTGCGAGCCGGGACCTCATACTATTGTCGAACTTTGCGCCCTGGGAGCATTTATAGTGAAGTACCTCCCGACACTTTCGCCTTCGGTGCTCCGACCTTTGCAAGCCGGATGCTAACATCGAATGTTATGTATCCAAAAGGAGGTTGTCGGGTTGAGGGCTGGTGTCACCATGTGTCAAAATGGGACGAGCTGACCCTTTGGGTTTTGACGAAGTTCAAGACTGAGCTGAAAGCGACTGGACTGACTGCTGCTCTTCGCGCCACCCAAGCAGGTGTCGACCTTAATCGACATACGTTTCTTGTCCTTCTGGAGATGTTTAACACCCAGACTGGCACCTTTTTTACTCCAGCAGGGGAGTTGGGACTGGCCCTCCATGAGATGTACGAGGTGTCCAAACTTTCCTGGGGTTCGGAACCATATGAGAAATATTTTTTGACAAATGAAGAGATTCAAGTTCTGGAAGACAAGGACCCAGAAATGGTAGCTGTTTTCAAGGAGGTGGCGAGCCACCATTATCTAATGCAACAAAGGAAGAAGGGCGGGTCACAGCCCCATGTGACTGCTTGGAGAAATTATGTCTTCAAGCAGGACCTGACGGACCCCTCTAAGATTCGGTTTGTGACTCCGCAAGGACTGAGTCACACGGAGGTGACCTCCGACATAAGCTGACTAGGTGAGAAGACTCCTCGTTCAAACGAGAGTGGTGGCGACTGTAGAAGCATGGAATTTCACAACCAGAAAGCCCATGCGCCAGGCATTCTATGTGCCAGAACTCAGACAGCTAATCAAATAAGCCATAGACATTCGAAGAAGGACTTTTTATTTATATATATATAAGTCTATTACATGTCTAGAAAAGGTTGTACAAAGGAGAATTTCTACAAAGGAAGGATCCTAGATCTACAGCCAACAGCTACCATGCGCCTTCCAGATAGGCGCAGCAACCACCATGCACCTTCCGATGGGCGCAGCAGTCACCATGTGCTGTCAGCCAGGCGCAGCAGATGCCATGTGCCTCCAGCCAGGCGCATCCTACCATCTCTTCAGCAGCTCAGTTATGTGCATCCCTTCAGCAGCTCAGTTATGAGCAACTCTTCCAACCAGGCTCACCTGGTCGAGCAGAGCCCAGTTATGTGCCGCTCTTCCAGCCAGGCTCACCTGATAAGTGCTTCGCCAAGCAAAGCATTTAACCCTCTGGCTGGAACCAAGGAAGAGAAGAGCACCGCAAATGCTGTGGCCAGGGGAGGCTTCGAAAGAGCCTCCAAAGACCAAGGAAGACCGTGATCGAAATCATGGCACAAGGAGCTTTCAACACAATCAAAGTGGGCGGCACCCACTTTGAAGGATGAGAGAGCCTACCACCACCATTCCGATCTACGGCTCTTCCGGAACAACGGAGACAAGGCCCGAACATCCCTATCTTTGGATGCAACAGGCACCTTCTGCCTGCCTCAGAAGCCCTCGACTCTGTCTTTTGGATGTAACAGTCACCTTCAAGTGCATCGAAGACAACACGACGTCTCATCTTTACCCTCGGCAGCACTTCGTCAACAGAATGCACCCACATATCCAAGTTCATGTTGGAAGTACGTGAGGGAATGAGGAGCAAACCTTCTCTCCATGCCACTATTTATAGGCCGGGCAAATCAAACCCACGTGCCAAGTGGATGACTCTCCGAATTCTGTGCAATGAATTTGCATTAAATGGATGAACCGGACGCCTCGAATTCAGCCAAACGGCTATATATAGCACTCGAGGAGCGAGACAGCCGCATCATTAAAGGACATGTCGGATGCGCCAGCCAAACAGCGCATCACACGGACGCGCCCTCCAGCATCAGGCGCATCACACAGACGCGCCCTACAGTACCCGGCGCATCACAGAGGATGCGCCCTCCCTCACATCTCCATGCCGAGTGGAACACCAACCAATGTGCCCACTCAGCTGTCCATCGAACGTCACAAACATTAAATGCTGAACTGACACCAGAGTTGGCAGCACGCTTCCCAAAGTCTGAACAGTTGACAGCTTTTTTCAGAGAACGAAGCGTCGGCAACGTCAGCATCATCATGACTCTATTTCGACGGCTACTGCCACGTGGCCATCCGCATGCGCCTCTACGGCCATGCGTCCAAACCAGCATGCACCTCAAAAGCCATGCGCCTCAGACCCTTCACTGATCCCTAAAGACAGAAGAAGAGTCTCCAGTTGAAGCTTTGCATGCGCCTCAAAAGCCATGCGCCCCAGACTGATCTCTGATCCCGAAAGACAGAAGGAAAGTCGCCTGCATGCGCCTCAAAAGCCATGCGCTCTAAACAGTTTGTAACCCCTAAAGGGTATGAGCCGCAACCTCCTCCTGCGCCCAATCAAGGCGCAGCTCCCTCCACCAAATCGGAGATCTTCGAGCCATGGGTCGATGACACGTGTCCTTTGACTCAACTCGTCCAAGATTTCAGCAACAGAAAGATCTTCTCCTCTGCTACGTGCCGGCTCACAACAGCAGTATGAAGAGTTCAACCTCTCAATCAGGGCGCATCATCCGTGCGCCCCCATCAGCAACTTCCACGTGGCGTCCCCACACACCGGCGTATCCTACATGCACGCATGAGCAGCCAGCCTGCAAAACTATAAATAGAGGGATCTTCTCCTTCACACACAGACAGAATCCACAACGAACATACAAGGAATCACCAGAGAGGCAGACACAGACACTCAACGTCTTTCTCCTCTCAGCAAGCTCCAGCACCCAGAGCAATCCACACCTTCAGAGAACCGATAACCGTCGTCAGCCGGTCAACGGAGTCAACGCATTACCACTCGCTCCATTGGCACTAAGGACCCAGCTTAAACAAAAGTGTACTCCTAGGACTACATTTAAGTCCTGTATTGTAATACTGTTCTGTTTGTATTAAAGTTTTCAATCAAACAATTTTAATGGCAAACAAGCTGGCGACTCTGCTGGGGACTTCTTTCTCCTCTTCCGAGAAAGTCGTGTCACAGGCCGACGACGTGAAGGTGGGCTCCTCCCACAAGACGCTGGTCGTGCGCCTCAATCAACAGGCGTATGAGGAGTTCATTTCTGAAGGAAGTGCGAGTCCTTCGAAGCGGCTACCAAAGCCGAAGAAGATCCGCACGGCCTGGGTGCGCAAAGTCGACGCCTCGGGCACCACCACTGAAGCGGATGCGGCAATCCAGCCTTCCCTTCCTGCTGACGTTCTCAGCAACCAAGGTGCGCCCGCCGATGCAGCGCATCTCTTGGGGAAGCGTGCGGCCGACCACGTTCCCCAGCTATCTCCCTCTCAGGCGAGAAAGATACGTCGACGGAGCAGGGGCACAGCCAATGCCCCGCGCATCACCTCTGATGAGTCACAAAAAGTCTCTGTCTTTGACAGACTCACTCGCTGTAATGGCGAGAAGAATTTGGATGCTGAGTACTATGCGCCCCAGCGGGCTGGTACGAAGAAATCCAAGACGACATGGGCCATGCGCCACAAACGTGCTATGCCAGCAGCCGGCCAGAGGCACGCGCTCGTCATCACGCGCACTGCCGATGGCAAGCTGTACAAGGTTGACTCAAGTGCTTCTGCACCAACAACGAGTCGATCTTCAAAGTCCTCATCTCGCTTGGGCGCATCTACTACGTGCACAACCAAGTCGAGAGAGGCAAACTCAGTGGTCTTGAACTCCCGCGCCTCCTCTGGTTGTGCGTTTGAGGTCCGTTCAAGTCACTTCAAATGTTGTGGTTCCCCTACTACTGATCGTGATGCCTGCTTGGTATTAGATCAGGGGGCGCAGCACTCACCTGACCACCCCGGCGTTTGGCCTTGCCATACGTCTGAAGGGGGTGTGAAGGCACCACTCTCCTCCAACGACCTGCACAACGTGATCACTCACAAGCGCCGGTCAGGAGAGTCGACCAACAAGCACGATACGCCTCTTACGGGGCATACTTGTGCGGTGGTCACCATCAACTGCTGTTGCAAGGCGGCAGCTCCACCAAGACAGACGGCCTTCCAATGACTGCAATCATTGACACCTCTCCGACGTCGCCTTGGGACAAAGTTGTCAGCTGAAGAGGAGCCAAAGGTTGTTTCATGCAAAGTGGTCTCCAACACCTCATCAATCCGGAAGACGACTGCCAACTCCTCGTCTTCATCCAAAAGCCAGCCGAGGAAAACCAAGGCAGCTGTCTCGACCTCTGGAGTGTTTGAAGGCACTCGATTGGGGAAGAAGTCCTTGGAGGAAGCTGGGGGTAGCCAGACCCTTGTTGAGCCTCCTTCCGAAGACGAAGATGTCCAAAGCACAGCTGCGGCGGATCTTCATCATCAAGGCGAGATTACTCTTCCTGAAGCCCCTCAAAATGAGGATGTCCTCCAGGACACCGCCGGGGGTAGTTCTGGAAACGAAGAGGTCCTTCAAGACGGAGCTGAGGGCAATCAGACCCTTACAGATGCGCCTATTGAAGATGAACTCCAGAATGTGGCTGGGGGTGGCCAAACACCAGGAGAAGTAACTCCCCCGCATGAGAGTGAGGCCGAAAGCGAAGCCTCAACCCATCCATCCACTCCTGGCCGTGTCAGGACAGTATACATGGCTGGGGATGATGTCGAGTCTGATGCACCGTCACAGGACATAGTCCAGCGCATAGACTCATTAGAAGGAGGTCTCAAAACCCTCTCTGCCTCTATGCAAGCACTGACTCAAGCAGTGTTTGAGATGCGGTCGGCCTTGATCAGGACACCTTCAACTGGTCCTGACCCAGGAGCTAATGGGGAGTCGAGTGTGCCCCTCCAACGGGCGCCCTCGGATACAGAAGCACCTCAAACCTCGGAGCCCTCAAACGCTCCAATCCAGATGGTACCTCCTTCCCCGACTCCTAGCTCTACGGAGGATGTGGTCGAAATGATCAAAGACCTGCGGGAGCGCTTCGAGTCCAAGAACAGGCAAGAGGAACGCCAGAAGATGGGCATTCCCCAGCCTTATCCCCTCGAGTGGAACAAGGTGGTTTATCCTCCAAAGTATAAACCACAAACACTCACCCCATACGACGGAAGGACTCTCCGCGACGGTACCTGACGTACTTCCAGTCACAGACAGGGCATCTTCCGAAGGAGGACGCGCTCCTCACCAGTATCTTTGTCGGGGCCCTGAAAGGAGTGGCGTATGACTGGTACTACAGCCTCTCCGACAATTCCATATCGTCCTTCGACGACCTGACGCGCCTCTTCCTCGACCGCTTCTACGACGGCGGGAAGGACATGACGATGGCGTCTCTCATAGAGATACGTCAGAAGGAGAAGGAAACGGTTCGGGCGTTCATCGAACGCTTTCGACAGGCTTGCTTCAGGCTACCTCCAGGCATGCCAGAACATGCGCTCCTCTTCGCTTGCAGCATGAATATGTTGCCTGCAGTAAAGCTCTGGCTCAACTCTACTCCCCCTCCTGACTGGAGTTCCCTGATCATCGAAGCTGAAGCTGCAGAAAAGAAGGCGGCCAACGCACGTCTTCTGGGTGTCAGCTTTCCCGTCTTTGACGATAAGGGGAAAAAGTCCGCAGCTAACAGCTCCGGATGAGAAGCAAAGGGGAAACAGGCATTGACTGTTACTGCCTCAAAAGGCGCATCTGTGCCTACTCAGAAGCCTCCACTGGCACCAAGACCCAAGGAGGTTTATTCATTCAATGATGACGACACCCTGCAACTTTTCGAGATACTGAAGCAGGGTGACAAGATCAAGCTACCGGACCCAAAGCGGCCCGATGAAGTTAGGAAAGTGGACAACCCAAGGTACTGTCACTACCATCGGTTTGTCGGACACCCGACCAAGGACTGCTACGTCCTCAAGAATTACATCCAGCGCATGATCAATGCGGATGTAATCTCCGTCGACTAAGAAGAGAAGACGGTGTCGGCCAATATGGTTTCGCTTCAGTTTGGCACCTTGCCGCCAACTACCACACAAGATGGCGTCGTCCCCATCCCTAAGGCGACAATGGAGGTGGTAAACTTACCACCTACTCGTGACAATGTGAGTGGACTCACCCCGCTCACCACATCTCGAGGAGAGGTCCTCTGGGTTCACCCCGACCTCGTCTCCGAGGTGACTCAATCGGAGGTACGTCCTACCTCCAAATCAAAAGGCAGAAAGATCAAGTCTTGCCGTACAGTCTCTTCTTCAACAGAAGAGGCACTTCCAGTGCAGACACGTGCACAACAGAGCTCCCAATTCGGCGAAGCCGCCGCCGAGGTGGTGTCTCCTAGCACCATCCCTGAGGAGGGTCCATCTAAGCCCTCAGCAGCCAATAAGCAGAAGCAGATGGAGGCCCGTTTTGACAGACCTCTACGGAAGGAGAATGCTTCGGGGCTGTCCAAGCCTCACAACTTCGACATTCTGGCACAATTAGCCAGTACACCTGCGCGCCTGTCTTTGTTCGAGCTCCTGCGTCTTTCTAAAGATTCCCGAGAAGCTCTCTGCGAAGCTCTGAAGGACGCTGAATCCTTTCTCAGTCAGGTCAAGCAGCCTGAAGACCTCCCAACTACTTGTGCGCACTGTCATTATGCGGATGAAGTTATCCCAAACATAACTTTCACCCAACAAGACATGCTGCTCAAGCATCACCGACATAACCGACCGCTGTATTATACAGGGTACATTGGCTCGGTCAAGGTGAGCCGGATTCAGATCGATCCTGGGTCTTCCCTAAGCATCATTCCGAAGGCGCTGCTATCTAAGCTGGGGATCCCGATGTACCGGCTGGCGCCCTCCAATACAACCATCAGCGGCTTCAATGCTAGCAAGAACGAGCCATTGGGCAAGATCCGACTGAAGTGTCACATTGGCAGCCTCAAAACTGAGGTGACTTGTTATGTGGTAGATGCCGAGGTCAACTATAACATCCTGCTCGGTCGACCATGGCTGCATGAGTACATGGTGGTGCCCTCCACGCTCCACCAGTACATGAAGTATGTATCCACCAATGGCATCATCCGGACAGAGTTTGCAGACATCGATCCTTTCAAAGAGATTGAAGCCTACTTCACCGATTCCGACTTGTACAAGCCCATTGACGAGGAGGAAGCCAACGACGCTGATGATGAGGCAGAGACGGCAACAGAGCCGGACATGGAGCCTGAGACGACTCCCAACGCCCCCTTGAAAATCCGACTGAAGGGGAAACCACCCCAGAAGGCGCCTCCAATGAGCATCAAGCTATCAGGGAAAGCGCCGGCTCGCGAAGCACCCCTGATGATACGCCTCAAGGGAAAGCCACCTCAAACATTGGCTCCCCTGGTGGCAAAATTACAAGGGAAGGCACCACTCACCGGAGGCGTAGCCGAGGCGCCTCTCAAGGTGCGTCTCAAGGGCAAGCCACCGCAGTCATCCAAGGTGTCAGAGAAGGCTCATATAACCCTCTCAGACCCCAAAGCTGTGTTGGACTCTCCTAGTCTGCCCCCAGTTCTTACAGACGAGGAGCTTGGTGATTATATCTCGGCTGACGTAGAGGCACCCTCCTTTGACAATGTAATCCCACGGGATAAGGTCTCGTATTTTATCAATAATAGAGTGTCTTTTAATTATTCTTGTCTTCCACACTGGAACGCCATGTATACATTAGACAACGCTCTACGGTCGTTACAAACACAAATAACGACCGTCTACCATAATCGAGTAGTCCCGTCTCAAGGAGTCTTTATAGTCCCTCCACGGAGCCGAGACCAAGGCACCATCATCTCGGGCAAAGTCGAGCGTCATCGGGACCTCCCGTCAATCGAGCCCGAACCTGATACCGGCAGAGTACAAGTCTATCGGTACACGGATGCGGCAAAGCACATCATCCAAAAGATGGGCTACGACCTGAAAAGCAACAAAGGCTTAAACTACGGCAAGGGTCGGCATCTCTCTGTCCGGCTTTCGATGCCCAATGGAAAGCCACAGGACTATTATAATCGGACTGGACGAGGGTTAGGCTATGTCACGCCGCCATCAACCCCAGAGAGTTCAGATGCAGAAGACATAGAACATTCCCACTCGTCCGAAGCATCGACTTGGAATTCCGATACCAGTATCGGATCAGTCTTCAGAAAAGTGCTGTCAGCTAACATGACGTCAGCACAACCTCAAAAAGGTGAAGGCGAAGACCAAGCGCCAGAACCCTTCGAAGAAGAACCCTGGGCCCAACGCCTAGGAGAACAATGGGAATCTCATTTTGAGCTTCGTGAACCTCCCACCGAAGACGAAGTCGAGCAGATCGACCTCGGGGAGGGGTCTTCTTCCAAACCCATCTTCATCAGCAAAAGCCTGGAAGGAGAAGATCGAGAATCTTTAATCCAACTGGCTAAAGAGTATATCGACGTCTTCACCTGGAGCTATGAAGACATGCCGGGACTCGATCCACAGATCGCAATGCATAGGTTGAACATCGTACCTGATGCCAAACCTATCAAACAACAGCAGCGACGCTTCCATCCGGACATCATGAATGCCATCGATCAGGAGGTAGACAAACTCTTGACCAGCGGCTTCATCCGTGAGGAACAACACTCGGATTGGGTAGCCAACATCGTTCCTGTCACCAAGAAGAACGGGAAGATACGAGTCTGTATCGACTTCAGGGATCTCAACTCTGCTTGCCCGAAGGACGAATTCCCGCTTCCAATCACTGATGTGATGATCGACAACACATGTGGCTTTGAGCGCATGTCCTTCATGGACGGGTATTCAGGCTACAATCAAATCAAGATGTTCCCCGATAACGTAAAACACACGTCATTCAGGACTCCAAAGGGTGTTTTCTGCTATACAGTAATGCCCTTCGGCTTGAAGAACGCCGGTGCGACATACCAGCGAGCTATGAGCACCATCTTCCATCAACATCTTCGCAAGACAGTCGAATGCTATGTTGACGACATCGCAGTCAAGAGCCGCCTCAAAAGAGATCACCTACAGGACCTGAAGACGGTCTTCGATCTCATGCGGGCACATCAACTCAAAATAAACCCGCTAAATCCTTTCTGGGGGTTTCTAGCGGCAAATTCTTGGGCTTTGTCATCACAGCGAAAGGCATTCATGTTGATCCTGAGAAGACCAAAGCCATCCTCAACATGGACCCTCCGAAGAACCTTCGAGAACTTCGGGGCTTACAGGGACGTCTGGCATATATCCGGAGGTTCATAGCGAACCTCTCCGGTAGATGTCAACCCTTTACTCAGCTCATGAAGAAGGGAGTCTCTTACGTCTGGACCGAGGAGTGCCAAAAGGCTTTCGACGACATCAAGGCTTACCTAACAAGCCCACCAGTCCTGGTAGCGCCAGTCACCGGCAAACCATTTCTCCTCTACATCCGTGCCATGGATCATTCTTTTGGCGCTCTGCTGGCTCAAAACAGCGATACAGGCTACGAGCAAGCAATCTACTACCTCAGTCGAACACTCATCGGGGCCGAACACCGGTACAACCCCGTCGAAAAGGAGTGCCTGGCTTTGGTGTTTGCCATCCAGAAGACTCCTCATTATGTCTCGGGTCAGACAATTCATGTCATTTCCCGAGTCAATCCGCTCAGAGTCCTCATGACGAAGCCAGGATCATTGAACTCCCGGCTGGCTACATGGGCGATCTTGCTAACACCGTACAACATGGTGTTTGTGCCGCGAAAAGCTATTAAGGGTCAAACTCTGGCTGACTTTTTAGCTCCACACCCCATCCCAAAATCCTCAAAACTCTATGAAGATATCCCGGATGAGGTCCAAGAATCCAATGTCACCGAAGGAAGCTCCGTTTGGCGGATGTTCTTCGACGGCACTTCGAGAACAGGCCCCAAAGGCCAAATCATCGCACGAGTGGGGGTAGTCTTAGTCTCCCCCGATCAGCTGGTCATCCAGCGTGCGTACTCTCTTTCGAAGCCGTGCTCCAACAACGTTGCCGAGTACAACGCACTCGTCATGGAACTCCAGCTCGCACAACAGCTGGGGGTCGACCATCTGGAAGCTTACGGCGACTCAAAACTCGTCGTAAACCAGGTTCGGGGACAATATGAAGTTCGCCATGAAGATTTAATCCCTTATCATGAAGTCGCGTTGAACATCATTTCAACCTTCACTGGGTTCTTCATTGAACATGTCCTCCGTTTACAAAACTTGGAGGCCGATGCTCTGGCCGGCCTCGCAGCCTCATTAGCAGCGCCCTTTGGGACTCAACACTATATCACGGTAACAGGACGAGATTTGATTTGTTCCAGAAACAACCTGTGCTTGCAAGTGGCCTACGCTATGCCGACGAACACTGGGGTTAATGTCCGAGACTGGAGGTTCCCGTTCATCGACTTCGCTGTCTACGAAATCCTTCCAGAGGACCCGAAGGAAGCCGTCTCAGTCAGGAGACGCTCTCTTCGATTCTACTACGATACAGCTACCAAAACGCTGTACCGACGCTCCTTCGATGGGCTCCTCCTTCGATGCCTGTCCAACGAAGAAGCAGCCGAAGCTCTTCAAGAAGCTCATGACGGAACTTGTGGAGCTCATCAACCCGGTCCTAAGTTGCAAGATCGACTGCGACGTATGGGCTACTTCTGGCCAACCATGGCTGCCGACGCTGTCGAATATGCTAAGAAGTGCCACGCGTGCCAACTTCATACAGACTTCATACATACACCATCGGAGCCGCTACATCCTACAGTCGCCTCCTGGCCCTTCGAAGCCTGGGGCATGGACATTGTAGGGCCAATCACCCCTCCTTCATCGAGAGGACACCGTTTTATCCTGGCCATCACCGACTACTTCTTCAAATGGGCGGAAGCAGTTCCACTAGCAGAAGTAAAAAGCTCCAGGGTGGTCAGCTTTATCAAACACCATGTCATTTACCGTTTCGGAGTACCCCGGCGGATCATCCATGACAATGGTCCTCAGTTTATCAGCCACATTTTCAGCAGGTTCTGTGACAAGAATCGCATTCAAAACGTGGCCTCAACCGCCTACAATCCGGCAGCAAACGGATTGGCTGAGGCATTCAACAAAACTATCGTTAGGCTACTCAAAAAGGTCGTGCCATCCAATAAACGCGACTGGGACGAAAAGCTTGGCGAATGCCTTTGGGCCTACCGTACAACGGTACGGACCCCAAAAGGCAACACTCCATTCTCCCTGGTCTACGGGAGCGAAGCAGTACTGCCTCTCGAGATACAGATACCTTCGCTCCGCGTAGCAATCACAAACAAACTCACAGAAGAGGACAATCAACGTCGTCGTCTGCGGGAACTGGAGGCACTTGACGAAAAGTGTCTCCTAGCTCAACAACGTATCGAGCTCTACCAAGCCCGTATATCACAGGCTTTCAACAAGAAGGTCAAACAGAGGACTTTCCAAGTTGGCAACCTGGTTTTAGCAGTCAGAAGACCAATGGTGTTGACCCACAAGACACCAGGAAAGTTCAAGCCCAAGTGGGAAGGACCTTTCATCATAGAGACGGTATACTCAAACGGTGCTTACCGCCTCGCCAAACCCAATGGGGACTTGTTCATGATGCCCATCAACGGCAAGTTCCTAAAGAAGTACTATTCTTGACATCCTCCAGACATGTACTTCCCCAAACAACCTCTTTCCACAAACTCATACGCTTCCGGAACCCAGCTGTTCCGTGGCATCTTCCAGTAGAAAGATAACCACGTCCATATTACCTCTGAGTTGTCTCTCTACACCCTACAAAGCGGAATCTTACACTTCGTAAGCCTACGCTACCCTTCATGTTTACCACGTCCACATTACCTCTGAGTAAACATCTTGTACAAACAACCCCTGCGTTGTTGTATATTTATCGCAGAACTTCCACGTCCATATAACCTCTGAGTTGTTCAGCGTATCCCCCAAGATCATTCCTACCACGTCCATAATATCTCTGAGTAGGAAGATTCTATCATTTCGAACCCAATGATTGCCACGTCCACATTACCTCTGAGCAAACATAATGGTTCCTTCAAACTTATTATCTGTACCTGAAAACCAAGGTGCACAAAAGATAATAGGTCCACACAAATCATCAAGTTCATGACAACAAAAGATGAACACATCACAAAAAAGTTGTAGACTTCTTTATTCTTCTGAAAAAAGGAGTACAAGAAGCTACATCATCCCCCAGTAAGGGTTGCAAAAGAACACAAAAGAAAAAGGGAAAAAGCTATGGTCCCTGAATCTCCCCAGGATGGGCTGAGAGCTCCCTGACTCGAAGCTTTAAGTCGACTGCGCGGGCCTCCACCGTCGCCAGGACTCGTCGCTCTGCTTCTTGGCGCATCAATTCAACGGCCCCAGCGGAAGTATCACTTGCATGCTTCTCATCAAGCTGTTGTCGTTGCTGCACCAAGGCAAGAGTCCGCTGAGTAAAAGTCGCTTCATCCTTCTTAAATGCTGCATGTTCAGCCCGGACACGCTCGACCTCTAACTGGAGTCGGGCCCGTTGGTCTTCAAGGCGGCACATCTGGGTGTCGATATCCGCGATATTAGCTTCCAATGCAGCTCGAGTTTCCACCGTCGTCTTCATGGACTGAGACAACTGCTCTACCGCAGCCTCAGTCTCAGCCACCTCGCGCTCCCAAACGCCCACGGTGGCCTGGTATGAAGACTCGATCTCGGCAATCAGCTTCCCCTTCTCCGCATCTATCAGGACAGAGAGGTCATTTTGCTGGATGCGTTGAAGTTCCGCGAGCCGCTCATCCAGCTCAATCACCGAAGCCTCCAGAATTTTGGCCATATGGTCGTGGCCTTGGTGAATACGAATCAGCTCGATCCAGGACATTGCCAGAGCTTTTGCCGTCGCAAAACTCCCATTGGCATCCATCACAGCAGATACACCCTTCTGCAACATTTTATACACCCCCTCGACGAGGAATTTCACATACTCGTCTGCATCCGCCAGGACCTGCGGTGTCATGGCAGGAGTTGGAGGAGCTACTACAGTTTGCGGACCGGAAGAAGATCCGCCAACCTCAACCAGCGAGGCTTGAACCTCGGCATCAATGGGCTCTTCATCAACAGGGGCTGGACTTCTAGCCCGAGGAGTCGAAGCAACAGAAGGAGCCGGCACAGGCGTCGAGATGGTCCCCCAAGTAGAAGGAGCTACAGAGGGTTCTACACCCTTACCCTTCTCAACCCCGGAGGAACCTCCGACATCAACAGCCACCTCTTCTACCCCCAACGTCCTATCAACGGTTGGTACCTCCCTTGGCAGAATAGGGAGATTATCACTTGTCTCTTGACCCATCGCAGCGGTCTTGACTGACAGACGGGTCTCATCATCGAGTCCCTCAACAGGGACAGAATCTGTCGCTACCTCCTGAGTGGTAGCCGCCTCAACTTCCACGGTTGAAGCCGGGGTAGGACTCGGCAATGATGCAGCCGACCTCCCCTCATCATGATATGGAGGGGAATCAACCCTCTCCTCTGTCTCAACTACTTCTGTTGCCTCCGCAACAGGCTCTTGCAGCTCTGGAGCAACGTCATCGAAAGACGACGAACTCCATTCTTCTTCACCACCAGGAAACGGCGTGCTTGTTAAACCTTCGGCACTTGAAGCTTCCGTTCTGGCCTTTGCCGCCTCGGAAGCTGCTGTACCCTCAGTTTTCCTCCTGACATAATCTGGGGATACCGGAATCTCCACGTCAACAGCATCCTCCGAATCTTCCTCCATGGGAGACATCATGGTCGGCGGGATACGCACTTCAAACGAGCCCGCCGTCCCTTCTCGCCTGCTCCCACCCGACTTTGGAGTACGAGGTTTTCTTTTTAACGGTTCCTACAAGAGAAGGTGAAGCCTCGTAAATAGTGGAACCAAAATCAGATTATGTAGGACGCCCTTACCTCTGCGGACGCTGAATCCGATGACGCCGTCGATGACGATGCCTTCTTCTGCTTCTTCGGTACAGGAGATTCAATCCCTTCGTCTGCACATCGTTTAATCGATCGCCCGAGGGTTCTGCTTGAGAGGCGGAAGGGGCACTCCGGTGACCTATCCCTGACGGACAATGCGACCGGGCCTTCACCGACACGTTCCCGGTCATCGCTAACTGGGTGCCTGCAAGAAGACTGGTCTCCCTGTCATATCCGGAGGGCGCAGCAGCCATAGCACAGTAAAATTTAGCGACTGAGTAAAGAATGGGCGGCCGCGGATCTGGGGTGGGCAACGTAAAACGAGCCCCGGTACATCCGGCATTATAGTAATGCCAAGCTCGTGCACCATCCAACAAACTTCCAATATACCCCAGAGAAATACTAGGGTTATCCAACATCATCTGGGCATAACCAAATTGTCGCGCAAAGCGGCTTGGCAAATATGGTTCCAGGTAGCACTGATTCCTGTTTCGGTATACCAGATGAGATGGCCGGATACTCTGTAACCAGCGGAATCCCCATTGAGGCAGAGTGGTGGTACCTTCGCCCAGATCCCTTAGATCTTCGTTGGCCTCAAAGCCCAAGTAGATTGGACCAACTTTGGTAATTTCCCAACCCTGAAGACGGGATAAAACCTTTCTACAAACAGGGACACCAGTATGTGACCAGCTCCTCCGATTGAAACGACGAAGGAGTGCATCTCCAGCCTTATAATCTTCTTCCGAGCCCGGACTCATCATACTGGGATGATGAAAAATCAGACATCCCATCAAATAGTGAAACGACAGTTCGGCGCGCGGGAAGTTATTATTTCGGCCTCTGTCATGAATCACATTTCCAGCAAACTCTCTCAAACCTCGCTACAGGTTACATACCATTACGGGGAGAAGAGCCAAACGCCGGCCAAAGACCAACTTCACGGTTGGCAGGATTAAGTTTCGGGTTACCCTCTCTACGGCACCAGATCTGCCCGCAAACACGTAATCCCGGAGCCATATCATCAGGTAGGACGCCAACACCGCCTTGGGTGACATCCGATAAGCAAGATGCCAGAAGCAGCTGTAGGAGCGTGCATCTGACTGCTGGTCCTCATTTTCTCGGGGATTTTTCTCCCCTAACCTGCTCATTTCGGACAACACTTCGCTACGAGAGAGCGCCGGTGGAGTAGAAAATTGTGAGGGATCCTCCTTGTCTTGTCTAAAGACATAATCTCTCCAAGCGGTCGCATGAGGCTGCGTCCCGTTCCTATCCCGTCTCTGCATATAGTAATGATAACTCGCCACTTCCTTGAAGACGGCCGTCATCTCCTCAGCCCTGTCCTCCAGGACTTGAAGTTCCTCATTGGTGGGAAAGTACTCTTCATAGGGTTCCGACCCCCAAGGGAGTTTTGACACCTCATACATCTCATGAAGTACGAACCCTAATTCCCCTACCGGGGTAAAAAAGGTCCCGGTATGGACATCAAACATCTCCAGTAGTGCGAGGAACATGTGCCTGTTGAGATCAACACCCGCCTGGGTAGCACGGATCGCGGCAGTCAATCCAATCTCTCGAAGCTCGGTCCGAAACCGTGATAAGATCCAGAGTGTCAGTTTATCCCACTTGGAAACGTAATGACACCAAACCTCTACCCGAAAATCTCCTTTCGGGTATGAGCGTTCCATCAAAAACATACGATGTGTAAAGGTCGAAGCACTATAAGCAAACGTATCAATGGGTACGTCACTGTAGAGGCTCCCGGGGCGTAGAGTCCGCCAGGTGAAAGAAGACCCAGACCGTGTGGCGGTCAAAGTATCCCTTTGGTCGAAGGTAGAATCAATTTGGATGACGCCAGTCACCGCTCCCCCCTGAGAAGGGGTAAGATCCCAAGACATCCTCCTCTGGGAAACAAGGCGACAGAAGGATGTCAAAGGCCATTGACGTTCAAGTTGCTTAACAGTCATATGCACCCCATTCGCTGTAAAGAACTAGTCCTCCTTGACCTTCAACACCGTCGCATCAGTAGAAGTGAGACGGTCTCCGAATAGGAACTCAGGCTTCAAGAAGGTCAATTTATCAGATGTGGAAGATTTTAAAACACCACGTTCCATCATCCGTTTGAGGAACACATACTGTTGCTCACGGATTTGGGTCATTCTCTCGGGAGGCTGATCCAGCATAAGAACCTCTCGAGCGGGGTTTATCACTTCCTCATCATACTCTACTCCCATCTGGTTGAAGACAGCCTCCAAGAACACTTCATTTAAAGGCGGGATCGCTACTGACACTAGCAAAGATCAGAAAAATGCTAGAAGAGAAAGAAAAGCTTCGGCGCATTTAGGGTTTAAACCCATGCGCGTCAGCAGCCTCGGTGCATCATCGGGGTTTAAGCCCATGCGCGTCAGCAGCCTCGGCGCATCATCCGGGTCTAAACCCATGTGCATCGGCGAACAAAGACCGCGGCACGTCATTAAAGACCCAAGGTCTATGTGCGTTGGTGTACGGAAAAATGAGACTTACCAACCACCTCCGGCCGAACTTCGACAGGCCGTTGGGGAACGTCAGCCGTTACAACTTTCGCCGGCTCCTTCGCTTTCTCCTTCCCCTTGCCGGCACCACCGCGAGGAGTCTTGGGAGCCATTCTCTCAGAGAAGAAAAAGTTAGGGTTTTGAAGAAAAACTCTAAAGAAAGCAAAGGCACAGAGCAGATGAACTCTCTCTCTTTCTCCAACCCTTACCTATTTATAGGGCTTGGTCGCACGCGTGAACCGATGACGTGTAATCTCAGCCGTTGCTTCGGGTTCCGTGAGGAGATAACAACAAATACAACCAAAAGATCATCATTAATCTTTTGGGTTACCAAGGCGTCATCATCATCAACTGAAAGGAGCATGCGCCCGAACAAGCATGCGCCCAAAAATCATGCGCCCTGACCTCCATGCTTCTTATTCAAAGTATTCCAAAACTTATTCAAAAGTTTTGAAAACTTTGAAGGGGGTCTTGTAGAAGCATGGAATTTCACAACCAGAAAGCCCATGCGCCAGACATTCTATGCGCCAGAACTCAGACAGCTAATCAAATAAGCCATAGACATTCGAAGAAGGGCTTTTTATTTATATATATATAAGTCTATTACATGTCTAGAAAATATTGTACAAAGGAGAATTTCTACAAAGGAAGGATCCTAGATCTACAGCCAACAGCCACCATGCGCCTTCCAGATAGGCGCAGCAACCACCATGCGCCTTCCGATGGACGCAGCAGTCACCATGCGCTGTCAGCCAGGCGCAGCAGATGCCATGCGCCTCCAGCCAGGCGCATCCTACCATCTCTTCAGCAGCTCAGTTATGTGCATCCCTTCAGCAGCTCAGTTATGAGCAACTCTTCTAACCAGGCTCACCTGGCCGAGCAGAGCCCAGTTATATGCCGCTCTTCCAGCCAGGCTCACCTGATAAGTGCTTCGCCAAGCAAAGCATTTAACCCTCTGGCTGGAACCAAAGAAGAGAAGAGCACCGCAAAAGCTGTGGCCAAGGGAGGCTTCGAAAGAGCCTCCAAAGACCAAGGAAGACCGTGATCGAAATTATGGCACAAGGAGCTTTCAACACAATCAAAGTGGGCGGCACCCACTTTGAAGGAAGAGAGAGCCTAGCACCACCATTCCGATCTATGGCTCTTCCGGAACAACGGAGACAAGGCCCGAACATCCCTATCTTTGGATGCAACAGGCACCTTCCGCCTGCCTCAGAAGCCCTCGACTCCGTCTTTTGGATGTAACAGTCACCTTCAAGTGCATCGAAGACAACACGACGTCTCATCTTTACCCTCGGGAGCACTTCGTCAACAGAATGCATCCACATATCCAAGTTCATGTTGGAAGTACGTGAGGGAATGAGGAGCAAACCTTCTCTCCATGCCACTATTTATAGGCCGAGCAAATCAAACCCACACGCCAAGTGGATGACTCTTCGAATTCTGTGCAATGAATTTGCATTAAATGGATGAACCGGACGCCTCGAATTCAGCCAAACGGCTATATATAGCACTCGAGAAGCGAGACAGCCGCGTCATTAAAGGACATGTCGGATGCGCCAGCCAAACAGTGCATCACACGGACGCGCCCTCCAGCATCAGGCGCATCACACAGACGCGTCCTATAGTACCCGACGCATCACAGAGGATGCGCCCTCCCTCACATCTCCATGCCGAGTGGAACACCAACCAATGTGCCCACTCAGCTGTCCATCGAACGTCACAAACATTAAATGCTGAACTGACACCAGAGTTGGCAGCACGCTTCCCAAAGTCTGAACAGTTGACAGCTTTTTTCAGAGAACGAAGCGTCGGCAACGTCAGCATCATCATGACTCTATTCCGACGGCTACTGCCATGTGGCCATCCGCATGCGCCTCTACGGCCATGCGTCCAAACCAGCATGCGCCTCAAAAGCCATATGCCTCAGACCCTTCACTGATCCCTAAAGACAGAAGAAGAGTCTCCAGTTGAAGCTTTGCATGCGCCTCAAAAGCCATGCGCCATAGACTGATCTCTGATCCCGAAAGACAGAAAAAAGGTCGCCTGCATGCGCCTCAAAAGCCATGCGCTCTAAACAGTTTGTAACCCCTAAAGGGTATGAGCCGCAACCTCCTCCTGCGCCCAATCAAGGCACAGCTCACCAGATTACCCCCCCCCACCAAATCCGAGATCTTCGAGCCATGGGTCGATGACACGTGTCCTTTGACTCAACTCGTCTAAGATTTTAGCAACAGAAAGATCTTCTCCTCTGCTACGTGCCGGCTCACAACAGCAGTATGAAGAGTTCAACCTCCCAATCAGGGCGCATCATCTGTACGCCCCCATCAGCAACTTCCACGTGGCGTCCCCACACACCGGCGCATCCTACATGCGCGCATGAGCAGCCAGCCTGCAAAACTATAAATAGAGGGATCTTCTCCTTCACACACAGACAGAATCCATAACGAACATACAAGGAATCACCAGAGAGGCAGACACAGACACTCAACGTCTTCCTCCTCTCAGCAAGCTCCAGCACCCAGAGCAATCCACACCTTCAGAGAACCGATAACCGTCGTCAGCCGGTCAACGGAGTCAACGCATTACCACTCGCTCCATTGGCACTAAGGACCCAGCTTAAACATAAGTGTACTCCTAGGACTACATTTAAGTCCTGTATTGTAACATTGTTCTGTTTGTATTAAAGTTTTCAATCAAACAATTTTAATGGCAAACAGCGACGTGTATAGTTGTTTCTGGCATTGCGTGCACCGGATGTCTTCCAAGGCAGTATTGACTGCATACTTGATGATATGGCTCCGGGACTATGTGTTCTCGGGCGGATCTGGATCCGTAGAGAGAGTGAGCAGGAACCTCATTTTGCCAGCGGTAAAACTGGTTTTTGGTCGTCATCTGGCACTCCTTCCCGCGATGGTGTGTAACCTGTTGCGGGGTTTGAGAGATTTTGTCGATGATGTGGTCCACGAGAGGGGAAAAAAAGACAACTTTCCCCGAGCTGAGCTACCATTCCATTATTTGATGGGATGGTTGATTCTGCATCATCCAAATGTGATGAGCCCAGGCCCTGAAGAGGATCATGTTGAAGGTGACGCCTTTATCTGTCGCTTCTATAAGAGGAAGTGGCTGCACACCGGTGTCCCTGTCTGCAGGAAGGTTTTGTCTTATCTTCAAGGGTGGAAAATCACCAAGGTCAGTCCCGTCTTCACAGATTTTGAGGCTGACCAAGAAATGGAAGACTCCGGTGAAGATGCGATCGCCCTGCCGATATGGGGGTTTCGCTGGTTGCAGAGTATTCGACCGTCCCATTTGGTCTACCGCAACAAAAATAAGTGTTATCTGGAGCCGTATCTTCCGAGTCGGTTTGTGCGCCAGTTTGGTTACACCCAGCTGATGTTAAGGAACCCCAGTAATAGTCTGGGGTTTGTCGGAAGTTTGCTGGATGGGGCCCGGGGTTGGCAATATTACAATGTCGGACGCACTGGAGTTCGTTTCACTACTCCAGTTCACAACCCTCGGCCGCAAATCTTGTATTCGGTTGTGACGTTGTATTGCGCCATGAACACCCTGTCCCCAGATTACGACAGGGAGACTAGCTTCATTATTGGCACCCAGCTAGAGGCAACAAAAAACATGCTCGCGACGGCCCGGTCATATTGTCCACCGGAGGTCGCAGGTATCGGGTTGCTGCTGCAGCCTCAACGGGGGGTACTCAGGAAGAGCTCCCAGCTGGAAAGAGGCACGCTGACGCGGAGGCCGGTTCGTCTACACCAAAGAGATCGAGGAAAGCGATGACTCCGAAGGTGGAAGATTCGGGAGTGCCACCTGTGGTACCAACGGAATCAGCTCCCGCTGAGGTAAAGACGTCCCATATAATCTATTTTGTTCTTTGGTCTTTGTGACTTATGTCCTCCCTCTTTTTTTTGTAGGAGGTACCGAAGAAGAAACCTCGGATTTCGAAACCGAGTATTAGCAGACCGAAGGAGGTGGCGAGCTCTTTCGACGAGCACATTCCTCCGATTATAGCATCTCCCAGGGAAGGGAGCGCTGATGACGTCATTTCTGTGGAGATTTTGGTATCTCCAGGATACGTTGGAAGGGAATCTGAAGATGTACTTGCACCTTATGTTGCTGAGGTCTCTCGGTCGATCCCTCAGGAGGGTGGTGTGGAGCCTCGACCGGGAGTAGAACTATCCATTGAGGGGGTGCCAGGAAGCATGGAGGCCTCAAGGGAAGTTGTGGGAAAAGTCCTTCCAGACGAGGAGGAAGTATGGAGCTCGTCTTCTTCTGACGATGGCTCGCAAGAAGATACTGATCAAGCTGTCAGAGAGATTACGGCTAGCGGAGACGTCTCTGACAAGAATTTGCCGACTGGGCTTCCCTCCGGTTACGGTACCGAGGCGCTGGTCGCACATGAGACCTCGTGGCCAAGCCCTACCCCTGCCTCGGACGTGGAGGTTGATGTGGTAGGGTCGACATCACTGCCGAGCCCTACACCCGTCCCTGTAGGGGGAGCTGATGCAGGTGATCCGACTCTGGCTCCGCGGGAAGTCGAACTGTCAGGGGCGAATCTTGTCGCTTCGAATTAAAGGGATAGCCGTCTTGCCCCGGCCGGGGATAAAACTATCAATCCGGATGTCGGGGGATCATCCGTCGTTGACTCTGATAAGGGCAAGGGCCCTATGTAGGAGGATACACCTCTTGCTCCTTCCACTTGGGGGACAATATCGACGCCCCATCCGGCTCCTTCCGTCCACTTGGCCCCTCGGGGTAGTGACGAAGTACAAGTCCCTGACGAGAGAGGATTTGCTGAGGTTGAGGTTGCAGCCTCGCAGATTAAGGTTGGTGGGTCTTCTGCAGGTCCGCTGTCCAGAGTAGCTCCTCCAACTCCTACTATGACGCCTCAGGTGTTGGCGGATACGGATGAGTACGTGAAATTTATCGTTGAGGCAGTGTACAAGATGCTGCAGAGTGGTGTATCGACAGTGATGAATACAAATGGGAGTTTTACGACGACAAAAGCCATGGCGCTCCCTTACATTGGTCTGATATGTTCCCACCACGGCCACGATCATATGGCCGAGATTCTGGAGGCATCGGTGGCCGAACTCGACTAGCTTCTTTCCGAGCTTCAGAGTATCCGACGAAATGACTTTTCTGCTCTGATAGAAGCAGAAAAGGAGAAATTGATAGCCGAAGTCGAGTCATCGTATCAGGCCACGGTGACCGTCTAGGACCGTGAGGTGGCCGAAGCTGAGGCTGCAGTGGAGAGTCTATCTCAATCCACGCAGGAAAAGGTGGAGTTGCGGGCCTCGTTGGAAGCTAGCATAGCGGAGGTCACCGCTAAGATCTGCCTCCTTGAAGACCAGCGGGCCCAACTCTTGTTAGATGCTGAGCAAGTCCAGACTGAACATGTAGCATCTAAGAAGGAGGAAGCAGCTTTTACCTGCCAGATTCTTTTCCTGGCCCACCAGCGGCAACAGCTAGACGAAAAGTATGAGAATGATACTGCCTCTGAAGCTGTAGAGGTGATGCGTCAAGAAGCCGAACACCGGGTTTTAGCGACCGCAGAGACTCGGGCGGGAGACTTGAAGCACCGGATTGAAGAGCTTTCTGTCAATTCCAGTGATGCTTAGGGATTGCAGTCTCTTTTTTTGTTATTTTTGTAGTTTGCAACTTCTGCTGGAGATGTAATCCTTTACTTTTAAAAAAATAAAGAATTTTGTGGGGTGTTCATTTTTGCTATCATGAATTGATGATTTGTGTGGACCTATTATCTTTTGCGCACCTTAGTTTTTAGGTACAGATAATAAGTTTGAGAGAACCAACATGTTTACTCAGAGGTAATGTGGACGTGGCAAATATGGGGTTCAAATGATGAAGTCTTCCTACTCAGAGGTGTTATGGACGTGGTAGGAGTGACTCTGGGGGGAATACGCAGAACTACTCAGAGGTAATATGGACATGGAAGTTCTGCGATCAATGTACGGCAACACAGGGGTTGTTCATATGGGATGTTTACTCAGAGGTAATATGGACGTGGTAAACATGATAAGTAGCACAATCTTATGTAGTGTAAGATTCTTCTTTGCAGGGTGTAGAGGAGCAACTCAGAGGTAATGTGGACGTGGTTGTTCTTCTACTGAGGATAGAACGCCACGAAACAACTGGGTTCCGAAAGCATAGGATTTTGTGAAGGGAAGATGTATGTGAGCTCTGATGATCAGGTCCACTGACTCCCTTGTTGGGTAGAGATGGAAGTACATGTCTGAAAGATGTCATGAGTAGTACTTCTTTAGGAACTTACCATTGATGGGCATCATGAACAAGTCCCCGTTCGGTCGTGCGAGGCGGTAAGCACCGTTTGAGTATACCGTCTCTATGATGAAAGGTCCCTCCCACTTGGGCTCGAACTTTTCTGGTATTTTGTGAGTCAACACCATCGGCCTCCTGACTGCCAGGACCAGGTCGCCAATTGGAAAAGTCCTCAGCTTGACCTTTTTGTTGAAAGCCTGTGATATATGGGCTTGATAAAGTTTAATACGCTGCTGAGCTAGGAGACGTTTTTCGTCAAGTGCTTCCAATTCTCACAGACGACGATGCTGGTTGTCTTCCTCTGTTAATTAGTTTATGAGCGCCACACGGAGTGAGGGTATCTGAATCTCGAGAGGCAGTACCGCTTCGCTCCCGTAGACTAAGAAGAATGGTGTGTTACCCGTAGGAGTCCGTACCGTTGTACGGTAGGTCCAAAGGCATTCGTCGAGCTTCTCGTCCTAGTCGCATTTGTTGGATGACACGACCTTTTTGAGTAGCCTGACGATAGTCTTGTTAAATGCCTCGACCAATCCGTTTGCTGCCGGATTGTAGGCGGTTGATACCACGTTCTGAATGCGGTTTTTGTCGCAGAATCTACTGAAAATATGGCTGATGAACTGTGGATCATTATCATGGATAATCCTTCGAGGTACCCCGAAACGGTAGATGACATGATGCTTGATGAAGCTGATCACCCTGGAGCTTTTCACTTCCGTCAGCGGAACTGCTTCTGCCCATTTGGAGAAGTAGTCGGTGATGGCTAGGATGAAGCGGTATCCCCTCGATGGAGGAGGGGTGATAGGTCCTACAATGTCCATGTCCCAAGCTTCGAAGGGCCAGGAGGCGACCGTAGGGTGTAGTGGTTCCGACGGTGTATGGATGAAGTCGGCGTAAAGCTGGCAAGTATGGTACTTTTTAGCATAGTCGACGGCGTCGGCTGCCATTGTTGGCCAGTAGTAACCCATGCGTCGCAGTCGATCCTACAACTTAGGGCCAGGTTGATGAGCCCCGCAAGTCCCATCATGAGCTTCCCAAAGGGCTTCGGCTGCTTCTTCGTTGGATAGACATCGGAGGAGAAGTCCATCGAAGGAGCGTCGGTACAGTATTTTAGTAGCTGTATCATAATAAAATAGAAGGGAACGCCTTCTGACCAAGACAGCTTCTTTCGGGTCTTCTGGAAGAATTCCATAGACAGCGAAGTCGATGAATAGAAACCTCCAGTCTCGGACATTAACACCGGCACTTGTCGTCATGGCATGGGCCATTTGTGAGCATAGGTTGTTTTTAGGACAGACCAAGTCTCGACCAATTACCGTAACGTAGTATTGAGTCCCGAGGGGTGCAGCTAATGAAGCTGCGAGGCCGGCCAGAGCGTCAGCCTCCAGGTTTTGTAACCGAGGTACATGTTCTATGAAGAACTTGGTGAAGGTTGAAATCATATTCAATGCAGCTTCATGGTAAGGAACCAGATCTTCATGGCAAACTTTGTACTGCCCTCGGATTTGATTAACGACGAGTTTTGAGTCGCCGTAAGCTTCCAGATGATCCACTCCCAGCTGTTGCGCCAGCTGGAGTCCCATGATGAGAGCGTTGTACTCGATAACATTGTTGGAGCACGAATTTGAAAGGGAGTAAGCACGCTGGATGACCAGCTGATGGAGGGAGACTAAGACCACCCCCACTCCTGCGATGATTTGGCCTTTGGGGCCTGTTCTCGAAGCGCCATCGAAAAACACCCGCCAGACGGAGTTTTCTTCGGTAACGTTTGATTCTTGGACCTCATCTGGGATGTCTTTATAGAGTCTGGAGGACTCTGGGATGGGGTGCGCGGCCAAAAAGTCGGCTAGGGCTTGACCCTTGACAGCTTTTTGAGGGACGAAGACCATATTATATGGCGTCAATAGGATTGCCCATGTAGCTAGTCGGGAGTTCAATGATCCCGGCTTCGTCATGAGAACCCTGAGTGGGTTGACTCGGGAGATGACATGAATTATCTGGCCCGAAACATAATGGCGAGTCTTCTGGATGGCGAACACCAAAGCCAAACACTCCTTTTCAGCGGGGTTGTACCGGTGTTCGGCCCGATCAGTATCCCACTGAGGTAGTAGATAGCTTGCTCGTAGCCTGCATCGTTGTTCTGAGCCAACAAAGTGCCGAGGGAATGATCCATGGCACGGACGTAGAGGAGAAATTGTTTGCCTGCGACGGGTTCCACCAGGACTGGCGGGCTCGTCAGGTAAGCTTTGATATCATCGAAAGCTTTCTGGCATTCTTCTGTCCAGACGTAGGAGACTCCTTTTTTCATGAGCTGGGTGAAGGGTTGACATTTTTCGGAAATGTTTGCTATAATCCTTCGGATGTATGCCAGACGCCACTGCAGGCCTCGAAGTTCTCGGAGGTTCTTCGGAGGGTCCATGTCAAGGATGGCTTTGGTTTTCTCGGGATCGACATGAATGCCTTTCGCCGTGATAATGAAGCCCAAGAACTTTCCGCTAGAAACCCCGAGGAAGGATTTAGCGGTGTTCATCTTGAGTTGATGCGCTCGCATGAGATCGAAAACTGTCATTAGGTCTTGTAGGTGATCACCTTTGAGACGGCTCTTGACTGCGATATCGTCAACATAGCATTCAACTATTTTGCGCAGATGTTGATGGAAGATGGTACTCATAGCTCGTTGGTATGTAGCACCAGCGTTCTTCAAGCCAAAGGGCATTACTGTGTAGCAGAAAACCCCCTTTGGAGTCCTGAATGACGTGTGTTTTGCGTCATCGGGGAACATTTTGATCTGACTGTAGCCCGAATTGTAAAACTCCTAATTTTTTACTATTTTTATTTTTATTTTTTAGTACTGATTTAAAATTTTGTATTGTACATCGCGTAGTCGTATTATACGTCGTGCGCGAGATTTAATTATTGAATTTGCTCGACGAGTGCGAATATGTGCGAGCGTACATATTTTTGAAAAATATTTTTCTTCTATTTTTAGGGTTTCAAAATAATTTAGATAATTATTATTTAGCTATCGTGCCAAAATTTCCAAGATTTATTATTTTATTTATTTTATTTACACAAAGCCTTTCGTTTATACAGTTATTAATAATAAATAATATTTTTAGTGCGTACATATATTTCATAAATATTTTATTAGTATAATTTTCGAGATTTATTAATATTAATATTTTATTATTCAAAAAGATATTTAAAAATATTTATTATTTTTGAAATTATTATTATTGGTATTTTGAAAAATATATTTGGAAGTTATTATGGCTATTTAAATCTTGATTTGATTTTTGAATTGATTTAAATAGATTAAATTAATATCCATATTTGGAATCTGATTTATCCCATTGATTTTAAACTAAAATTTAATTTGATTTAATTAGATTTAATTGGATTTAGATTTGGATTGGATTTGATTGATTTTTAATTAATACATGAATTATCTACTTTGGGTTTTAAATATTCCTAGTCCATATCCAATTGAGAATTCCCACATCCTATAAATAGGCAGGTACTCCTCCAATTCATTATTCATCCACAATATTTTTCCACCACAAAAGTGAGTGCATCGTGTCCATGACCGTGTCCGTGTCCCATCCACTATGTGTTTCATTATACAAATACATTTCTCCACCCCGGGTCCGACAGATCCGAACCTCCGTCTCCGTCGTGTCGGACACACCCGACACAACTCATCCAAACTCAACCCCAAATACTAACCGCTACCCCGACCCGTCGGCCCCTACTGCTCGCCTTGCCGAACCTCGACCACATCCAACCCCGTCTCCGTCAACCGCTACTCACAGCCATCCACAACTACACGAACACCACCACTGTCACCAAATCCCCGACCAACCCGACCCGTCCAGTCGACCACCACCGTCACCGGCGCCAACGCCGACGATCAAAGGAAATCCCAAGCCCTAATCCTGATCCCTAACCTAACAAGCACCATCTCCACCAAGCTCACCCCGAGCACACCCCGACCAAGCCACCGAGCCATCACCAGCATCACCCCACCACCGGACCGACCATCTCCTCCAGAGCCATAAATGGACCAACACCAGCACCAAAACCCACCAGAATTTTAAAACCAAAAATAACCAAAATCCTCACCTGACTTCCGGCCTCGTCCCGTCGATCGTCGCGTCGGCGAACCCCTGAGTACCAGCCCTCACCGAACGCCTCCATCAGCCGAACGGCCCCGACCGACGCTCGATTCAGCGTCCGCTGAAACCCGGAGCGCCTGCACCACTACTTCGGAGCGCCGTACCACCACTCCGGAGGCGGCGCCACCACCGGCGCTCCACTCCGAGCCCCGCCGAAACCCCCCTCTTTCCTCCGAGCCATCCACCCCGCGCCAAGTCCGCCGGAGACGCGCCGTCCGTCACCCTAATCTCCATCTCAGGCGTCCTCCTCCGGTCTCCGCCCGACCGCACCCTCCGGCCGCCGACCGCAGCTCCCGACCCCGATCTCCTCTCCGCTCCTCACTTCATCCGACTCCCTCGACCCGTAGCCGCCGTCCCGCCGCTCTCACGAACAACGCCACCGCCTCTCCCCCTTAAAACCCTCCCGTCGAGCGCCGTCCTCGCCGCGCCCACTCGGTACCGCCGCCCGGCGCCGGCGACTCCTCCCCGAGCACCGCCCCTCTTCGATCTTCCTCTCTCTTCCCTCACGCTCCTCTCGCTCCGCACCCTTTCTCTCCACGCTGCTCTCTCCTTCTCTCTCTACTTGGATCAAAAGTTGGTTCTCTCTGAACCAACAGCATTATATTTTTTTTACTCTTTATTTCTTTTTATTTTTTACTTTTATGGTTAATTATTATTAATATTATTAGTTTATTTTTTTCTTTTTCTTTCTCGTTTTATTCCTTTTGGGTTTAATTGTGTATATAGAATTTTATCCATACAGTACTAAAATAGTAACATTTTAACTTAGGATACTATGTATGTATTTTGTATTGTAAAGTATTATTATTCTAGTAAATACAATAATAGTTTAAGTTATATTTGTGAGAATATATTATTATATTATTTTAGAGTATTTAAATATATCTTTGACCTAAATATTATTTGACAAAAGTTAGCTTATGGCCTAAACCATTTTTGCTAGATTTTAAATTCTTCTAAAAATATATTCTATACAATAAGTTTAGTGTCTTTTCAACTAATTATTTTGACAAAAGTATAGCTTTCTACCTAAAAAGTTATTTTTATAAACTTAGAGTATTCTTGCCAAAGATGATTTTCTTGATTTTAAATATTTTTCCTATGAATATTTTGACTCATGAAAAACTAGTTTTTAGTATTATAAATACCTTTCAAAAATTTGTATATATATATATATATATATATATATATATATATATATATATATATATATATATATATATATATATATTCCTTCTATTTTCCTCTAGCCCGTGACTAAGCCCATTATTACTATTCTCTTGTCAATTATGTCCTTCCTCCTATCGACCCTAACTAATTTGACCGTCCTGGACTCGATGGAACTGACCGTGCAACCACCCGAGGTTTCCTTGTATAGTTGTTGCACCGACGTCGCAGTTCATGCCACATTCATCATCGCAACACACCAGGCGTCCTACCAGGCAAGATACCTTGCCATTTGCTGTTTATTTATTTTAGCTCATATTTCATGCATTATTTATTTTCTTTATGCAAAATAAACTGTGATACATGGCATAACCTGTTAGAACTTACTGTTCATTTATATTTCCTGTTGTGTATTATTTTCTTACAAATTAAACCTAGATTTAAGGGTCCACCTTGTGTGTTGCATTCATTGGCCTTGACACGTTGTACCACGAAGTTGTGTGTCGCATGTAGGACACGAAAGTGCGTGATTGGCTGGCCGCCAGTACGTACAAGTCGTGCGATAGGAATAACCGCTAATAGAGATTGCATGCTAGTTTGACTTAGCGGTTATAGAGGTTACTGTTGTGGATACAACAGAGTAGGCATTGGACGGGGAGAACAATTCCTTAGCATATGGGCTTCGATGCACTTTCCTTTGTGACCCAGATTCTCCGCTGGAGATACGGGGTTGTTGACCCATGATTACTGACGGCCACTGACGATTATGCGGAACGTCATGCTCTTATTGATTGGGCCTCTAGTGCCCCAAGGGGGGACTATGTCGATCCTATTCAGCCAGGGTCCATGCGTTGGAAGGATTGTTCTTAACTACATTTACATAGAACGGTTAGGCACCTTTATCCGTTAGGTACGAGTACTTTTGGTTTGGGAACTTGTATCTGACCGTGGCTTGGAACAATAACTTGTCGCGGATTAGTTCGTCACATCTTGTCCTTGTTTGGTTGTAGGTGTGACTTACTACTTCGATGAGAAGGTATTGAACCTTGTTGGGGTCCGGATACCATATTGGATTTATAGCATAGAAAGATACGTCACCGTGAATTAGTTTACCATCTCCTGTCCTTGTTTGGTTGAGGGGATGGTACGCTCGTTCAATAGGTATGTATTGGACCATGTTATAATTCAATTGACTTATTTATTTGAGCAATATTTATTCAGTTTATATGGCATGTTCTTTATGTGTCTTGTTACGTCCCTCTGAGGACCTGGTAATCTCTCCAGGTGTGTGCTATTATTTTTTGTAGGTGTTCTAGCTCTAGCCGTGATCATTGCTTCTCTACGAGGATGATTGCACTTGGATCGTCTTCGCTTCGCTCGCCAAAATTATTTCTTTTTTCATGTATTTTTCTTTTACTTGTTGGTAGTGGATTTGTCTCCGCCCAACATATTGTATCAAGATAATTCATTATCTTTATATGATATTCTTTATTCATTTATTCTTGTGTGGATGAGATTAGTTATATGGTTCTACTGCATTTTACAGCTTACGTATATTTATTATATGGCTGACATGTCTACGTTCCTAGTCCTACGTATTTTGGGACTGGAACGTTACATGTTTTTGTGGTGGCCCATACAGGTCAAGATAAATTGTTTGGTTACTTTACCGTACCAAACAAGCCTGCGAATAGGATTAGAAGTTTAGGATCTCATCCACATACTTGACCTTTTTCCTCGATCCCATATTCGACCGACTCATCGATTGCATCTTGCTTGATTCCTCCTATCATTATTCTTATCTTTCCTTCGTGCCTGTTAGAGATTGACCCTACTAGTTAGATGTCCCAAACACCCTTAGCTTAATTCTTTAAGTTGGGTAGAATACCCCACACACCCTTGACCATTAAGGGAATACAAATGGTATTATCTATACCATAGAGACTAGAGGAAGTTAACCCATTTGGTCAACCAAGCCTTGGTCAATAAAATCGTAGAATGATGGTATACGAATAAACAAGACTTAGATCCTTATGACTCTTAGACCAATCATATTTGTTTTTATTCATCTACTATCGTGCCTATATTTTACTATCTAAACTAATGATGCTAATGTAGCCTAGTTTTGCAAGCTTAGCCATTTACCAAGCTTGTTCGTGACATATATGTTAATGGAGGTACCCCACTAACATATTGTCTATCAGAACCGGTACACGATGGTCTGATCAACCAAGTGTACTTTGGTTCGCTTTTATTTATCGTTTTACGTGGATGGAGACATAGCTAAACTTGTCCTCTAGAGTCCCATCCGCAACTGTCTTGGCAACTCCTTTTGAAATTTTTTTCGGTCGTCCTTGAATCACGTATTCGTATTCGATAACGCCTCCTTCTAACTCTATATTGCTTCGCCCTCACCTATTTTAGGAGGACGAAAGCGTCATACTAGAACTTCCTCTAACCTTCCCATCGGCTATGACCATTCTCACTCGATGTTGCTATATCTTCATCCCAAACTACTCGGCCCTATCAAGACCCTCTAATCGCTTAATTTAAGTGAATCTATTTCATTCTCTTAATCGTGACCCTCATTCATTACCCGTGACCATACCGTATTATTTTTCTATGATCTAGATCGTGAACTCTTACGGCATGATTTGTTATAGATTGTTTCCCATCGATACCTCCTTGTGCCTTCTCACCCCCCTACGAATTCTTAATTTCGAGGACGAAATTCTTTTAAGTTGGGTAGGATGTAAAACCCCTAATTTTCTACTCTTTTTTTTATTTTTTAGTACTGATTTAAAATTTTGTATTGTACGTCGCGTAGTCGTATTATACGTCGTGCGCGAGATTTAATTATTGAATTTGTTCGACGAGTGCGAATATGTGCGAGCGTACATATTTTTGAAAAATATTTTTCTTCAATTTTTATGGTTTCAAAATAATATACATAATTATTATTTAGCTATCGTACCAAAATTTCCAAGATTCATTATTTTATTTATTTTATTTACACAAAGCCTTTCGTTTATACAGTTATTAATAATAAATAATATTTTTAGTGCGTACATATATTTCATAAATATTTTATTAGTGTAATTTTTGAGATTTATTAATATTAATATTTTATTATTCAAAAACATATTTAAAAATATTTATTATTTTCAAAATTATTATTATTGGTATTTTGAAAAATATATTTGGAAGTTATTATGGCCATTTAAATCTTGATTTGATTTTTGAATTGATTTAAATAGATTAAATTAATATCCATATTTGGAATTTGATTTATCCCATTGATTTTAAACTAAAATTTAATTTGATTTAATTAGATTTAATTGGATTTAGATTTGGATTGGATTTGATTGATTTTTAATTAATACATGAATTATCTACTTTGGGTTTTAAATATTCCTAGTCCATATCCAATTGGGAATTTCCACATCCTATAAATAGGCAGGTACTCCTACAATTCATTATTCATCCACAATAATTTTCTACCACAAAAGTGAGTGCATCGTGTCCATGACCGTGTCCGTGTCCCATCTACTATGTGTTTCATTATACAAATACATTTCTCCACCCCGGGTCCGACAGATCCGAACCTCCGTTCCCGTCGTGTCGGACACACCCGACACAACTCATCCAAACTCAACCCCAAATCCTAACCGCTACCCCGACCCGTCGGCCCCTACTGCTCGCCTTGCCGAACCTCGGCCACATCCAACCCCGTCTCCGTCAACCGCTACTCCCAGCCATCCACAACAACCACGAACACCGCCACTGTCACCAAATCCTCGGCCAGCCCGACCCGTCCAGTCGGCCACCACTGTCACCGATGCCAACGTCGACGACCAAAGGAAATCCCAAGCCCTAATCCTGATCCCTAATCTAACCAGCACCATCTCCACCAAGCTCACCCCGAGCATACCCCGACCAAGCCACCGAGCCATCACTAGCATCACCCCACCACCGGACCGACCATCTCCTCCAGAGCCATCAATGGACCAACACCAGCACCAAAACCCACCAGAATTTTAAAACTAAAAATAACCAAAATCCTCACCTGACTTCCGGCCTCATCCCGTCGACCGCCGCGTCGGCGAACCCCCTGAGTACCAACCCTCATCGAACGCCTCCATCAGCCGAGCGACCCCGACCGCCGCTCGATTCAACGTCCGCTGAAACTCGGAGCGCCTGCACCACTACTTCGGAGCGCCGCACCACCACTCCGGAGGCGGCGCCACCACCGGCGCTCCACTCCGAGCCCCGTCGGAACCCCCCTCTTTCCTCCGAGCCGTCCGCCCCGCGCCAAGTCCGCCGGAGACGCGCCGTCCGCCGTCCTAATCTCCATCTCAGGCGCCCTCCTCCGGTCGTCCGCCCGACCGCACCCTCCGGCCGCCGACCGCAGCTCCCGACCCCGATCTCCTTTCCGCTCCTCACTTCCTCCGACTCCCTCCGCCCGTAGCCGCCGTCCCGCCACTCTCACGAACAACGCCACCGCCTCTCCCCCTCAAAACCCTTCCGTCGAGCGTCGTCCTCGTCGCACCCACCTCGGCACCGCCGCCCGGCGCCGGCGACTCCTCCTCGAGCACCGCCCCTCTTCGATCTTCCTCTCTCTTCCCTCACCCTCCTCTCGCTCCGCACCCTTTCTCTCCAGCTCTCTCCTTCTCTCTCTACTTGGATCAAAAGTTGGTTCTCTCTGAACCAACATCATTATATTTTTTTTACTCTTTATTTCTTTTTATTTTTTACTTTTATGGTTAATTATTATTAATATTATTAGTTTATTTTTTCTTTTTCTTTTTCTTTCTCGTTTTATTCCTTTTGGGTTTAATTGTGTATATAGAATTTTATCCATACAGCACTAAAATAGTGACATTTTAACTTAGGATACTATGTATGTATTTTGTATTATAAAGTATTATTATTCTAGTAAATACAATAATAGTTTATGTTATATTTGTGAGAATATATTATTATATTATTTTAGAGTATTTAAATATATCTTTGACCTAAATATTATTTGACAAAAGTTAGCTTATGGCCTAAACCATTTTTGCTAGATTTTAAATTCTTCTAAAAATATATTCTATACAATAAGTTTAGTGTCTTTTCAACTAATTATTTTGACAAAAGTATAGCTTTCTACCTAAAACGTTATTTTTATAAACTTAGAGTATTCTTGCCAAAGATGATTTTCTTGATTTTAAATATTTTTCCTACGAATATTTTGACTCATGAAAAACTAGTTTTTAGTATTATAAATACCTTTCAAAAATTCGTATATATATATATATACATATATATATATATATATATATATATATATATATATATATATATATATATATATATATATATATTATTCCTTCGATTTTCTCTAGCCCGTGACTAAGCCCATTATTACTATTCTCTTGCCAATTATGTCCTTCCTCCTATCGACCCTAACTAATTTGACCGTCCTGGACTCGATGGAACTGACCGTGCCACCACCTGAGGTTCTCTTTTATAGTTGTTGCACCGACGTCACAGTTCATGCCACATTCATCATCGCAGCACACCAGGCGTCCTACCAGGCAAGACACCTTGCCATTTGCTGTTTATTTATTTTAGCTCATATTTCATGCATTATTCATTTTCTTTATGCAAAATAAACTGTGATACATGGCATAACCTGTTAGAACTTACTGTTCATTTATATTTCCTGCTGTGTATTATTTTCTTACAAATTAAACCTAGATTTAAGGGACCACCTTGTGTGTTACATTCATTGGCCTTGACACGTTGTACCACAAAGTTGTGTGTCGTATGTAGGACACGAAAGTGCGTGATTGGCTAGCCACCAGTACGTACAAGTCGTGCGATAGGAATAACCGCTAATAGAGATTGCATGCTAGTTTGACTTAGCGGTTATAGAGGTTACTGTTGTGGATACAACAGAGTAGGCATTGTACGGGGAGGACAATTCCTTAGCGTATGGGCTTCGATGCACTTTCTTTTGTGATCCGGATTCTCCGCTGGAGATAGGGAGTTGTTGACCCATGATTACTGACGGCCACTGACGATTCTGCGGAATGTCATGCTCTTATTGATTGGGCCTCTAGTACCCCAAAGGGGGACTATGCCGATCCTATTGAGCCAGGGTCCATGCGTAGAAAGGATTATTCTTAACTACATTCACATAGAACGGTTAGGCACCTTTATCCGTTAGGTACAAGTACTTTTGGTTTGGGTACTTGTATCTGACCGTGGCTTGGAACAATAACTTGTCGCGGATTAGTTCGTCACATCTTGTCCTTGTTTGGTTGTAGGTGTGACTTACTACTTCGATGAGAAGGTATTGAACCTTGTTGGGGTCCGGATACCATATTGGATTCATAGCATGGAAAGATACGTCACCGTGAATTAGTTTACCATCTCCTGTCCTTGTTTGGTTGGGGGGATGGTACGCTCGTTCAATAGGTATGTATTGGACCATGTTATAATTCAATTGACTTATTTATTTGAGCAATATTTATTCAGTTTATATGGCATGTTCTTTATGTGTCTTGTTACGTCCCTCTGAGGACCTGGTTATCTCTCTAGGTGTGTGCTATTGTTTTTTGCAGGTGTTCTAGCTCTAGCCGTGATCATTGCTTCTCTACGAGGATGATTGCACTTGGATCGTCTTCGCTTCGCTCGCCAAAATCATTTCTTTTCTCATGTATTTTTTCTTTACTTGTTGGTAGTGGATTTGTCTCCGCCCAACATATTATATCAAGACAATTCATTATCTTTATACGATATCCTTTATTCATTTATTCATGTGTGGATGATATTAGTTATATGGTTCTACTACATTTTACAGCTTACGTATATTTATTATACGGCTGGCATGTCTACGTTCCTAGTCATACATATTTTGGGACTGGGGCGTTACACGAATACCCATCCATGAAAGACATGCGTTCGAAGCCATATGTGTTGTCGATCATCATGTCAGTGATTGGAAGCAGGAATTCGTCCTTCGGACAAGCAGTATTGAGATCCCTGAAGTCGATGCAGACTCGTATCTTCTCATTCTTCTTGGTGACAGGGACGATATTGGCCACCCAATCCGGGTGTTGCTCTTCACGGATGAACCCGCTGCTCAGGAGTTTGTCCACCTCCTGATTGATATCGTTCATGATGTTAGGACGAAAACGTCGTTGTTGTTGCTTTACAGGCTTAGGATCAGGCAAGATGTTAAGTCTATGCATTGCGATCTGGGGATCAAGTCCAGGTATATCTTCGTAGCTCCAGGCGAAGACGTCGATATATTCTTTGGCCAATTGGACCAAAGACTCCCGGTCTTCTTTCTTTAGACTCTTGCTGATGAAGATAGGTTTGGAAGGAGATCCATCCACAAGGTCAACTTGTTCGACCTCGTCTTCGGTAGGGGGTTCGCTTAATTCAAAACGAGACTCCCACCGTGCTCCTAGGCATTGAGCCCAGGGTTCTTCCTTAAAGAATTCTGACATTTGGTCATCGCCTTCATCCTCTTGAGATTGTGCAGATGCCATGTTGACTGATAGCACCTTCCTGATACTGGTATCGAAATCCTAAGTTGATGCTTCGGACGAATGAGAGTGTTCCATTTCTTCTGCCTTCGAACTCTCTGGAGTAGCCGGCGACGTGACATAGCCTACCCCCCGTCGAGTACGATGATAGTAGTCCTGCGGCTTTCCTTTAGGTGTTGGGAGCCGGAGAGGAAGACGTCGACCCTTGCCGTAGTTCAGCTCTTTGTTGCTTTTCAGGTCGTAACCCATCTTTTGAATGAGGTACTTTGCCTTGTCCGTGTACCGATAGACTTGAATTCTGCCGGTATCTGGTTCTGGCTCGAGTGGCGGAAGGTCTTGATGACGCTCGACTTTGCCGAAGATGATGGGTTCTTCATCCCGATTCCGCAGTGGGACTATAAAACAGACTCCTTGGGACGGGACTACTCGATTTACATAATTAACGGTCGTTATTTGTGTTTGTAACGACCGTAGAGCATTATCTAGTGTATACATGGTATTCCAATGTGGAAGACTAGAATAATTGAAAGACACTCTATTATTGATAAAACATGAGATTTTGTCCCGCAGGATTATATTATCAAGAGAAGGTGCATCTATATCAGCAGATATGTACTCTCCTAACTCTTCGTCTGTGAGCACTGGGGCTGGTTCAGGAGAGCCCATCGCAGATTTAACCTTGGGATCCGAGAGGGCCGTGTGGGCCTTCTCTTACAGCTTGGATGATTGCGAAGGCTTGCCTTTAAGACGCACCTTCAAGGGTGCCTCCAATGCGCCTTCGATGACGGGTGCCTTCTCCTGTAGTTTTGCCACCAGGGGAGCCGACGTTTGAGGTGGTTTTCCCTTGAGCCGTATCTTCAAGGGAGCTTCAATGGGTGTTCTACCTAGAGAAGTCGGTGCTTTTCCAGGTAGCTTGATGGTCATGGGAGGCGGCATCTGAGGCGGTTTCCCTTTGATTCGAATCTTCAAAGGAGCGTCGGGAATCATCTCTGGCTCCATGTCCGGCTCCGTCGCTATTTCTGCTTCGTCATCAGCATCGTTGGCTTCCCCTTCATCGAGCGACTTATATAAGCTAGCATCGGTGAAGTAGGCTTCGACCCCCTTGAAAGGGTCAATATCCGCGAACTCTGTCCGAATGATGTCGTTAGTGGACACGTACTTCATACATTGGTGGAGTGTAGATGGCACCACCATGTATTCATGCAGCCACGGGCGACCCAACAGGAGGTTGTAGTTGACGTCGGTGTCTACGACATAGCAAGTCACCTCGGTTCGGTGGTTACCGATATGACACTTCAGTCGTATTTTGCCCAGCGGTTCACTTTTGCTAGCAGTGAAACCGCTGATTGTATCGTTTGAAGGCGCCAGTCGGTACATCGGGATCCCCAGTGTTGACAGCAGAGTCCTAGGGATGATGCTGAAAGAAGACCCTGGATCAATCTGAATCCGCTTCACCTTGACGGAGCCTACATACCCTGTGTAGTACAGTGGCTTGTTGTGCCGGTTGTACTTGAGCAGCATGTCTTGTTGGGTGAAGGTTATGTTGGGGATGACCTTATCCGCACAATGGCAGTGCGCATATGTGGTCGAAAGATCCTCAGGCTGCTTGACCTGACTAATGAAGGACTCAACATCCTTCTGGGCTTCACAAAGGGCTTCACGGGTGTCTTTGGAAAGACGAAGAAGCTTGAACAGTAACAGACGGGCAGGAGTACCGGCAAGTTGTGCCAGTATGTCGAAGTTGTGGGGCTTGGTTAGCCCCGAAGCATTTTCCTTTCGTAAAGGCTTGTCAAAATGGGCCTCTGCGTGCTTCTGTTTATTGGCTGCTAGAGGTTTGGATGGACCTCCTACTTCGACAGCAGGGGCAGCGCAGGGCGGCACCACCTCGACGGCAGCTTCGTCAGGTTGGGCGTTCTGATGTGAACGCGTTTGTACAAGAAGAGCCTCTTCCGCGGAGGAAGAGACCATGTGGCAAGACTTGATCTTCTTGCCCTTGGTTTTGGAGGTAGAGCGTACCCCCGGTTGAGTAACTTCGGAGATGAGATCGGGGTGAACCCATAAGATCTCTTCCCGAGATGTGGTGAGTGGGATGAGTCCACTCACGTTGTCACGAGTAAGTGGTAGGTTGACCACCTCCATTGTCGTCTTTGGGATGGAGACGACGCCATCTTGTGTTGTGGTTGGCGGCAAGGTGCTGAATTGGAGCGACACCAGGTTGGCCGAGACTGTCTTCTCCTCATAGTCGACGGAGATAACATTCGCATTGATCATGCGCTGGATGTAGTTCTTGAGGACGTAGCAGTCCTGAGTTGGTTGTCCGACAAACCGATGGTAGTGATAGTACCTCGGATTGTCTACTCTCCTAACCTCGTCGGGATGCTTCGGGTCCGACAATTTGATATTATCACCCTGCTTCAGCATCTCGAAGAGTTGCAAGGTGTCTTCATCGTTGAAAGAATAGACCTCCTTTGGCCTCGGCACAAGCGGAGGTTTCTGAGTAGGTGCTTGTGCACCTTTGGAGGCATTGACAGTCAGCGCCTGCTTCTCCTTCATCTTACGTCCAGGGTTGTTGGCAGCAGGCCATTTTCTCTTGTCCTCAAAAGCGGGGAAACTGACTCCCAGAAGGCGAGCATTGGATGCCTTCTTTTCAGCTGCTTCAGCCTCAATAATCAATGAGCTCCAATCGGGAGGAGGAGTGGAGTTGAGCCAGAGCTTGATCGCAGGAAGCATGTTCTTACTGCAGGAGGAGAGGAGTGCATGTTCTGGCATGCCCGGGGGTAGTCTGAAGCAGGCTTGTCGGAATCGTTCGATGAATGCTAGAACCGTCTCTTTCTCCTTCTGACGCACCTCTATCAGGGACGCCATTGTCATGTCTTTCCCTCCGTCATAGAAACGATCGAGGAAGAGACGTGTCAAGTCGTCGAAGGAGGATATGGAGTTGTCAGAGAGACTGCAGTACCAGTTGTAAGCCACTCCTTCCAGTGTCCCGACAAACAGGCTGGTGAGTAGCGCATCTTCCTTCGGGAGATGTCCCGTTTGAGACTAGAAGTATGTCAGATAACGGTGTGGAGAGTCCTTCCCGTCGTATGGTGTCAACGTTTGTGGTTTATACTTGGAAGGATAAACCACTTTGTTCCATCCGAGGGGATACGATTGTGGGATCCCCATCTTCTGGCGCTCCTCCTGTCTATTCTTCGACTCAAAGCGCTCACGCAAGTCCCTGATCATCTCCACCACGTCTTCTGTGGAGTTGGAAGTCGAAGACGGTGGTACAGTCTGGAGTTGTACGTTCGAAGGTTCCGACACTCGTGGTGCTTCGCGGCAATCGGTATTCAAGGATGCCCGTTGAAGGGGCACACTTGATTTCCCGTTGACTCCTGGGTCCAGATTGGTGGAAGGTGCTCTGGCCAAAGCTGACCGTATCTCAAACACCGCTTGAGTCAGTGTCTGCATGGTGGCAGAGAGGGTTTTGAGTCCTTCCTCCAAGGTGTCCATGCGCTGAACGAGATCTGCTGGCGGTGCATCTGACTCCGCATCACTACCTCCCGTCATGTACACCGTCATGACGTGACTGGAAGTGGATAGATCGGTTGAAGCTTCGCTTTCAGCCTTGCTCTCTTGTAGAAGAGGAACTTCCCCCGGAGCCTCGTCTTGGCTACCCTCAGCTATGTTCTGGAGGATATCTTCGTCTTCGGGTTGAAGATCCACAGGGGCTTGACTACCCCCAGCTATGTTCGGGAGGCCAACTTCATCTTTGGGATGAAGATCCACAGGGGCTTGACTACCCCCAGCTTCCTCTGAGATCTTCTTTCTTCCCCGGGTGCCTTCAAACACTCCTGAGGACGGGACGGCCGTCTTGGTCTTCCTTGGCTGGCTCTTAGATGAGGACGAGGTCGAGGAGTTGCCATTCGCCTTTCGAATTAATGGAGAGTTGGAGACTACGTTGCAAGAAGTAACCTTTAGTTCTGGCTCCTCTTCAGTTAACACCTTCTTCCCGAGGCGACGCTGGAGGGGTGTTGATAACTGCAGCCGCTGGAACACAGACTGCCTTTGTGGGACTGATGTCTTGCAACAACAGTTGATGGTGACTACAGCACAGGTGTGCCCAGTGAGGGGCGCATTGTGCTTGTCAGGGAAGAGTGCCACCTTCACACCCCCATCAGGTGCATGGCAAGGCCAAGCGCCGGGGTGGTCAAGTGAATGTTGTACCCCCTGATCCGACACAAAAGATGCGTCTAGATCAATAGTGGGGGAGCAAGATTTAAAGTGGCTTGAACCAGCCTCAGACGCACAACCAATGTAGGCGCGGGGGTTCAAGACCACAGAGTTTGCCTCACACGACTTTGTTGAAAATGCAGCAGATGCGCCCAAGCGACACGAGGTCTTTGAAGATTGGTCCGTTCGCGGCGCAGAAGCACCCGAGTCAACCTTGTACAGTTTACCATTGGCAGCGCGCATAATTGTGAGCGTATGTCTCTGGATCACTACTGGCATAGCACGTTCAAGGCGCATGGCCCGTGCTGCCTTCGACTTCTTCGTACCAGCCCGCTGGGGCACATAGTAATCAGAGTCTAAATTATCCTCGCCATGACAGCGAGTGAGTCTGTCAAAGACAGATGCCTTCTGTGGCGCTTCAGAGTTAATGTGCAGGGCGTTAGCTGCGCCCCTGCTCCGTCGACGCATCTTCTTTGTCTGAGAAGAAGAAGATTAGAGAATGTGGTCAGCCCCATGTTTCTCCGAGAGACGTACTGCACCCGCAGGCGCATTCTGGCTGCTGAGGACGTCAGCAGGAAGGGTAGGTTGCATCGACACATCCCTTCAATGATGGTGCCAGGGGCCTCGACCTTGCACACCCAGGCTTGACGAGTCTTTTTCGGCTTCGGCAGCCGCTTCGAAGGACTCGCACTGCCTTCAGAGATGAACTCCTCATACGCCTGTTGATTGAGGCGTACGACCAACGTCTTATAGGAGGAGCCCACCTTCACATCGTCAGATTGTGACACAGCTTTCTCAGCGGAGGAGAAAGAGGTCCCTAGCAGAGTCGCCAGCTTGTTTGCCATTAAAATCTTTGGATTGCAATTTCAATTACAAACAGAACAGTGTTACAATGTAGGACTTAGATGTAGTCCTAGGAGTACACTTTTGTTTATCTGGGTCCCTGTGTAGATGGAGCGAGTGGTAATGCATTGACTCCGTTGACGATCCGACGACGGTTTTTGGTTCTTTGAAGGTATGAGTTGCTCTGGGTGCTGGAGCTTGCGGAAAGGAAGAAGACGTTGAGTGTCTCTTCCAATCTCTATGAGTGAACTCTGATGCTCTGGTTGTGACTGTCTTTGACTGTGCGTCCTTGTATATGTCTCTGTGTGTGTGTGAGAAGGAATGATCCCTCTATTTATAAGCAGTAGGTTGGGCTGCTCGTGCGCGCATATGTAGGATGCGTCTGTACGTGGGGATGCCACGTGGTTGGAGCTGCGGGAGGCGCATGGATGATGCACCATCATTTATGGGTTGAATCCTTCATGTTGCATTTGTGGGCTGGCACATAGCAGGGGAGAGGATCTTTCAGTTACCGAGATCTTGGGTGATTAGCACCCCTTCATAGGCTGAACTGAGTCAAAGGACACGTGGCACACGTCCGTAGCTCTAAGATCTCGGATTTGGTGGGGAGTAATCTGATAGGATGCGCCTGGGATTGGACGCATAAATAGACTTTGGCTCGCAACCTTCAGGAGTTACGAACCAATCTGGGCGCATGGCTTTTGAGGCGCATGCGAGGCTTCAGTAGCGACTTAACCTCTGTCTTTAGGGATCAGAGGAAGGTCTGAGGTGCATGGCTTTTGAAGCGCATACAGAGGTTTGGGCACATGGCTGCGGAGGTGCATGCGAATGGTTGGGCTGCCACGTGGCTTGTAACCGCCGGAAGAGAGTAATAATGACGCTGACGTCAGCGGTACTTCATTTTCTAAAAAAGCTGTTGCTGCTCTGTCATCGAGGCAAGGCTGCTGTCGTGTCAGACTTCAGTATTTAATGTTCTTTGACGGATGATGGGCTCTTGATTGGGCGCATTGATCTGCGTTCCACTAGATGCATAGGGAAGCGGGGCGCGCATCCTTATGAGGCGTTTGGTGCTGATAGGCACGTCTGTATGATGTACGATCTGACCGGCGCATCCGTTTGCATGACGCATCTTCATTGGTCCGACTGTTGCGTTCTTTGAGTGCTTTAAATAGCCGTTTTGACTTGGCCAAATTCGAAGCGTCAGGTTCATCACCATAAATGTAAATTCATTGCACAGGATTCGGAGAGCCCGCCACTTGGCGCATGGGTTTGATTTACCCGGCCTATAAATAGCAGCAAGGAGAGAGTTTGCTTCTCGTTCTCTCACGTTTTCCCGAATGAACTTACTTGCTCGAGGACATTCTGTTGACAAGATGCTCCCGAGGGTGAAGATGCGACGAGTTGTCTTCGTTCATGCACTTGAAGGTGACTGTTACATCCAAAAGTCAGAATCGTGGGGTTCTGAGGCAGGCCGAAGGTGCCTGTTGCATCCGAAGATCGGGATGCTCGAGCTTCATCTCCGTTATGCTGGAAGAGCCGCAGATCAGAATTATGGTGCTCCCATCTTCCTTGGGCTTTGGAGAGCTCTTCCTCCAGCTAGAGTGGGGTTGGCTGCCCACTCTGGTTCTGCTCAAAGCTGCTCCTTTAGCCGCAGATCGGAATTGCGGTGCTCTCCTCTTCCTTGGGCTTTGGAGATCTCTTCCTCCAGCTAGAGTGGGGTTGATCGTCCACCCTTGTTCTGCTCAATAAATGCTTCATTAGCCGAAGCACTTGATCGGGTCGAAGTGGAGCGCATATACTGAGATTTCGTGATGTGCCTAACTGAGACGCTGAAATAGATACGCCTGACTGAGACGCTGAAGTGACGCACCTGACTGATGATGCACCTGGCAGGAGGTGCTGAAGTGATGCGCCTGACTGATGATGTGCCGGACAGGAGGCGCATGGCAGTTTGCTTCGCCTGGCTGTAGTCTTAGGATCTTTCTTTTTGTAGAAATTCTCCTTTATAAAGCCTTTTTTAGACATGTAATAGACTTTTATATGAAATAAAAATCTTCTTTTGATGTCTGTACTTTTACTATCTTTTGTTGTGCCAAGTACTTCGTTTAAGCTTTCTGGCGCATGTAATGTTAGGCGCATAGGAATTCTGGCCTATGGATGTGCCTGAAATTCCATGCTTCTACAGCACGCTTCATTACGCTTCGGCATTCCAAGCCTCAACGCGTTCAAGCAACGCTTCGTCGAGAGCCATCCATTCTCCAGCATGAAGCTGGTGGGGGATCAGTACGTTCGTCCTCGCATGTACTGATGCAAAGACCTTCTTTCTAAACCAACATTTTAGTAATCATGTTGAATCATGCAACTTAGCTTATGATCTTGCTATGTTCTCCTTAGGGTTGATTTCATGGCATATTCGAAAGCGTAAAGCTTGTTAGCATGGCAAGCATGTTATTCAAATTTAAATAGGCAAGCAATCAAGAAATCTCGTGTTTGATTCGTGGCGCGACTTCTTACCAAGTCGACGCACTCGCCCTTGCACCGACGCAAGGTAAATGCGCCCCATTCCTTTCCTATCATGTTATAAGTGCATATCTAAGCAGGATCTATGTGTGCGGGATGCATACGCGCCTATACTTTCAACCCATCGTTCCTTAGCTATATGAAGGCCGTTGGCGTATCCGCGCCGGAATGGACTAAAGGAGTTCCTTACTTTCTTTTCTCTCCTTCTTTTCTCGAAATTGGTCGGGCTGCCCGACGTTTAACAGGTGGGTTATGGTCCCAACAACCGAAACGTTCCCGCTGCATACCATCATTTGCGGCTTTTTCCATCTATAAGCAAGTGCTACTCGTCTTAAGAATGTGCACCTACAAAGATTATTCGATTCCCTCCTAGGCCAAGCGGTTCCGGGGCGCTCCGACATTTAACCGTTTGGGGGAAACACTCGTGCACGGGAGATTATCACATTTAATCTCTCGTCCATTCCATTCGACCATGCAACGCCCTTATTATTCAAGCAATCAAATTCAAACAACCAAACATAATCTTGAGTCTGAGACTCAGACTTTATCATCTCGTATTCCTTTCAATTAACTTTCTATGTTCTTATATTTCATACTTCATTTCAACGTTCGATGGCATCATGCCTCAACTCAATGTTCGTCAACCGAACGACCCGAAGGTCTCGAACATCTTTCGAGGCATTATGTCATATCCGACAGTTCCGTCACATTCATGCCATAACTGTATTCCCTCGCAACGAAGCCATCTTTTATTCTCTCGTGCACGTAGGCACGTTTTGACCGTATTTCCATGTTCTATAACTTAGTATTCAATGTTCGGGGCTTGCACGCTAGGGCGTTCGCCTATTGTCTTTCAACGTTCTAGCCTTCTAACTCGTGCACGAAGGCACGGTGTGGTTCGTGCACTAAGGCACTCGCCGAATACAGTTATCCCATGTTCTTGCGGCTTGCGTACCGAGGCGCTCGCCTTTGCGATATCCAATGTTCCATAGCGACTCGTGCATATGATGCACGTTTCATTTTAATTGTTCTAACTTAGTGTTCGACTCACACTATGATTTATCTCCGATCGAACCACGCCCGTGGCGTCGATAGGTTAACTTTTAGCATACAATGATATATTTGACTTATCGCATGAAGGAGTAAAAAGAAGAGTCAATCCTCCCACCTTGAGTCGATACGCCTTTGTCGTTTCGCCGAGCCGATGCAGCACGATTTCATAACTTCGTTGCACGGCCACTCTCATGACTTAGCCATTCGAGCACTTCGTGCTTCATTGAATTATACGTCTGATTTGGCTTACCGTGCCCAAGTCCCAGTCCGTCGCAAGGCGGTGATTTGGTTTCGCGGACCCCTTACTAAATATGGCGAAAGATCGACCTCTAATATTTTTGTGTCAACGTATAACCTGCACACAAAACCAACTAAAATCAATATTTGCATCGATTCGGACTTGCGCCTTGGTCGATTCAATTTCTTAGAATCTTCGAGCCGATTCAACGCATTCATCCTTCGGGGCAACGCGGCGCTTCGCATCGATTCACTCGATGCATTCTTTGGGACAAGGCAACTCTTCGCATCGACTTAGTTCGATGCGTTCCTCGGGACAACGTAACTCTCGTATCGATTCGCATCGATACATTTTATTTGGTCAACGCTTCAGCGTAATGCACCGTGCAGAGCGGGGCATTACACATACATATATATAGATATAGAGACACACTGAATATAATATATAGGGTAAATTGCAAAAACCCCTCGTTAGATGTATACCTTTTGCACTAAAAGATTCGACGCTCTTAATATTCCTAAATGTATGAGAAATGCTCATTAGACCCCCTAATTTTGAATTCTGTGTAACGGACGCTATATCTCGATTAAACTGACCGTTATACCCTCCCTAATATAGGCTAAATCCTCCATTACATTAATTTTCTTCTTCCAATTCCACGATTAAGCTCTCTTCCAGTTCGACGTAATTCGAAGACGGAGAAGAAGAGGTTCGTGATTCGAAGACGGAGGAGAAGAGGTTCGTGAATCCAGTTTCGAGATTCAGGTATACTCGTAAACCCTAATTTCGTTTGTAACCCTTTTTTGGTGTGACAATCCTAATTTTGCACGAAAAATTTTTGTTTGTGACGAGGATTTTGTTCGTGACGAGGAATTTTGGGAAAAAAATTCCTAGTTTGGGAAGACTTTAGGAGAAAAACCCTAGTTTGTGGACAAAAAAAACCCTAGTTTGGAAAAAAAAAACCCTAGTTTGTGGACAAAAAACCCTAATTTTGTATGTAAGTGTGAAAATGGTAACTGTATGTAATTGTGTACAGGTTTTAACACAACATGTTTGGTACAAAGTATGCTCTTCACATGTATGTTGGGGGTCACTTTGATGTTGGTGACAAATACGTTGGTGGTGTAGTATTGGAACTGAAAGAATTTATTCTTAGTGATGAAATCTGTTGGTTTGACCTTGATGGCCTATGTGCAAGTGCTGGGGTGCAGGCTCCCTGTGAAGTTTACTTCTATGACCCTGTGGATGGAAGAAAGACACAATTATTGGGTGACAATGATATAATGAGCTGCTTTGCAAAGTTTCCAGAGCCATGTCTTCTCAAATTTTATGTATTAGGGAAGCTCGATGAGTCACTCATTGATTACAATGATTATGAGACACATATTACTGATTTTAGTGAAGCAGCTATAGAGATGGAAATGAAGATGGATGATGATTATTGGGCAAGCATTAACTTGACTGGGGTACCACTTGAACATGTGGATGATAAACATGTGTCTGTTCAAGCAGTGGGTGAAGAACATGTGGCTGTCCAACAAGTGTCTGATGAACATGTGGCTGTTCAACAAGTGGGTAAAGAACATGTGGCTATGGGTGAAGAACAAGTGGGTGAAGAAGAAGTGGCTGAAAACAAGTGGCTGAAGAACAAGTAGGTATTGACTATAGTAGTTTTTTACCTGATGAAGACATTGACCAAGAGTCTGAGTATAATCCCAGTAATGAGCTGGGCAGTGTGCAGTCCTCAGAAGACATTTGGGGGTCTGAAGATTTTGAGTTGGGTTCTTCAGATCCTGTTGTGACTAAAAAAAGTTTATTGAGGGATGAAAATGTGGATGTTCATGTAGGAAAACGTTTTGCTATACATGAAGAATTCAGGAGTGCTCTGAGGCTCCATGCCATCAAGAACAAGTACAATCTGAAATTTGTGCACAATGAAAGAAGGACGATCACAGCTATATGTTCAACTGAAGGATGTGAGTGGAAGATTCATGGAAGTGTTGTAGGTAAAAATGGATACTTTGTAGTTAAAAAATTCCAGTTTGCACATGCAAAAAATTGTAGCGAGGTGGACAGCAACAAACAAGCCACTTCTACATTTCTTACAAACAGGCATATCCACTTCTACTGTTATTTAGCTTTTAGTTAACTGTTAGTTAGGTTTTAGTTAACTGTTAGTTAGGTTTTTGTTAACTGTTAGTTAGGTTTTAGTTAACTGTTAGTTAGGTTTTTGTTTACTGTTAGTTAGGTTTTAGTTAACAGTTACAATTAGTTAGCTTTTAGTTAACTAATAAGTTAGCTTATTAGTTAGCTATTAGTTAACTGTTATCTGTTACTATTTGCCACTTCTTGCAAACAGTTATCTCCACAGGTTCAGACATGATCCAGACTGGAAGAATGTTGGATTTAAAACTCATATAGCTGAAGATTTGGAGATTGATGTTTCTAGACACAAAATACACAGGGCAAAAAAGAAGGCATTGGAGATGATTGATGGGGATGTCCAAGAATAGTATGCTTGTATAAGAGAGTATGTCATGTTGGTGATGAAAACAAATCCTGGAAGTGTTGTTAGGGTAAAGGAAGAACTGGAGCCTGATGGGAAAGCAACCAGATTTGTGAGGGTTTTTTACACCTTGAATGCACTGCTGAAGGGCTTCAAGGAAGGTTGCAGACCATTCATTGGTCTTGATGGATGTTTCTTGAAGACAGAATACAAAGGTCAACTTCTAAGTGTTGTTGCTAGGGATGGAAATAACAGTTTCTATCCTATTACTTGGGCGATTGTCGAGATAGAAAACAAAGAAACATGGAATTGGTTCATGGAGCAGCTGTTGGAAGTACTTGCCATAGATGGCAATTCAATCACTTGGATTTCTGACAGACAAAAGGGTTTGTTGGATGTGTTTCATAATCTTCTTCCTCATGCAGAACATAGATTTTGTGCCAGGCACGTATACGACAACTTTAAGAAGAAACATCCAGGAAACAAACTTAGAAATCTTCTATGGGAAGCTTCAAATGCATACACCTTAGCTGATTTTGAGATTGGGATGGAAAAGATCAAGAAAGTAAGCATTCAAGCTTACGATTGGCTTCAAAAGCTGCCTGCAGCACAGTGGTCAAAGCATGGATTCAGGTCTGAATCCAAATATGATCTCTCAAGCAACAATATGTGTGAATCATGGAATAAACACATATTATTAGCAAGGGACAAGCCTATTATCTGTTTGTTGGAAACTATAATAAGAATGCTAATGGCAAGGTTCCAAGAAAAGAGAGAAAAAATGGCAGTTTATGATGGGTTACTTGTTCCTAAAGTAACAGAAAAGCTTGAAGAAGTGAAAGAGGATTCCAAAAGGTGTGTAGTCATTGGCTCTGGATTCAACAAATATGAAGTTATTCAAAGGGGAACCAATGATTCAGTTGACTTAGAAGCTAGGACATGCACTTGTAGGGTGTGGGAAATCACAGGCATCCCATGTGAACATGCAGTTGCATGTCTTAAGAAGAAAAGGCATTCAATTGAGGACTATGTACACAGGTACTACCATAAAGAAACCTACTTGATAGCTTATGCAGAGCTAATTAATCCTCTTTCAATGAGGCACCTGAGGCGCATACCTGGGTTGTGCCTATGATCCCTCCTGTGGTTCGTAGCCTTACTGGGAGAAGGCCAAAAAGTAGGAAGAAACAACCTGATGAGATTAAAGAAAGGAAGAATACAGGAAAATACGAAAGAGCTACTGTGACATGTGGCAACTGTAAGTCAGTAGGACATAATACTAGATCCTGCAAAAATGAATTTAAGGAGAAGGTGGTAGTGCCAAAGGCCAAGCCTGGTAGGCCTAGGCTTTCTAAGCCCACCCTACATATTTCTCATGGTGATCCAACCCCCAATTCATGAAGGTCAGCATCTGTTTTTCTTTCTACTATTCTTTGTCTATACTACATTGTGCATTTTAATTATTTCTTACTCATCTTTCCGTAGGTTGTAGACAAGTGAAGGGTCTTTATCATTTTGGTGACCCTTTCTGAAAGTTGGCAATGATGATTTAGAGTTATGTGAGTGTAAGGCTCTGTAGGTGGGGATCTGTTTGTGTGAACTGCTCTATTTTGTGGGGCTATTTTATGGGGCTCTGGTATTCTGTTTGTGTGAGACACATATTTCGTGTGAACTGCTCTATTTTGCTACTCTGTGGGGTGCTATGCTTATGTATGTGTTTAGCTCTATTTTGCTCTGCTGAGCCACTGTCCCTACCTCACTAACTCCTCTGAGCCACTGTCCTTATCTCATTTTGTCAGGCTGCAGTCCCTACCTCGTTTTGTCATGCTACAGGTTCCTACTTCTTTATTTTATCATTCAATTTTTAACTTTTACTTCATTTCAACAATTATGACTCTGCCTTTCTTTCCTGCAGTATACAAGCATCTATTTTGCTCTGTGGATGTGCTAATCTTTCGAAGGATTATTGTGCATATTTTGCTCTGCTGTAATGAAGTACTTTATCTGCCAGTGAAGAAACGCAATGAAGAAATGCAATGGAAAAACTTTATGTGTTGAAGATGTTGGTCTGAATGTATACTTTATGTGTTGAAGATTTTTGTTGGTCTGAATGTATACTCTATCTGCAGTTTGGATACTTTATGTGTTGAAGATGTATTGAAGATGTTGGTCTGAATGTATGGATGTGCTTAAAATGTATACTTTTATCTGCAGTTTGGATACTTTTATCTGCAGTTTGGATGCTTAAAATGTTGGTCTGAATGTATGAATGTATGGATGTGCTTAAGATGTGTTGAAGATGTTGCATATTTGTTTATCTGCAGTTTGGATACTTTATCTGCATATGTGTTCATCTCTATTTGTTTATCTGCAGTTTGGATACTTTATCTGCTGTTTGGATGTGCTTAAAATGTATACTTTTTATCTGCAGTTTGGATGTGGTCTGAATGTAAGATTTTCTTCTTTGTTGAAAGATTTATTTGCTTAAAATGTGTTGAAGATGTGTCTGAATGTATACTTTATGTGTTGAATGTATACTTTATGTGTTCAAGATGTGTTGAAGATTTATGTGCTTAAAATGTATACTTTTATCTGCAGTTTGGATGTGGTCTGAATGTTTACTGCAGTTTGGATGTGGTCTGAATGTTTATATGAACTCTCAGGTTCAGTTTATGCCACTGAAGTATGCTAACAATGTCACCAACATTTTTTCCACATAGATTACTTCATTCAACAATTGCAACCGTCATACAAAAATTTTAAACATAACTATGCACGTTACAAAACCAAAAACAAATTACAAAATATGCATGTTGAAGTATGGTCTTCGTTCACTTGTCGTCATCGCCACTGTCGATTCTCTAGAATAAATTAAACGTTGGCTTCGATGCTCCTTCAATTCTTTCATTAAATTCCACATTAGAGTCTGATAGTACTCTGAAAGTTTGTCATCCTCCCATAGTAGAAATCCATAAGAACTTGTTGGAAAATTTGCACACCCATAGAATCTTCTTCCAGGGTTTGCTTGCGTCCACGAAGTCTTCAATGGACTAATTGATCCACAATGGCAATAAATAAATTTTCCTCGATTTCTACTTGAATGTCGTGAGAACGAAGATTGCGAGCTAGAAGGCATAACTTCGACTTTGGATTGATCTGTTCGAAAAAAAAATTAGAAAAGAGAACAAATTACTTTGGAAAGAAATTAGAAAAAATAGAAGAACTGAAAAAAACAGAAAAAAAAAACAAATTAAGGCTTCTGTACAACCCCCAAGCAACTGTGGCGATGACGACAAGCTAATGTGGAAGCCTCGGCCGTTCATTTCTCCCAAGCCCCAAACATCCTAAGCCTTAAATAGATCAAATACAAAGGGTATTTTGGGTGTTTCATTAAAAAATTTCAAAAAATTTGGAGAGTAACGGCTGTTTCCAACGGCTCTCAGACGGGAGGTCCTATTCCGAGCAAGTCACTAATTGCGAGGGTCTTTAACTGCTAAAATTGACTAAAAGGTCTTTTAGTGCAAAAGGTATACATCTAACGAGGGGTTTTTTGCACTTTACCCTAATATATATACATGAATATATATATATGATACATGAAAATAGACACAGACACATCTACCAATACATATATATATACTCTCAAATATAAAGAGACACACACACACAACTTTTATATATATATATATATATATATATATATATATATATATATATATATATATATATATATATATATATATATATATATATATATATATATAAGATACATGAATGAATAAGTAAGGACACTCAAGAACAACATTTCTAACATCAAAAATCTGAGATTAAAACATGTATTAAATCATTTAAACATAAAGACAAACACAAGTGTGTCCAATATTGGGGGTTTTTTACATGGACACAACAACACATCAAGGACACTCCTAATATCTCCAAATGGACACAAAATGGACACAAATGGAGACACAACCATGGGGGTGATTCCTATGGGTTTAAAACATTCATAAATGCATGAGAGTTTGATTTAGAGGGTAGATTTTACCTTCCGGGAGGTGAAATCTCAAGGAACTCCTTCCGATACGGCACCGACACGAAGGGATCTCCAAAAGGACACGAACCAATGCCAAATCCTCCTAAACTTGGCTAGCACCCTCTCTTGCTTGAGTAGAGAAGAAATAAAGAAGATTGGGTGGAAGAATGGATTGATTTGGGGATAAAATCAATGGAGGTTCTTCTCAAATTTGGGAAAGAACACAAGAGAGAGAAATTTATGGCTAAGAACAAAAGGAAGATGACTCACCCCCTCCCCCGGCCATATGGGCGCGTGTCCCCATTTGGGTAAAGTCCAAAATGCCCTCTAATAACTCCTATTGCTTCAACTTAAATTAGGTTTTGGTTTGAGGCTAAATTAGACTAGTTTGAGTCTCTAATCAACCCAACCTAGTCATAAATATTTAGTCTAACCATACTAACTTAAATATTGTCATGTGGGCCATGTCTAACTAATGAATGGGTCCCACTACAGTCAAAGCTACCCCGGGTCTCCGATACAAGTCGGATTGAGTTGAAATTCGAACCCGACTCAAGTAACCCCAAAATAATATCATAAATAATAAAATAAATCCAAAAATATTCTAAAATAAAAAATGACCAAAATACTCCTGTTTTTGAAAACTGGGGGTGATAAATCTATCCACCTTAAAAAAATTTTGTCCTCGAAATTAAAACAAGCAATCACAGGAAACACATGTAGAAAACAATCCCATTCAAATACTTTTCAAAAAAAAATCAGCAATAAAAAAATCTCCTTGAGGCGCATCAAACACTTGTAAATAAAAACTGTTACGTGTCCGATACGGACACGAAACTAACACAAAATTTCTCCTATCAAAAGTCAAAATTAACAATTACCAATACAATAAATATCAAAATAATTTAAAGAGGTCAAATGGCTAAAATACCCTTAGGCCAGTAATGACATTAAAAACATCCTAATCACATGGTTAGGCTCTAGGTCAAGCAGTCTCTAGGGTTTCACTAGCAACACATCAAAATCATAAGTCATGGCTTTAAATAGTTTTAAAATGATAATAAAAAAATCTCCAAAATTATATCACGATTTAAATGTCAATAAATAAATGATTAAAATTACAAAAGTTAAAATTACCCTCAATTTAGAAATTGGGTGCTACAAGTTCCTCGAAATTAAGATGCTAGTTCTCCTTATAGGTCAAACACCCCACAAACATAGTCTCAAAATCATACAGTTCGATAATCATATGCATCTGTCCAAAATTATGATACTCAGAATCTTCGTCATGCTAGTAAGCAGGGCTACGATAATCACAAAGTCCTCGACTAAGGTACATACCTCTAGAATCATGGTATTTAAAAATTTTGCATTGCCGCATGCTTGGCCGCGAAAACCTTAAATTCCTACATCCGAGAAATACGTCCATAATTCGACTATATGTCCTCACTATGCCTGCTAACATGACCATAGAAGACTCTAAAATGCCATAATTGAGGCGACCTAGCCCATACGACTTATCTCAGAGGAAAATCAAAATTATATCACAAGTGGGATATTGAATAAACAAGTGGGATTATACGAGATGCTTGAAAAGAATTACTGATGTTCGAAAAAGAAGTTACACCGTAGCTCGTTCGTTTTCTTTTTCACCAAACTTGGCTGAAGTGCATATATTTCGGGGACGCCTAAAATATGTGTATGATTCCAACTAAGTGGTATACTGAATTCAAATGAAGCCACGGGGAGGATTATCATGTGCTAAAGATTTGCACGAGTGTCAGAGAAAAGATCAAAGATGGTAAACTATTTGAATCATTTGGGATGCTTTATCGAGAAAGTACATTACTTGTAATCAATAGAGAGATTGTGGAAAAATATTAAATGGTGCAAGTTGATCGTTGAGAAGTTTTATGAAAAGTCGGTTGAAGTTTTGGGGAGATAAGTTTTGTTTTAAGTTTCGAGGACGAAACTTTTTCTGAGTGATATATATTGTATTGCCCCGACCCGCAAGATGACTTATGATGGATAGTTGATTCGATGAAGCCTTGTTGGACTTGGGAATATACGAAGGATCGCTTGGAAGGATATGATATCATGGCAGGAATCGTCATATAAATGTGAGTAGTGTTGAACCCTTCGAAGATCCTTTAGCTTCACGCTTAAAATAAGGATGAGTATGCTATGTTTCTTATTGAGTTGCTCAATAACACCTTACATGGAATTCGGAAAGATAATGAAAGATAATAATCACCTGAACGTAAACTGTTGTTGCTAGATGAATTGTATGCTTGTACGATATTGCGATGAAATACATGACAAGTGAAGCAAAGTCCCAAATACTTGGGCGGTAAGTATAACGAGCCTTAGCTCGATGAATAGATGGTAAAACAGATGTTAAAACCCAAGAACTAGACAGTGAGTATGCTTGAATTGCATTTGAATGAATGTATGCAAAACAGATGCTAAGTCCCAGGAATTGGACGGTGAGTACATTGAGTTTGGTTGGAAAGATGTATGGTATCAAAGATGCGAGAAAGGAATCACATTCTATTATCCTGTGCCGATGTAGAATGTAGATTTCTTTAAGACCCTGGATTGGGCAGATGATGTGAGCGTTGGCTTAAGGCAAGATGGCAATATGAATAAAAATGGTGACTGAATTACTTAGTTTTACTTATCATGCATTATATGTTTCTTTATAGATAAGTTGCATATAGTTGCATGGTCATGGACAACTTATCGACAAGGTGGTTCCTCGAACGGTATTCCTGGGCCTTGAAAACCGATTCGTCCTGGGGGGAACCAGTGCTGAAGTAGTAGCACGGTATACGGGACCTTCGGTGGGGCTAGCTACCCACACTGCAAGGGGCACCGTATACCTGTAAGTCGGTCCAAGATGGTGTGTCACCAGTGACCTTCATATAGATAGGTCCAGTGCTAATGATGTCTTATACAGGCAGAGTAAGTTATTACTCAAATACAGGAAAGGATGTCAGCTGTTGGTAAGAATCACCTGAACGGTGATATTCATATTGAATCATGATATTGTTTCTAACAGTATCTTGTGCAGGCAGAGTAAGTATTATAAATGTACAGGGATGGCTACACGACCGTGGATAAGAATCACCAAAGGGTGATAACTGCATGCTTTAAATTATGTCGGCTATGAGATTGCATGCTTTACTTCTTGTCGGCTATAAACATGAAATTGACCCTAAGGCAATGAGAAAGATCACTGTTAATAATATTCTATAACATGATTACTTAGTGTTATCTTCTTAGGTGAGTTGGGCCAGCACCGCTCGCCAGTACATTGATGATGTACTGACCCATGTTATGGACAATATTACAGGTATTTGCGTATGGGGGAAATCCTTGAATCAGTGCTTGGCATCGATGAATCGAATGGGTGTACAGAAGCTCTTCTTTTAAGACGATGTCTTCTGCTATACGGGACATAATGTATGGAACAGTGTAACTCAGTTATACCAGTAAGATTGTAGCCAAATTGGCAAGTTCAACGTAAAGAAGTCAGTATATTGAGTTGTAGCCTAAGGGCAAGTGTATACATTCAGTTGGCTATTCACGAGTCTTGTAATCAGTTATAAACTCTGTATTCCGCTGCAAGTCTTGTAATCCATTATGATTATCAATAAAGAGATACATTTCTTCATATCTTGTGTGACTTCAATTTATCTGCTTGGTTTGCTGCGTATACGATGTTTTCTGAGAAATACCAGGAACTGTAATGGTTTTGCCTTGTACAAGTGTAATCTAAACTTGTATGGCATCATGCCCAGTGGCTAGTTTTCGATCCTCCGGGATCGGGGTGTGACATAATGGTATCAGAGCACGGCTTTACGTCATTGGATTCTTATTCGATTTGTTCTAAATCAATTTTGCTACTAAGATGATTCTAAGCTGCTTCCGCGATTATTCAAAGTTGCTTTTGCAGTGAATCAAAGTTGCTTCCGCGAATACTCAAAGTTGCTTCCGCGATGAAATCAAAGTTGCCTCTATGATGACTCATAGTTCTTCTGCGATTATTCTGTGTTACTTCCAAACTATTCTATGTTATTCCCTTGATTAAAAGTCCGTTGATCCTTCTAGTCGCTCACTGGGTGTTCCATACAATAAGTCTAAATATGTGGGCTGTGATATGTTTGCTTTGTTGAATTTCTAAAAGATACCAAAAAGAATAACAATGATGCGATGCGACAATGAGTTTGTAATGTATGCTGGATGTCTTATGTGTGGGATTCATTGAATCAATTGTTATGCAGCAATCGACCGTTGGTGATGGCATGGTATGTTGGAACAGAATGTGCATGAATTTCAGTGAATGGGAATCGACAGAATCTTTAGTCGATATTTGTGGTCAGCATAACCACTGCAGGATGGATAGTCATATTGGACGTTGGTTTGATGCGAGGGAATATTGTATCGAGAATGGCTTGAGCTCTGGGTGGTATATTACGTATACTGTCGTCGTGATAAGATGTCCCTTGACCCTTGATGTGTTCATAACTTAGTAATTGCTTTACCCATAAGGTATCGGGTAGTATCGAATTGTAGCTGAGATTACGATTGATCATGAAGGCTAGGCGTGTCCCTTGATGATTGTGTTCGAATGACCCATTGCGAGATTTTAATGTGTTCGGATGAACCATCGCTAGACTTTGATGGTTAGCATTATGTTGGGTAAAAGAATTGTAGGCTTGGTAGCGATGGTGTGGTGTTGCTATCGAAAGATTTTGCTAGAACAACTATGGACCGAATATTGAACGATATTGGAATTGAGTAAAAGAAATTGCATATGGGATATCGATATAATTGATGGTGATGTTAGACGCTTATCGGAATGTTATGAATGATTTAGAAGATGCAGAGAATTGCATCAACGACCGAAAAGTTAGAGGATGGGCTTGAGGAATAGATGATCTTAGCACGTTGTGTATTTGTACTTGAGAGAATTGATGTGTCCCGAATTAACAAGTCATGACCCTTGACTATTTTGAGGCATAGAGAATGAGTGCTTGTCCCTTGATGCATGAAAGAGTAGATGTTCCTTATGAGAGTCGAATGGCTGGAATATAAATAAGTATCGAGGTGCAGCGATATGTAATAGACCATGTCGGTAGATGATGTTGTCGCCTGAATAACAAGTTGGGTGGAATATAGAATTGTTGGATGATGACTTAACGAATAAGTTATGTTATATCCACTAGATGACCGATATACGAATGCTAGATGATTTGTGCCATAGAAATAGGATCGGTGCATGAATAGTAAATTTTCTTATGGAATCACAAGAAGATGATGCAAAACGAATATTGATGGTTAACGTGAATTGCTAAAAGATGACCGCATTGGGTGCTAGCGAAAATTAATAAAGGATGCCTTCGGAAGAAACACAATTTTGTAGTTGCCTTATTTGTTGGTTAAAAGAGTACAGACCGTATCGATGATATAGAAATATGGGAAATGAATATGTCGTAAGGATACCGTAGGAAAGAGATCGTAAGTGATAAACTATTGAGGTAACAATGTTGGATTTTGATTCAGAATAGTTGACCCGATTGAATAGACAAATTGAATACGATATGAGGATGCAAGTTGGATCGAACAGATGCTATGTCTATGCAAGTGGAAATTGAAAGCTTGGATATTCGATTGAGGAGTTTTATATGATAGCTTCGAGATTGACCCAGAGAATTGTGGGATAAAATTGTTGGATAGAATTGTCGGATAGATTTTGTCGGTTGCGGGTAAGTCTAGAATAAGACTTCGTTGGGTATGGCTTGAGTATGAGTACGGGTAGAAAGACCCGACCCTAGAGCGTCGGTTGGTTGCCTAGAGTGTCGGTTGGTTGCCTAGAATGTTGGTTGGTTGCCTAGAGTGTCGGTTGGTTGCCTAAGATTCAGATTGGTTGGCTATGTCTTTTCAGTTGTCCGTGTTGGGATAAGTTCATCAGATTGGGGTGGTGTCCCATGTTCCTAAGTTGGTCAGACCAAAGTGTTGTCCCTATGATAAGAATTTGGTTGCCTCTAAGATAAGAGATAAGTATGTCCCTGATAGCTATCCATCTCATATGAGTTAGCTGAATATCTGGTTTAGCTTATATTAGCTGACCGTAGAGACTTAACTGAATGCTAAGTGGACTGTTGGAAAACTGTAGGATGTCCCTATTGATGTTGCATGAGTATAGTCGGAATGTGTAAGATGTGTCGGAAGGTAAACTTTGAAATGGAATAAAGATTGGAAAATTCGATGTTATAATGTTGGATGGGATGACGGATCATGTTGGTTTTGTCACGACCCGCACCCACTGTGAGGGTACGAGTACGTAACAGCGCCCAGCCTATGCTGCAGTGTCGGCGGTAGAACGCTGTCCTAGGTCAATCATCTAACAATATATGTAAGATACCTGTACAGTATATACACTCCGAATGGAGGTGACATAGCAATACAGTCTCAATCACATCTAAGGTAGAATACGATAAAGATAGATAGATATGAACAGAAGAAAATCCACAGAGGTACAATCCAGATAAAAACTAAGTGTCTATGATACATCTCCACAAACATCCAAAAGAAACAACTTCCAATATATATAATAATGTATCAATGAGAAAGACAAGTAAGAGTCTAAGCTATCTATACTAAGCAAGGGGTATCATCCTCAGCAGCTGCCTGAACCTCCCCCAGGGGTCCAGGTCGCGAGTGTCATCTAGGCAAGCTCCAAGGTAAGGGGTGCAGGGTTCCTTGTCATCCTCTGTAAAATTTTCAACGGGTCCAGTCAGGACGGAAACGAGCATAATACATCTCACGCAGATCATAATAGGTTAGAGAATATAAACATGCAAGAGAGTACGATACATGAAACTGAAAGAAAGTACATGATGTAAACAGAGAGAGAACTGTAATAGAAATATCTACTATAACTAGAGAGCTACCAGTGACAAGTGATTTTGAGTACAAAGTCGACATGTGAACGACTTGATTTCCACATGACTATACTAAAGAGGCGCACATGGCTATACTACTTTGGAATTGTTCACATGACTATTTACACTCCCCCATACCCTAATCAATACACAAGGATCCAAACAAGTTATGTTACGTACATGGTTTTCACATGAAGCCCATAAATGGGTGCACATGAAGTATACATGAGAGCTCATACATGAGTACACATGAAGTTCACATGGGGGCCCATAAATGGGTGCACATGAAATTCACATGAAGGCTCATAAATGAGTGCACATGCAATATTTGTTTATACATGAGATGCATGGGAAACATGAGCGATTCATGAGAGCACATGAAAGTACACGAGCATGCATGAACGAGCATGAAGCACATGAAAAACATGAATAACATGAGAGCAAGGAATACATGATGTACACGAAACACATAACATAATGTATCCGATGCTCCCGAGGGGGATAACATCTCAATGTAGGGATCCATATAGTACCAATCCGTGATAATATCGTGACAGCATCAAATAAGGTAAACTAGAGTAGGAATATAATTCTAAGCAAGTTATGAAATGATCAGAGAATGTACTCGCCTCGTATCTAAATGTCTGAAGTAAATGTATTGTCCGAGATGAGATACCTGACTCCTAGTTAGAGCAACACAAGTCAAGATGTATACAGGGGATGATAAATGTAATCTACTATGCATCTGCATGCTGTCTAGGTCAAACTAGACCAAAGTCAACTCTCGGTCAACTCTAGTCAACTAGACTGGTCAAACTAGGTCAAGCCTAAGCCAAACAAGTCTAATAAGTCTCACTAGGCCTAACCAAGCCTAGGCTAGCACTCTACATCAATCCCAAGGCTATACAAGCTAACACAATAAGTTATATATATAATGTATATATATAGGTATTCAATATAGGCACTCTATATACATTAGGCTTACAATATTAGACATCCATGAACTATATATATAGTACATAACTTTTATGTACATACATGCATCCATTATCTCATTTATCAAGCATTACCCTTCCTGACATACATGTTTCCATAATCACATTATTCATACATTCATGTATTCATGTCTTACATTACCTAGATGCATTCATACAGGGATTTCCTATTTTACTTGCATACATACCATACAATCATGCATTCATGTGCATAGCTCTATATACTAGCATCTCATATATAGGAAGAAAGAAAGGGATTAGCAAGGGTGATTTAACATGTATGTGACCACATCATATATTTGATATCTATATATAGAGAGGTAAGGGAAAGGGGAGATTCATGTGTGTGGATGTGTCTTAGTGAGTTGATATAGTGTAACAGTTTAGGGAAAATTCAGTGATGTGAAACTCAGGAATTAGTGAAATGTGGCTGTGTTTACTAGTGTTCAGTTAAGCCCATGTGTGTAAATGTCAGGTTTTAACAGTGTTAATGTGTGTGAACATTTGTGTGTATTGTCAATGACAGTTTAGGAGAGGGGGTTTTCAGATTATGGCTTTTCAAGAAGAGAGCAATGACAGTTTTGTAGTTGGGTCAAATAGGACTGAATCAGTGGGGTATTTAACAGGGAATGTGTTGAGTGTCCAAGAGGTCGAGACACAAAGTGCATCTCAGGTTATTCATGGAATCAAACCAATCTCAGGTTTCAGTGAATCACATATAAACTGTTTTCAGTTTTCCCTGAATCTCAGGTATTACATGTATACCTATGTTCAGTCACATATACATTAATGCATTACATATAGTCATTCTCAAATTTTGTCCATACATTACAAATTTCAGAAAACAGTTGAAACCACATTAATTCACCAAACCTAAACTCAGTTAATATTTAAAACTCAGTCAATATGTAACCATTTGGAATACAACCTAATCTCTAATTATCCCCAAAACTGGAACCCAATAACAGTGAATACATATGAGAACAGTGTGGGAAATTTCTGAAAAACAGTGAAGGATTTATTGGTTCACATGACAGTGAACCAATCATTAAAAAAAATCAGTCAACCAAGCCTCAAGCATTTAATCAATCTAAACTTAAAATTCAGTTTTGAAGAAGGGAAAGGAAACCAATTCTCAGTTTACAGGACAGGTTATAAGGAATATAACATACCACCTATCAATTGAATCAAGAGGTGAATGATACTCGAGCATAACACTCTCTAATGCCAAACTCCAATCCAATATCAACTAGACATTCAAACCAAAGTAAGGAAATAAAAGTAATTTGAAAAAGAAGAGAAAAGGAAATATGAAACAATGCCAACTGAAATCAAATCGAAAGCCAATCCAATTTTCCCCATCAACCTGGGATTCATGGTGCTATCACATGTAAACAAATCAGGAATTATCCTGAGTATCCTGACAGTTCACAAAATAAACCATAGCTTAATACAATTATACCACTGCTTAACCAAAAACAACCAAATGTTCAAAACCAAATCAACCCAAACTAATCTCAAATTAATATAGGAAATCTCTTTGCAATAAAACCAAATCAATGGAACAAAATATCTTGGAAATTCTCAGGTTTCATTAAAGAGGAGGAAACTCAGGTTTTGTGTGTGTGAAGAACATTCAATGTGGTTCTCAGATAATCAGTGCACTGACAGTTCAAAATTCCTCAATAACAGTTAACACACATTCAATCTCAAACAAAATTTCAAAACCCAATCATGTATATTAATTCCTGATATATAAACATCACACCTAAATCACACAACAGATCATACGTTGAAATTCAGAGCCCAAACTGACAGTGTATCAGAAATAGGGAAAAACTCTTGATTTCGAAACCTAACACCACATCCAAACCCAAACCAACTTGTACAGAGTGTCCCCCATATGTACATGTGTCAGGGGGTCACCTCGTGTCTAACTAAGTCGACATATTTGTGTCCACGACACTAAAACACACACAGGCACGAACTGTGCACTGACAGTGTCGTGCACGCGTGCACACCACTCGTGGACACGACACAGTGCACCACGTGTCACGTGCACATGCCTGCATGTTCGTCTAGGTTAGGGGAATGTGTCCCACAGCCTATAACAGGTCCACGTTGTGTCGTATCCAAGTTACGAGCCTGTGTCAGTCAAGTGTCTGTGCGCGTGCACAATAGTGTAAAATCGGTGCGGGTCGAATAACTCTCTCGATACTCGACCATATGTCCCCAAACTTTGGGGACATGCTGTCAGTGGTTGCCCCCATGTTCGTGTCAATTATTAGGTGTCCAAGTGTCCTACAAGTGGAGAACTAAGGCTCGAGTAGCAGGGCACTACCCTAAGGCTGCTACGGGCGTGTTCGTGTCTATTTTGGACACGGACACGACTTGCTCAGTCTATAAGAAACATAATATACACATATAGATCTGTCATTCCATGCAATTAGTTCCACAAAAATCAGAAATAAAATCCTCGCAGACATTTCATCAAATACATGCATACATATCATGATACGTGTCCGATACGGACCCCAAACGAACACGAATCGACACAAAACCAATACCTACGGCTAGGGGAGACACCTAGGGTTTCCTATCCATGCAAAGAAAACAAAATTTGGTGAAGGGAATAGGGATTTACCTCTATGTTCAATTTGCATAAAAAAGCTTCAAAAAGGGGGGTTTCTTCTTGATGGCCAAGTGCTCCAAATTGGTCCAAACCTGAGATTTCTCTCCATGGACATAAAATAGAGCTGGATTAGGAACTAGTGCAAAAGACTAGAGTGGAAAAGGAATTAAAATGAAGGATCTAGGGATTAGGGAAGAAATGACATTACCTCCTTCTCCAAAATGTGAAATCTCAATAAAGAGGCAAGAACAATAAATGAAGAAATTATTTATAGGGGGAATAGCCCTAGGTGGCTGGTCATAAAGTGATAGTTAGGGTTAGGGTTGAGTCTAATAGGCTATGGACCTATTTGCACTAGTCATGGAACCAAATTCTATGTATCAAGCCTATTGACCAATTCACTAAGCCCTCTATTCAAGTCTTGATTCCTACATGACTAACATAGGTTGACTTAAGTTAGATTAGGGTCTAACCATACTAATCAAGTCACCTTAACTAGAGTCAACATCTAGGTTAGTCTCATATGTCACAACTAGCAAAAGTCAAAATTAACAATCGTCAGTCCAACAAATAAATTAAAAATTCTAATAAGTCAAAATGACCAAATTACCCCTAGGCTAAAAAATGATAATTAATATTCCAAATCACAGGGTTAGGCTCTAGGGCAGACAGTCTCTACGGTTTCACTAGCTGTACACCAAATCACAAGTCATGATATTTAATAGTTGTAAAATAATTAAAAATCAATAAAAATCATATTATTATTTAAATACCATAATTAAATAATTTAAAATACAAAATTTCAAAATTACTCTCATTTTAGAAACTGGGTGTTACAAGTCTACCCACCTTAGAAAAATTTCGTCCTCGAAATTAAAATGGTAGTAGTCCTCCTAGGTCAAACACCCCACAATCAAAGTCTCAAACATACCGTCAGATAATCATATGCGTCTGTCCAAAATTATGATACTCAGAATCTTTATCATGCTAGTGAGCAAGGCTACGATAATCACAGAGTCCTCGACTAAGGCACATACCTCTAGAATCATGGTATTTAAAATTTTTGCATTGTCGCATGCTTGGAAGCAAAAATCTTAAATTCCCACACCCAAGAAATACGTCCTAAATCTGACTATATGTCCTCACTATGCCAGCTAAACACGACTATCGAAGATTCTAGATTCCATAACTGGATGACCTAGCCCATATGATTCATCTCAGAAAAAATCAAACATAACACAAGAACAACAGGACAAAATTGATAAATCAACAAAGAACAGGGAGAATCGAATTTTCAAGACGGCTATAAGAGGCAATTATGGAAGTGGAATCAAAAGAACGGAACCTGCTACTAGATCTCCAATGGCCTGAGCATCCTCGACCGTCCTGGCGAAAGCTCGCCTCTGCTGGCCTCCCCTGGCCTGCTGCTGATACTGCATGTACCTCTGCTGCTGAGTCGGTAAGGGTAATCCTTTCTGCTGGCCTACCGGAGCCCTAGCTCCTGCTTCCTGAACTGTCTGTCCCGATGACTCAGGACACTCTCTCAGCCGATGATCGGATCCTCCGCAAAGTAAACATCTGCCCAGCCTCTTCCGACATTCGTCCCAACCGTGCCCTGGTCTCTTACAGAAGGGGCAAATAATGACAAGCTACTGTTCCGGGGCCTGCTGCTGCCTCTGTGGCTGCTGTGCCTGCTAAAAGGGTACACGGTCCTGAAACTGCCGCTGCTGAAGGTAGGCCCTCGGCTGCTGATACTGCTGCTGAAACTGTAGGGGTGGCATCTGCTGCGGATACTGTGGTTGAATCTGCAAGTGGGGCATCTGCTGCGGATACTGCTGCTGAATCTGCAGGTGGGGCCTCTTAGCCGGGCCCGTACTGCCACTAGCTCCCTGAGTATCTCGCATCCTCTTCTCCTTCAGTCCAAGATCGTCCTCCGCTGTCATGGCTCCTACCAGAATCTGCTCGAAAGTGGCGTCGCGGCCGCTCTTGGTATATGACTTGATCTCCCTGATCAAACCCCTGCAGAACCTCCTCGCCTTCCCGGCCTCAGTAAGATCCTCAATGAATCTGCTCAAACGGCTGAACTCTCCAGCGTACTCCTCAACGGTCTGGTTCCCCTGAACCAAACTCTCGAACTGCGCCTCCAAAGCACGAAGTGCTGTGTCGGGAAAGAATTTCTCCTTGAATAGTTTCTTGAACGCTGCCCAAGTCTGACCGGCTGTACCAACCCTCGGGTCCGTCTGGTACCAGGTACGGGCCAAGTCCTGCATCTGATTGGCGGCTGCCTCGATCTGTAATCCTGCTGGTATCTGTGCCAATCGAAATATCTCCTCAATGTGCTCTATCCAATCGTTAGCGTATATGATGCCCTCTGTACCCTTGAAGTCTCGGGGTCCCATCTTCTTAAGGAATTGGATGTCTGGAGTCCTCGGCTGATACGGCTGCATCTGACCTCCCTGTGGCTGAGCAGCCACCAGCTCTACTGTCGTCCTGACCAACTAGTGAGTATCTTGTATGCTCTGTCAGATATCAGCAGACTGGCTCTGCTACATCTGCTGTTGAGACTCCAAGAATTGCTGGAAAAGGGCAAACATCTGAGCCGCATCTACTGTCCCTGAAGGTAACTGTTGCTGGTACATATCTGGAATGACGAAGGAAGACCTCCGGGCAGGTGGAGGTGCACTCCCAAAAGCTGCAGATGCTCCTATATGAGCAGAAATAGGGGTGCTGTGGTCCCAGCATCTACAATCGGGCGAGGGGTGGTAGGCCTCTAACCAGTGTCTGCTGAGCCAGAGCGATGCGATCGTGTCTCGATCACCATCCTGGAGACAGATCAAACAAGGAATCAATATTGAGATAGAAACGATAATTCAAGGGAGGACAGTTATTCAAGGAAGTATCAGGAATTTAGATGACAGGAATCCAGTTAAGAGTTTTTCCTAATGTGATTGAGTACCTCAAAATAATCCTAATCCTACTGCAGGCTGTAGTGATACTCTAATTCGAATACCACTACACAAACTCGACCTGCATGGGCCACCACTAAAAACGTGTCATGACCCGCACCCACTGTGAGGGTACGAGTACGTAACAGCGCCCAGCCTACGCTGCAGTATCGGCGGTAGAATGATGTCCTAGGTCAATCATCTAACAATATATGTAAGGTACCTGTACAGTATATACACTCCGAATGGAGGTGACATAGCAATACAGTCTCAATCACATCTAAGGTGGAATACGATAAAGATAGATAGATATGAATAGAAGAAAATCCACAAAGGTACAATCCAGATAAAAACTAAGTGTCTATGATACATCTCCACAAACATCCAAAAGAAACAACTCCCAATATATACAATAATGTATCAATAAGAAAGACAAGTAAGAGTCTAAGCTATCTATACTAAGCAAGGGGTATCATCCTCAGCAGCTGCCTGAACCTCCCCAGGGGGCCAGGTCGCGAGTGTCATCTAGGCAAGCTCCAAGGTAAGGGGTGCAGGGTTCCTCATCATCCTCTGTAAAATTTTCAACAGGTCCAGTCAGGACAGGAGCGAGCACAATACATCTCACGTAGATCATAACAGGTTAGAGAATATAAACATGCAAGAGAGTACGATACATGAAACTGAAAGAAAGTACATAATGTAAACAGAGAGAGAACTGTAATAGAAATATCTACTATAAGTAGAGAGCTACCAGTGACTAGTGATTTAGAGTACAAAGTCGACATATGAACGGCTTGATTTGCACATGACTATACAAAAGATACGCACATGGCTATACTACTTTAGAATTGTTCACATGACTATTTATACTCCTCCATTCCCCAATCAATACACAAGGATCCAAACAAGTTATGTTACGTACATGGTTTTCACACGAAGCCCATAAATGGGTGCACATGAAGTATACATGAGAGCTCATACATGAGTGCACATGAAGTTCACATGGGGGCCCATAAATGGGTGCACATGAAATTCACATGAAGGCTCATAAATGAGTGCACATGCAATATAGGTTATACATGAGATACATGGAAAACATGACCGATTCATAAGAGCACATGAGAGTACACGAGCATGCATGAACGAGCATGAAGCAGATAAAAAACATGAATAACATGAGAGCGAGGAATACAAGATGTACACGAAACACATGACATAATATATTTGATGCTCCCGAGGGGGATAACATCTCAATATAGGGATCCATATAGTACCAATCCGTGATAATATCATGACAGCATCAAATAAGGTAAACTAGAGCAGGAATATAATTCTAAGCAAGTTATGAAATGATCAGAGAATGTACTTGCCTCGTATCTGAATGTCTGAAGTAAATGTACTGTCCGATATGAGATACCTGACTCCTAGTTAGAGCAACACAAGTCAAGATGTATACAGGGGATGATAAATGTAATCTACTATACATCTGTATGCTGTCTAGGTTAAACTAGACCAAAGTCAACTCTCGGTCAACTCTAGTCAACTAGACTGGTCAAACTAGGTCAAGCCTAAGCCAAACAAGTCTAATAAGTCTCACTAGGCCTAACCAAGCCTAGGCTAGCACTCTACATCAATCCCAAGGCTATACAAGCTAACACAACAAGTTATATATATAATGTATATATATAGGTATTCAATATAGGCACTCTATATACATTAGGCTTACAATATTAGACATCCATGAACTATATATAGTACATAACTTTTATGTACATACATGCATCCATTATCTCATTTATCAAGCATTACCCTTCCTGACATACATGTTTCCATAATCACATTATTCATACATTCATGTATTCATGTCTTACATTACCTAGATGCATTCATACAGGGATTTCCTATTTTACTTGCATACATACCATACAATCATGCATTCATGTGCATAGCTCTATATACTAGCATCTCATATATAGGAAGAAAGGAAGGGATTAGCAAGGGTGATTTAACATGTATGTGACCACATCATATATTTGATATCTATATAGAGAGGTAAGGAAAAGGGGAGATTCATGTGTGTGGATGTGTCTTAGTGAGTTGATATAGTGTAACAGTTTAAGGAAAATTCATTGATGTGAAACTCAGAAATTAGTGAAATGTGGCTGTGTTTACTAGTGTTCAGTTAGGCCCATGTGTGTAAATGTCAGGTTTTAACAGTGTTAATGTGTGTGAACATTTGTGTGTATTGTCAATGACAGTTTAGGAGAGGGTGTTTTCAGATTATGGCTTTTCAAGAAGAGAGCAATGACAGTTTTGTAGTTGGGTCAAATAGGACTGAATCAGTGGGGTGTTTAACAGGGAATGTGTTGAGTGTCCAAGAGGTCGAGACACAAAGTGCATCTCAGGTTATTCATGGAATCAAACCAATCTCAGGTTTCAGTGAATCATATATAAACTGTTTTCAGTTTTCCCTGAATCTCAGGTATTACATGTATACCTATGTTCAGTCACATATACATTAATGCATTACATATAGTCATTCTCAGATTTTGTCCATACATTACAAATTTCAGAAAACAGTTGAAACCACATTAATTCACCAAACCTAAACTCAGTTAATATTTAAAACTCAGTCAATATGTAACCATTTGGAATACAACCTAATCTCTAATTATCCCCAAAACTGGAACCCAATAACAGTGAATACATATGAGAACAGTGTGGGAAATTTTTGAAAAACAGTGAAGGATTTATTGGTTCACATGACAGTGAACCAATCATTAAAAAAAATCAGTCAACCAAGCCTCAAGCATTTAATCAATCTAAACTTAAAATTCAGTTTTGAAGAAGGGAAAGGAAACCAATTCTCAGTTTGCAGGACATGTTATAAGAAATATAACATACCACCTATCAATTGAATCAAGAGGTGAATGATACTCGAGCATAACACTCTCTAATGCCAAACTCCAATCCAATATCAACTAGACATTCAAACCAAAGTAAGGAAATAAAAGTAATTTGAAAAAGAAGAGAAAAGGAAATATGAAACAATGCCAACTGAAATCAAATCGAAAGCCAATCCAATTTTCCCCATCTACCTGGGATTCATGGTGCTGTCACATGTAAACAAATCAGGAATTATCCTGAGTATCCTGACAATTCACAAAATAAACCATAGCTTAATACAATTATACCACTGCTTAACCAAAAACAACCAAATGTTCAAAACCAAATCAACCCAAACTAATCTCAAATTAATATAGGAAATCTCTTTTCAATAAAACCAAATCAATGGAACAAAATATCTTGGAAATTCTCAGGTTTCATTAAAGAGGAGGAAACTCAGGTTTTGTGTGTGTGAAGAACATTCAATGTGGTTCTCAGATAATCAGTGCACTGACAGTTCAAAATTCCTCAATAACAGTTAACACACATTCAATCTCAAACAAAATTTCAAAACCCAATCATGCAAATTAATTCCTGATATGTAAACATCACACCTAAATCACACAACAGATCATACGTTGAAATTCAGAACCCAAACTGACAGTGTATCAGAAATAGGGAAAAACTCTTGATTTCGAAACCTAACACCACATCCAAACCCAAACCAACTTGTACAGAGTGTCCCCCACATGTACATGTGTCAGGGGGTCACCTCGTGTCCAACCAAGTCGACACATTTGTGTCCACGACACTAAAAACACACAGGCACGAACTGTGCACTGACAGTGTCGTGCACGCGTGCACACCACTCGTGGACACGACACAGTACACCACGTGTCATGTGCACATGCCTGCGTATTCGCCTAGGTTAGTGGAACGTGTCCTACAGCCTGCAACAGGTCCACATTGTGTCATGTCCAAGTTACGAGCCCGTGTCAGTCGAGTGTCTGTGCGCGTGTGCAACAGTGTAAAACCGGTACGGGTCGAATAACTCTCTCGATACTCGACCAAATGTCCCCAAACTTTGAGGACATGCTGTCAGTGGTTGCCTCCAGGTTCGTGTCAATTATTAGGTGTCCAAGTGTCCTACGAGTGGAGAATTAAGGCTCGAGTAACAGGGCACTGTCCTAAGGCTGCTGCAGGCGTGTTCGTATCCGTTTTGGACACGAACACGACTCGAATTTGTGCTTAGTCTACACGAAACATAATATACACATATAGATCTGTCATTCCATGCAATTAGTTCCACAAAAATCAAAAATAAAATCCTCACAGACATTTCATCAAACACATGCACACATATCATGATACGTGTCCGATACGGACACCAAACGAACACGAATTGACACAAAACCAATACCTACGGCTAGGGGACACCTAGGGATTTTTATCCATGCAAAGAAAATGAAATTTAGTGGAGGGAATAGGGATTTACCTATATGTTCAATTTGCATGAAAAAGCTTCAAAAAGGGGGGTTTCTTCTTGATGGCCAAGTGCTCCAAATTGGTCCAAACCTGAGATTTCTTACCGTGGACATGAAATAGAGCTGAATTAGGAACTAATGCAAAAGACTAGAGTAGAAAAGGAATTAAAATAAAGGATCTAGGGATTAGAGAAGAAATGACATTACCTCCTTCTCCAAAATGTTGAAATCTCAATAAAGAGGCAAGAACAATAAATGAAGAGATTATTTATAGGAGGAATAGCCCTAGGTGGCTGTTCATAAAGTGATAGTTAGGGTTAGGGTTGAGTCTAATAGGCTATGGACCTATTTGTACTAGTCATGGAACCAAATTCTATGTATCAAGCCTGTTGACCAATTCACTAAGCCCTCTATTCAAGTCTTGATTCCTACATGACTAACTTAGGTTGACTTAAGTTAGATTAGGGTCTCACCATACTAATCAAGTCATGCCTTAACTAGAGTCAACATCTAGGTTAGTCTCCTATGTCACAACTAGCAAAAGTCAAAATCAACAATCGTCAGTCCAACAAATAAATTAAAAATTCTAATAAGTCAAAATGACCAAATTACCCCTAGGCTAAAAAATGATAATTAATATTCCAAATCACAGGGTTAGGCTCTAGGGCAGACAGTCTCTACGGTTTCACTAGCTGCACACCAAATCACAAGTCATGATATTTAATAGTTGTAAAATGATTAAAAATCAATAAAAATCATATTATTATTTAAATACCATAATTAAATAATTTAAAATACAAAATTTCAAAATTATCCTTATTTTAGAAACTGGGTAAGAATCACCTGAACGGTAAGAATCACCTGAACGATAAGAATCACCTGAACGGTGATATTCATATTGAATCATGATATTGTTTCTAATAGTGTCTTGTGCAGGCAGAGTAAGTATTATAAATGTACAGGGATGGCTACACGACCGTGGGTAAGAATCACCAAAGGGTGATAACTGCATGCTTTAAATTATGTCGACTATGAGATTGCATGCTTTACTTCTTGTCGGTTATAAACATGAAATCGACCCTAAGGCAACGAGAAAGATCACTGTTAATAATATTCTATAACATGATTACTTTGTGTTGTCTTCTTAGGTGAGTTGGGCCAACACTGCTCGCCAGTACATTGATGATGTACTAACCCACGTTGTGTGCAATATTACAGGTGTTTGCGTATGGGGGAAATCCTTGAATCAGTGCTTGGCATCGATGAATCGGATGGGTGTGTAGAAGCTCTTCTTTTAAGATGATGTCTTCTGCTATACGGGACATAATGTATGGAACAGTGTAACTCAGTTGTACCAGTGAGATTGTAGCCAAATTGGCAAGTTCAACGTAAAGAAGTCAGTATATTGAGTTGTAGCCTAAGGGCAAGTGTATACTTTCAGTTGGCTATTCAAAAGTCTTGTAATCAGTTATAAACTCTGTATTCCGTTGCAAGACTTGTAATCCATTATGATTATCAATAAAGAGATACATTTTTTTATATCTTGTGTGACTTCAATTTAACTGCTTGGTTTGCTGCGTATACGATGTTTTCTAAGAAATACCAGGAACTGTAATGGTTTTGCCTTGTACAAGTACAATCTAGACTTGTACGACATCACGCCTAGTGGCTAGTTTTCGATCCTTCGGGATCGGGACGTGACACAGCTGCTGTCCTGAGTACAGCAGCTACTGCTGTTCCTGCTGCTGCCAAGGCAGCAGCTCCCCCCTTCACTCCACTTCCTTTCCTCACTACTCTCTATCACTCTCTTTTCTATCCATCTCTCTATCACTCTCTTCTCACTCTCTATATCCCTCAACTCAAACTCCCAATCCACAAATAAATACACACCATACATATACATATACACATCCACACACACTCATACATATATATATATATAGACACACTCAATATAATATATATACATGAATATATATATATATATATATATATATATATATATATATATATATATGACACTTGAAAATAGACACACACACACATCTACCAATACATATATATATACTCTCAAATATAAAGAGACACACACACACAACTTTTATATATATATATATAAGATACATGAATGAATAAGTAAGGACACTCAAGAAGAACATTTTTAACATCAAAAATCTGAGATTAAAACATGTATTAAATCATTTAAACATAAAGACAAACACAAGTGTGTCCAATATTGGGGGTTTTCCACATGGACACAACAACACATCAAGGACACTCCTAATATCTCCAAATGGACACAAAATGGACACAAATGGAGACACAACCATGGGGTGATTCCTATGGGTTTAAAATATTCCTAAATGCATGAGAGTTTGATTTAGAGGATAGATTTTACCTTCCGGGAGGTGAAATATCAAGGAACTCCTTCCGATACGGCACCGACATGAAGGGATCTCCAAAAGGACACGAACCAATGCCAAATCCTTCCAAACTTGGCTAGCCCCTCTCTTGCTTGAGTAGAGAAGAAATGAAGAAGATTGGGTGGAAGAATGGATTGATTTGGAGATGAAATCAATGGAGGTTCTTATCAAATTTGGAGAAGAACACAAGAGAGAGAAATTTGTGGCTAAGAACAAAAGGAAGATGACTCGCCCCCTCCCCTTGTGGCCGGCCATATGGGCACGTGTCCCCATTTGGGTAAAGTCCAAAATGCCCTCTAATAACTCCTATTGGTTCAACTTAAATTAGGTTTTGGTTTGAGGCTAAATTAGACTAGTTTGAGTCTCTAATCAACCTAACCTAGTCATGAATATTTAGTCTAACCATACTAACTTAAATATTGTCATGTAGGCCATGTCTAACTAATGAATGGGTCCCACTAGAGTCAAAGCTACCCCGGGTCTCCGATACAAGTCGGATTGAGTTGAAATTCGAATCTGACTCAAATAACCCCAGAACAATATCATAAATAATAAAATAAATCCAAAAATATTCCAAAATAAAAAATGACCAAAATACTCCTCTTGAAAACTGGGTGTGACAAGTTATATGTGAGGGTTATAAGATATTCTCCATCTCTCTTTATTTGTAACCCAGTACATATATCAACGAGTTCATGTTGGAAAAGTAAATCAAATTTGTGTCTTCCAAAGAGTAGAGTTCATTGCATTCATGCATTTAAGATTACTAAGACTTGTGTTCATTATTATTATTATATCTTGAGTCATGTAAATAGCTATGTAGTGACCGTAGTTCGTATTGCGTATTTTGGAATACGTGTACGTATCTTGACTCGTATTGTATGTCTCCCTGCTTGGTTTGTTTTAGCATTTCATTGATTGGTTTATCTTGGTTCGGCTCGGATTGTTTGGGCTTGGTTCGGTTTTGTTGTGAACCCACCCCACCTACCACCACTCTCTTCATTTATTAACCCAACACTCTTTCTCTCTCCTCATTCACTCTTCTTCTTCCTCACCATTACTCCCCACCTACCAGGAAGGTGTAGGCAAGTGCATCTTACTTCATGGAGGAATTCCACTTTTATTGTTCTACTGTCTTCCTCATGTGTTTCTAACCCACTTTAGTACTTAGCATTTTTTATTTCTGTGGTTAATTTCTTGTAAATCTAGCGTTGTGGTATTTTCGGTTCTCATGAGTTTTGATCTAACAAACATACATATTCTTGCTATTTGATGGTTTCATGTTGTAGAGAATTTCATTTTACCCAAATTTGACCTACGGGAGTCTGGATTTGGGTTCCTATAGTTGTTTGAAGGAGCATGGAGGCCATGGTATTTTTCATGGACATGTTCTCTGTGGGAGCCATTAATTGCACTTTTGGCCGCATGCAATATTGAGTTGCTGAGCCGTATGAGAATTTTTAGCTCTGAGCCGCATGAGCATTAATTAATAGCCTTGGCCGCATGGCCATTTTGCATGCATTTTGCTAGCCTTGGCCGCATGGCCATTTTTCAAACATTTGCTGGCATGCATTAATTTACATGGCCATTTAATCAATTGCCATGCATAGCCGCATATGGCCTCATTATTAGCTTGGCCGCATATGGCCGGTAGCTTTGGTCGCATATGCATTTGTGCATGGCCAGCCACATATGCATTTATTCATGCCTATTTTGCTTGGCCAACAATTAATTATTAACTAATGGCCATTTTGCTTGGCCATTAAGTCTATGCTTGGCAATGCAATTTATTTCATGCAAAAGTTAGTGGCCGCATAGGCCATTTCATTTATGGCCGCATAGGCCATTTAAGTTATGGCCGCATAGGCCATTTGATTTATGGTCGCATGGCCTGTGCAAGCGTTTACTTGCATGCGGCTCAATGCATTTGCCATTTAACTATTATTTGCTTGCTGCTTGCATGCTTATATATTTTGTCAGCCGCATATGGCCATTGCCAATTGTAGCCGTATATGGCCATTGCCAATTGCTCAGCCGCATATGGCAAAGTAAATGGTTAGCTACATATGGCCAAGTAAGCCACATGACCTTAGCTTAACTTGCATGGCCATTTAATTAATATTTAGGCCGCATGGCCATTAGCTATGTAATAATTTTGGCCGCATGACCTACGTAATAATTTTGGCCGCATGCAATATTTAATTTCTAGCCGCATGGCTTATATATTAAGCCCTTGTCTTATGGCTCCCACCTCATCCACTCTTGGCTACATGGCCTATTTATCATTCTTGGCCGCATGCAGCAAATGTGTGCTGGCCGCATATGGTTTAGTGACAACATTTATTGGTTGGCCGCATGGCAATTTCATACGGTAATTTTTCCTGAGCCGCATGAGTCCTCCACAGCCCTTGTCCCTGCTAATATTTAATTACCACATGTATGCTTGTGCCATATTAATTTTTCCCTGACACGATGGTGATCCGTTGTGGTGCACTTTTGACATGACTTGATAGTGGCCCGACGTGGCACACTCTTGATAGTGAACATGACATGATATATATTTTGAAGGCTGTTACGACGACTAGCATGTCATGACAAGATTGAATGGCCTGGACACCGTGGATGATTGTGTTTGTACAAGTAAACTGGTAATGTTTGCATCATGTCTAGGACAGGGATCCCTGAATACCACGGTCAGGGGTACCTACTGTAAATGGCTAAGGCTAATAACTAGAATAATTTAGTAGTCATGAGAGATTTTCCCAGTTACAGGCGATCTCGTTATCCTGGCCACCATTGTTGGACTTGCAGCCTGCCGACGAGTAGGGCACAAGTCTAGATTTACTGATATGTGGAAAAAAACGAGACATTGCTTAAATGAATCTAAGTCGCCTGGATAACCTGGATTAGCTGCAGGGCTTGTGGCTGGAGGAACATCTCACTGTATCTCGCTAGTAACTGGGCCTGTGATAACCCTAGTTAGTTAAAGTATCAAGCCGTACTTATTGCTTGGCCGTGCATGTTGGATGGAGTCTAATCAGCCCAGTCTTGTCCTGATCTTGCGCAAGATTGTTACATGACCGGATTGTTTGTATTTACCTCATCGATAAATGGTGGAAAACCAAATTCTGTTCAGATGAAGGGTTACAACCCCGGTCCTTGTTTGGTTTACGGGTTGTAACCTGGTTATCTGAATAGTTCTATGGTTATCTCGTCGTATATCATCCTGATTTTCCCATATTTCCAGTCCTTACTATTTATTTATACTCTTGTGCTAATTGCTAGTTTTAATTCTTAAGTGAAGCCTCCTTTGTGGCACTTGCTCTTTCTGGGATCTGACCCAGCTGGGTTTGTATGGCCAGATTTCGGAGCAGCTCCAGAGGATCTACCGACTTTCCAGCCCGGTGGTGACCACCAGGCGTAACCAGGACAACGAGTAGGTTTATTTTTGGCTCTCCCACTCTATTGTAAAATATTTTTTTGAGGCGTTTAGCCGACGAGCACGTGTTAGCTCGATTGCACTTTACTTACTGTCCGTCTACGGGCTGTAACATGATTGGCAAATCCTAGGGTTGATCATGTATGACTAAACTCTTGCTAGTCCTCACATTTTGTAACGACTAGCTTCATGCAGCTGAATATATAATGTTTGGGACGCCTTACTATTGTATATTTGGTGATCTTACATCTTGTAACTTTACTTACTTGCTTGAGATTGAGACAATAGGCTTGTTCATGACCATAAGAGACTGATGGATTGTAGTTAAACCCTCATATATCTAGACAGCCGTGACCGTATAGTGAGGTGGACTCCATTTCATTATACGTAGCTGGCTATGTATGCCCCCGCTCTCCAGTATTCTGGTTCTGGGGCGTTACAAGCTATGTATGCAAGTGTTTTGAGAAAGAGAAACAAGTTGATTATTCAGCCAATAAAATCAAATATCATCTTTGTATCCTACAAAGTGGCTGGTATCATATCCAAAGAAAAAAATGTCTACCTCATTGTCTCTTTTGTGGCTTGTTTCAATGGTGAAAAATATAATTATTGGTGCGATCTCATGAAACTATGTCTTGAAAATAGGAACATGAGAGGTAGATAATAGAAATTACGTTAATTCCTTTTGGCCTGCGAGGGGTGACTGCGCGCGTGATCGTGCACAGACATGTCACCAACCCACTAGTATCCCCCGCCCCCCTGCGCCACACCGGGCTCACCCCCCCCCTCCAATGAGCATGCGACATGTGGCCCGCGGACCAGGACTGCGGTCCAAACCTGCGGACAACGTAGCACTGCTCTGGAAATTAATCTAGGTCTTACATAAAAATTTATTTTTAAGGTATATGCATCCAGTTTAATATCACACCTTATATGTCAACTCTGCTTAGGATGACATTTCATAGGTTATGCTGGTTGGTCATCTTACATGGAAACATGGTCGACCCAGAGGGTAGGTGAGTTGGACGACCGTCCCAGACCCCTTAATAGACAAGGTCGCAAAACATGTTTAAGGTTACTTACTAGCCCAGCCAGCACTTGCAATGGAAAGTGCCAAAATGGCTAAGCCCTCTTAATTAGTACTCCGTAGTAATGATTTTAGTAGGAAGGTGGTCCAAAGAAGACCTACTCACACTTATAAATAGTAAACTTTAGTAACCGAAATGGCAATAACAAGAATCGAACCATAGAAGGAATGCGATGAGATAGTCATTACTATAAGACTAACTAATATATTTGTTATTTTCTTCAAATATTTTTTATTATTCTAATAGTTACTTTGTCATTTAGTCTCCAAATGATACATATTTTTTTATTTATGATGTTTGATTATTAGGAAGAAAAAAAAACTACATCACTCAACTAAGTTATATTATCATATTTCTATTTATCTTTTTATAATATTAAATTGATTTATAAAATTGGTATTGGAGATTTTTTTTTATAAAATTTGTTTAGAAAAATTAGGTGATTTTCATTACCGGTTCAAGAGATCTTACTTTCAAATTCTGTCCTAGATCCCGAGAATTCTTAGCCAAAGTATAGTGCTATGTAAACACCAAAGAACCGTAGATAATGCAGGACACAATATGTAAAATTGGGCCATCACTTGTATAATTTTCCTTAACTATCAAGGAAGTTTATTGACCAACAGAATAAGAAAACATTGAGCTCCTCAACATCTTCTAATTAAACCAATGAGGCTCTCAGCCGGTACGGTTTCGAAACATTTTCTTGATCTTCTCTATTTCCGCCTCGTCGATAAAAGAGATCTTCTGTAGCAGCGACGTCGGGAGGTCGTTGTTGAACAATGCCCAGCCCGTTACCTGGAATCCTGGATCTGTGCTACTGAAGCTGGTAAGAGCCACTGCTCTCGTGTCGCCCTCGTTCACCTGGAGAATTAATTGCCACAAATTAATTTACAAGTATTGAGAAAGTAATATTTAGTACGACACCATTTGGACTGCGATCTTTGCCTGCACTTTTGGACCACCTGCCACGTGTCATCATCCCCCACTGATAGGTCAATCGATGGCGGATTCCGACAAATAGGGGGGAGGGCAGTGGGATGCTGAGACGTGGCCCGCTTTCACGTTTTGCGGTCCAAGACCGCGGGCCAAATAGCATTTTTTTAAAATATTTATTTGGTAGTGTAGCTTACAATTTGGTTCTAAAATAAATCTTAAACTCATACGGAAATAATATTTTGCCCGCAGGTTTCTTGACCGCCAATTGGCTCATTGCTATGTGGCAGCAGCCTATTGACCACCTCTGCTAGCCCCGGGTCCCACCCCCTAAAAATCCGGGCCGGAGAAAAATGGGAGGGTGCCGCATGGCGATGGACAAATTGACGGTCACGAAACATGCAGGCAAAATAGCAGTGTCCAAACTCATATTATCTCCATTGAGAAAGAAATATAATTCTTATTATCGATCATAGACTATGTCATGTTATTTAAGTATATCACAAGTAAAAATTCTACCGACAGTTACTAAGTTTTTGGTATGCACGCATACGACTTATTGTTATGAAAATATGACTTCGTTGATGAGAAATTATTCGGTGAGTCGGACTCATCGTACATCTTGATTATCCTCCCTAATAACAGAGTATTAGGACATAATGATGCTAATCAAGTTGTTCAAACTGTTCGAGATCTTATTAACAGTGAATTGTTCATCTGGAAGGAACACCTTATTCATATCTGTTTCCCACCTCATGAAGCTCAGGCCATTCTCAGGATTCCTTTATCTAGGAATTGCACTGTTGATAAACTCATTTGGAAGCATACTGTTGATGGAGAGTTCACTACAAAATTGGGATACAGGGCCATTCATGCCTGCCTTCATGATGATCATCTATCTTCATTTTCTACTGTGTTCACTGACTGGAAGAAGTTTTGGAAACAAACTCATATCTATCCCCGTGTCCTTCTATTCGCCTGGAGAGCGCTGACTAACTCTATACCCACCAAATCAAATATCAATCGACGATTGAATGACATTGATGCAACATGTCCAATATGCAAGGTATGTGTTGAAACTACTGACCACCTTATTTTACATTGTTCTTTTTCAGGATCTTCTTGGCAAAAGAATGCTGTTATATCTCATCTGATTCATCCACACACAACCATTTCATCATTATTAACTACAATCCTCAAAGATGGTGATAAGGAGAATATATCAAGTTGTCTCTATCAGATGTGGTCCATCTGGAAGGCTAGGAATAACTTCATTTTCAACAATTCAAAGATCTGTTGCAACAAAATTCTTCATGAAGCTCAGACTTTGCAAGCAAGACATGAAGCTGCTTGTGGTTCAACTACAGATTCAACCACTCTGTGTACTCCCAGATTGCTTTCTCATGCTACATGGAGACCACCTGATCAGGGGAATTTCAAGATAAACTTCAATGGTGCTTATTTGGATGGCAAAATGGCAGCTTCAGCAATCTTGAGGGACTCTCAGGGTTCATTCATCATGGCCTATACCAAATGTCAGGATGGAGGAAGCCCCCATTGAAGCCGAAGCTATTGGTATTCACCTGTCACTTGTCATCATCGAAAGAAATCATCTGACGAACATCACTGTGGAAGGTGACTGTAAAATCCTTATTGAAGCTATTACTCATCAGGAGGATTCTTCTGTCTGGTTAGCTCGTCACACTATATCAAATGCAAAGAAGTTTCTCAGTTTACACAGGGAGATTTCCTTCCTTTATGTTCATAGGAGTGCTAACGGTTGTGCTCACCAATTAGCCTCCTACTCTTTGATTCATTCCAATATGAATTCTCTGCAAATTCATGATAGCATTCCTGATTGTATATATGATCTTGTTCTTAGTGACAGATCCGTTTGTACTTCTGTTTTATGATTGAATGAATGAGCTGATGTTTACTCAAAAAAAAAAAGATTATCCTCCACTTAATGGTATGAGCAGCAGCAACCTAGAACAGTCCTTCATATTCTCGTGCCATCAAGTGGAAAAAAATTAAGATGTACGGTGAGCTCGGCACCTTGTATAATTTCTCCTAGTTGAGAGCATTTTTGATGACATAAATTCCTGTCAAAATGCATGCCTGGAATTGCAGCAGCCCCTGTGGAACAACCATAGCGTCCCCCTCGTTGAGGGTTTTGTAGTACACTCTGTTACCCGACGCGATGAAGCCGCAGCCCATGGTCCCCTCGGTGACGAAGAGGATCTGGTTGGCCCCCCGGCGGCTGTGGAGGGGCATCACGGCACGGGGGGCGAGCTCGAGCCTGGAGGCGGCGATGCCCAGGCCGTTGAGCGCCGGGAACTGCGGGACGTGTACGAAACGAACGATGAACGTACTGTTGGTGGTGGAGAAGTCGGCCGGCTCCCCTAGCTTGGAGAACACGAAGTCGTCGACCGTGACGTTGGAGGCCTTCTTGCAGGCGTAGCCGTTGGGGGTCTTGGGCCCCTCGAGGTCCGCTACGCAGAAGTCCGAGGCGCGAGAGGAGGAGAAGAGGAGAGGGAGGATGAGAATGATAGGAAGCATGGCTGAGCTATGATCAGTTCTAGTTACGTTTGCTATATTGTAGTAGAGGTTTGTTAGTTAGGGTTTATATATTGGAACGGAGACGGCCATTCGGCAATAGATGCCATTGTTCGTAGCACAGTTCCAATTACTTCGTCTTCAACTTTTTGAAAGCGTACAAGTCTAATTTGTATAGATGGCCGGATTATTTGGATAGATGGCCGGATTATTGATGGATGGTCTAATAAATAATACAATACCGAACTCAGCTCGCTATTGTGCTAAGCGAGAAGTGATATATATAATCTCTTTGGTTAGACGGACGGTCTCGAGATCGAATCGCAGGAAGATGTGGATGTGTGTAAAATTTGGAGGCATTGGATCCAAATAACATGCAACACAGCTTGCACAAAGTCCCGTACGTTATAACGGGAATAACAAAAAAAAAAAACTAATACAATTTGTTCTTCATAAACACAACGGTCGACTCTTTGTCTCTCTTGTGGGGCTTGTGAGCGCAACAGTTTCCTCACAAATGCCAAATATTTAGTGATATGGACAATAAGTTTTTGCAAGGTGTAGATGGTGCAGAGCTATATTACTCTCGTAATGGCCAACTTATAGGCAAGGATACAACATCTATAGAATAACTTTCATTTTGAGAGTTATTTCTGGCATTTATAAGCTATTCCCGATCTCTCTTTATTTGTAATCCAATACACAAATCTACGAGTTCTTGTTAAAAAAGTATATCAAATTTGTGTCTTCCAAAGAGTCAAGTTCATTATATTCATGCATTTAAGAATACGAAGAGTCATGTTCATTGTTCTTGATGTATCTTGAGTCCTGTTGAGTAAGAGAAAAAAAAAAGTTGATTATTCAGCCAATAAAATCAAATATCATCTTTGTATCCTACAAAGCGGTCGATATCAGATCCAAAGAAAAAAAAATGTCCACCTCAAGTAACAATCTTGTCTCTCTTGTGCCTCGTTTCAATGGTGAAAATATAATTATTGGAGCAATCTCATGAAGCTATGTCTTGAATCTCAAGATCTATGGAGTGCGGTTGAAGAAGGAATGGATCGACCAGCAAATAAAATAACTATCCAATGCACAAGAAATTATGTTGAAGGAAAAGAGACAAGAAGAGAAGAAGCCGCCCTTTCAAATCTACCAAGCAATTGAAATTCAAGTCTATGAAAGAATATCCAAGGCAAATAGCTCCCAGGAGGCTTGAACAATTCTTGAGACAGCATATTCTGGTCAAGATCAAATGAAAAAGGTACGCTTGTAAGCTTTAAGGGGAGAGTTTGAGAAACTATCAATGAAATATAATGAAAATACTAAAGAATATTTTACAAAAGTGAATTCTATTATGAATCGAACGAGTTCAAATGGATAAATTTTAGAAACTCAAAAAATTGTTGAAAAAGTTCTTCACAGTCTACCAAGCAAATATGATCATGTTGTAGTTGCTATTGAAGAAACTAATGATCTTGCATCTATGTCCTTGGAGAGCTTACAAGGAAGATTAGAACCTCATGAATTTCCAATTAACAAAAGATGTTCTCAAAGTGTTTCTATCTTAAGCTGATCAAGCGCTCAAGTGTAATGTCACATCTATGGGAGGCCGTGGTTCTTCTCAGAACCGTGGACGCTAAAGAGGCAAAAAAATTCAGGGTCGAAGTACAAATTTTCATGGCAAAGGAAGAGGTTATTCTAGCAAAAAACAAAATAAAGAAGAAAAAGCAGAAGAAAACTTCAACTACATATACTCACAAAGCGACTCACAAAGAGGAAGATGTTGTGGCATCAAAGAGGAAGAGGTCGTGGCTACTTTAAATGTTATTATTGCCACAAACCAGGCCACACAGTCAGTTAATCTTGGTATAAGCAAGAGGACGACAAGGAAAAAGAAGCAAGCTACGTACATGAAGTAAGATATGAAGAAAGAGGTAACCATCATGATATTTGTTCCTAGCTTGTCATGGTGACAACTAGGATAATACGTGGTATCTTGATAGTGGTGCTATCAAGCATATGACAGGAAATAAAAATTTATTTACAAGCTTAACAAAATTTGGTTGTGGCCAAGTAAAGATTGGTGATGACAGAACATACAAAATAGAAGGAGTTCGTGAAATAACTTTCAAAACAAGATCAGAAAGTACTGAGAAGATGAAAGATGTTTACGACTATCACGACTAGAAAGCAATCTTCTAAGGGCTGATCATCTTTTAAAAAATGATTTGATATTCATTTTTGAAACAATCTTCTAAGGTCTAATCATTTTTGAAACAATTTTTTATGATTTGATATTCATAAAAAATGACTTGTTATGAAGATTGGTATTGCAGAAAATAATATGTTTCCACTAAGACTACAAACTTCTAACTTTTTTGTTTTAGTAGTGTTGACAGTGGAAGCTCAAAGTTGTGGCATGACATGTTTAGTTATTTGAAATATGGAAGCTTGAAGCAGTTAATAACAAATGAGATGGTCAAAGGGCTGCCTCAAATTTAATCTACTGAAGATGTTTGTGAAGGTTGTCACAGGGTAGCAGCATAGATCTTCATTCCCTTTACGGTTGTCAAATTCCTATTTTTGAAATAGGTATCTGACTGTATTTTATATTTTTGGGAAATTTAAATTTGGGTATTGTTAAAATTTTATTGATATTTTCTTGAGGATGAATTTATTTCATATTATTATTATTCTTGCTACTATTGTTACTATCAATTTTATTATCATTATTATTATTATTATTATTTTATTTCCTATACCCCTCCCCTAACCCCAACCCATACTTTCCTCTCTCTCTCCCTCTCCCGAGAACCAGCACCCCCCCAAATTCCCTTTCCTCTCTCTCTCTCTTAACTCTCTCCCGATCTCCCTCTCTTCTCCCCGACCTCCGGCCGCCCCGAGCGCCACCACTATCTTCTCCAACCACCATCGTCGTCGCCTCCCTCGCCACCACCGCCTCCATCTCCGGCGCCACCGCCATGGCCGCCCCCTTCAGCCACCACACCACCACCACTGCACCCTTTCTCCTCCGCCCCCCCTGAGCACCGCCAGCGCCGTCGTCTCCACCGCCACCATCATCGTCATCGTCAGCCACCACCACCATCACTTCCACGACGACCACTACCACCCTCGTCGTCGTCTTCTTCTCATCCTCTCCCCCTCGTCTTCGAGCTTCGGCCACCACCCTATGGCCGGCCTCCCCCAGCTCCTCCGTCCCACGCTGCGGTTCTCCTCCGGCCCCCCTCTCCCTCTGTACTTCCTCCTGTCGGCGGGTCGACCTGGCCAGGCCTCCTTGCCCACGCCGACGAGCCCCTCCGTCGGTGAGATTACCGAGCACCCCTCTCCCTTCCCTTTCTTGATCTGTGTGCTCCTCGGAGATCGAGTCGTGTGGTTCGACTCGCGTCGGGCAGCGTGCTGCCGCGAGCCGTACGCTGCCTCGTGCAGCATGTTCCTTAGGCAGTGCACCCTCGGTTGGTGTGCACCCCTCATTTTTATGCTACCTCAGGACACGTGTCTCGAGCCTTGTGTACACCTCGAGCAACGGGATGCTTTGGGCCCCGCGTTGTTTGGGTTACGTGCTATCTCGATTCGCGTGCCTCGGTGTGTGAGCCATTTTAATTTTTGTGCACCCCGATCCACGTGCTGCCTTGGGCAGCGGGATGCCTCGAGCCCCGCGCTGTCTCAGGCACCGTACTACCTCGGTTTGTGTGTTGCCTCGATTCCCGTGTCTCGGCCTTTGTTCCATCTTAGTTTTTGTATCGCTTCGATTTGTGTGCACGTACTGATTTGCGCATCGCTCCGATTTACATGTCGCATTGGTCTTTGTACCGTCTCGATTCGCGTGTACGTGTCGATTTGCATGTTGCATTGATTTGTGCGCTATCTTGATATTCGTGATTTTTTCGATCTACGTGCACGTCTCGATTTATTTCACGTTGTCTCTTGTTCATCTTGATTCTCGTGCGTATCTCGATATATGTGCACATTTCGGTTTGTATGACTATATCGGTCCGCGTGCCTCGATTTTCGTGCCAGATCCCTATACTGCTTGCGGGACCTACACGGTATATTCTTCTGCCATCCTCCGTAATTTCTTTTATTATTTTATTATTTAATGTTGATGAATGTTTATTGTGTGTTCTGAGGGCTTCGATGGACGTGCTAGCTTGGATCGCGATCGTTGAAGACTTGCTTACCTAGCCGAGCCCTCTAGGCAAGTATCCCTTGCTCATCGACGGTTCTTGCCCCCTCTCCTGGATTTATTGCATTTAATTAATTTGTACTTGTAAATTGTATAACTATGATTAGTGTAGCCTAGTAGTAGAACTGCCATGATGATAACTTAGGATAGCTTGGTCCGATACCGGGATAGACCGTATTGGACAACTCGGATGGGTCATCCACACCTCGGAGGACACGAGCATGACTCACTTGTACGGATTATCCCCGTATGCCCCGTGTCCGACTCGCGGTCGGGTAATGGCTCTGGCTAACTATTCTTGTGGCTGTGATTGTGTTTGGGTTAGAACTATGGACATGTGCTGTGATGTGTCCTACGAGACAATTTTTTGTTATATGTGTTGGCTTGGCGCCCAGTATGCATTGTAGTACTACTGGAGGCCGGGACTTAGTGGTCTCGGGTTCGATTGGTTTCCAGTACGCATCGTAGTGCTGCTGGAGGCCGAGACTTAGTATTTTTGGCCATCGATTTGTTCCCAGTATGCATCGTAGTGCTGCTGGTAGCTGAGACTTAGTGTTCTCAGCCTGCGATTCTGTGGCGGATTGTGCCGAGTGGTTTTAGCCCTAATTTGCTGGGAGCTCCCGTCCAGAATACAAAGGAGACTGCCGAATTTTTTCAGAATTCCCAGTTGGGAATTTGGTTCGAAGGATTAGGCAGAACCATTCCTTTGGTTTGTTGGACTGCATTCATGCATGTTCATCTTGGTATAGTATACCTGATCCCATTGCCTGCTAGGTAGACTCCATACTAGATTATCGCCTATCTCCTGACCTGTCTTGTCCGTCGGATAGCGTAGGGAGAGCGGTTCCACTCGGGAGACGGTCTGCAACCCTGGTCCTTGTTTGGTTTAAGGTTGTAGATTTGCTCCAGAACGGTCCATGTAATTCTTGCCACTTCCGACGGCGTTTATTACCGGACTCTTGTTCCTTGACCCTTCATCCTAGGAGTTATCCTAGTCCAGCTAGATAGGGCTGACAGTTGTCCTATGTATCAAAATTGTGACCTTGGATATGTATGAGGATTGAGTAATATATGAAGTATGATCTCGGGATGTTCAGTTGGTAGACTTACGTGGATACTTGGATAGTGCTGTCGATTCCTTTAGATGATGTTCAATTTTGATCAGATATGTGGGTTCCTGGATTTTGATTAATTGTTCGATTACTTTACGGAACGAGGAGAATATCGAGGGTATTATTATATAATTTTTACTCGACTTTCCAAGTGTCCAAAATCTGGTTTGTTTGCTATATCTTGGTGGTGGTGGGACTTATTTGCTGATAGCTTGTGATCATCGATTCAGAGGATTGTTGTGAGCCAGAGGGCCTAGCATTGTTATGGTGAGGAGCTTGGTATTTGGTGGTTGTCTTTATTGACGTGATATTCACTCCATCATGGATGGGAGACTCTTGCTAGATTGATCTAGTGGATGGACCGACTTGATGATTGGAGCTGTAGGCTCCCATATATGTTTGAGGTGATATTGTGGTAGAGATTATGATCTTGTACTTGACCTGATATTCATGCCACGATGTGGGCAGATGATTTCATGTGACTGACAGATTTATCCTTGTTCCTGACATGACTACTTATATCTGTGCTATAAGTCCAGCTTACCCTTTGAGGTACTGGCCCTGATTTTGCACTGTGGTGACTTTGAGGTGCTACTTCCATGATTATATGGCATTGCGATGCCATCTTGATATTCTAGCTATATTATATGATTACCTGCACGTGTACCTTGGTAGTTGGCCTTTAGTCTTAGCGTGGTTAGGATTGCTTGCTTGCTTGTTGCATAACACTAAGGATAAATCACAACTGGGACTACAGGTGCCGAGGTTGATTCTTACTTAGCGTTCCCGTACTGAGGTACGACATCTAGGAGGGTGATCATGTGACCACGATATGTGATACCGGATAACTATATGGATAATCTAGGTAACTTAAACTGGTAGAAGCATTGGGGGGAACGGAATCCCGAGATCGTGCATTACCAGCATTATCCTAGACATTAGTCATGACCTGCCACTATAACAAAAAGACCTATTAATGACGTTTGATAAGTGGATTTTATGACGGCTGATAAAAAAGCGTTATGAAAGTTCGAAATACCTATTTTCTATGACGGTTTGGGCTAATTCTGGACCTTTCATAACGTTTATAAAATAAAATGTTATTAATATTTTAGAGCGGTGGCAAACTTGTAATATTTTTTAAGTTCATTTTTTGACAAAATCCCGCGCTTCAACAAAATTTTTTCTCTCCCCCTCGTTCTGGTCTTCTCCGATCCTTTCTTCTCCCTCCTCTCCCCCAACTCCAAAATCCCATAGATCGAAAACCCTAACTCTAGTTAGCAACACCCTCCTCTCCTCCTCTTCTTCTCCTTTCTTTCCCCCAACTCCAAAACCCTAACCCATGATACAAAACCCTAAACCTAGTTAAAAAGGGAGGAGGAGATGGGGAGGGAGCTGGCGGCGCGGGCAGGCCGACGGCTCTGGCACGACCTCTCTGACGTCGACATCGCGTTAGGTGAAAAAAGAGAGCGGGACAGCCGATTGTGGTCTCTCCGCTCTTCTTTCCTCTTTTCGATCGGGCTTTGGCGAATTCGCGGTGGCCGCCGAACTCGGCGGCGCACGGAGGACCGACACCAGGAGTCAATCGCTATCATCTGGACGACGATGGTTCTACTTGGCAGGCCAGGGTGTCTGTGTCGTCTCCGTCACAGCAGTAGTCATTGATCGAACGATCCGTGCGGAGACGGGACGATCATTCAAATTAATCTGGTGAATTTCCAAACCATGATTCTCTGATCGAATTTCCCTCTTCCTTTGAAATTTTGATCGATTTGATCAAGAATTAACATCAATATTCAATTATTGCTTGTGTACCTTTGGTGTTTGATGAATTTACTGAACCAACCTTGGCACCAATTTTGGACACGATAACAATGGTATCAGACTCCGGACACGAAGGTTCAGTGTTGACACGAAGACACGGTTAGCTATATCCCGACACAGGTATGATTTCTGACACTCCCCTCTAATTCTTGGTTTTGGATATAGTCTATGAATTTCGTGTCTATGTTGGTTGTTTATATCAGACCTGGGACACTATGTGTAGTATCGGTATCGAATTTAGACACCAGTCGTGTCAGTGTCCTGGCGATAAAGAGGAAGGATATTGGTTTTGGTACTGCAGGTATAGGTATTGGTATTGGTTAAGCTGCATGGAGAGAGGTTCTGTGGGTTAGCCATTGAAGTCGAGATTCAAATTGGAGGTGAAGAAGATGTTATGATCCATTGGTGAAGAAGATGTTCTCATACACTTACCACCCCCCCCCCTCTGCTGTTCATCTTCTGATGTTCAAAATTTTGGAGGTGAAGAAGATGTTATGATCCATTGGTTGCATCTTCTGTTGTTCATGGCCGATCCATCGACCATAAGAACATGTAACATACACTTACCACCCCCCCTATGCTGCAAAATTCTTATTTTCTTCCCTATATATATCAGCAATCCATGAGATTGTGACTTTGGGAAAATTCCAAGATAGATATGCTGCAAAACTCGGTTAAGCATTGTATGCTGCAAAACTCGGTTAAGCATTGTAGGTATATCGAGCCAACAATCTTGATAGATCCTCCATTAAATTGAATGAGTGTATAGTTCCCCTTAGGCGACGATGACAACTAAACAAAGAAAGTGTACTTTCCCCTTTATCCCTTCTTGATTCTTTTAAGGTTGGTGGCAAGTAAAATTGTTTTAGTAGAAAGTGATGAGTTCCCATTCTTTTGCAACATGCTGTGGAGCTGGTGCCATTAATCTTGCACTTTTTGCTAACTGTAGAGAAAATTAACATTGTATTATATGATGTCTGAATTCATACTTTAGACTACCATTTTTTCTCGTCTTGTATTCTCATTTATCCTTCAATTTCTTCTCTGTTTCTCTTCCTCGGCCAATGGCGAGGCACACAGTGCAGCCATTACTTGTCAGGGGAATTAGAATTAAGGAGAGGAGAGGAGAGGAGAGGAAAAAAAGAAAAAGGAAAAGAGCAAGAACAAAAAAAAATTTTGGCAATGATGATTTGGCTGCTCCTTCAGATGGTGAGACAGCTCCATTGCAGCCATTTGTTGGAAGAAGGGATGATGAGAGTGGGGGTCCACCTCCAATTGTGAGTGAGTAATTATGGACTGAAGCTGAATCTGAGCCTCTTCTCGCTAATTTATGTACCTCTTGGAGCTATTTATGTTATCATTTTCAGGCCAATGAACTGAAGAGAGAAGATCTTAAAGGTTCAAAGGTAATTTCTTTACTATTTTTTCAGTTATAGCTGTAAGCAAAGTGAGTGGTCCATAACTAGCTTCAAGTTTGGCTTGAAAATTTGATATTGTTTGACAGTTTGTTCAGCAAGTTGAGCTTGGATTACTTAAGTTTATCATTTGGCACATGAAGGAACAAGCTTTTGATTGTATTTGACTTCAGTTTTTGATGCATTTGCAGGTGATGTCTTCTTAATAAGCTCAAATGCTATGCAATATAATGCACCAGACACAATTTACTATCGGCAAGTAAGTATTGTAACCTAATCTATATTCTATTTAAAGAATGATTTTGTTGGAAGTTTTGTCACATCGTACAATGATTTTTTTTGTTGTACAGGCACGGTCTATCCAAGAGCTTGCACAAAAAGACTTCAAGAGTTGGAGGCAAGAAAGCTCGTATTGTACGAAGGGGCAGGCCTCCAATGAAGAACACAATCAAGCGGATGCTTGCTTGGAACAATTTTGGTAGTTGTAAATATATATATATATGTATTTGGATATTCTATTTTGAGAATGTAATGAAGATGTTGATATGTACTCTATTTTGAGAAATGTAATAAAGATAGTGATATATAATGTTAAGTTTTTGGAATATAATATATAATGTGCAGTATAGAGCGTTATAAATATGCTAATTTGAATAGTATAAAGTGTGATAAATGTGCTGCATTGAGCCTATACATATTATCTATTCATAACGTTTTAAAAATGTCCTGAATTGTACACTATATATGAAATATTCATAACGCTTTTATTGAAACTATTCATGATGGTTATTTTATGACGCTTTTAAAAAATATTTATAACACCCGTTTTCATAACGGTTGCTTTGGAAAAAAAAACGTCATGGTTTGTCATTAATGACGCTTTTTAGCCGTCATTAAAAGGGTTTTTTGTTGTAGTGTGCAGGCTGGCCGTCACGGATATTGTTACCATTCGTACTAGTGGATGGCAATATCCAGCTACTTTATGTACTATACATTATATACATGGCATGCTCGGCATGGTGGCCTTACAAGGGACCGATGGTGACATGCAGAGCCCGGTGGTCTTGCGAGGGATCGACGCTCATCTAGTCTTGATATACTTGGCCCCGCTAGCCCTGCTGGGACGGCACGATCTGATGATTCCTATATTGTATTGTCGGGGTAACCCAACCTCCACATAGACAGTCGTAGACCTTTGAGTGGCCGCTTATTCACCTAAATTGTATGGCTTGTTGCTTGCTAAGCTGGCTGGCACGTAACGTTGTCCCGGTGCGGTAATTCACTCCCTTGTTCTTGTTTGATGTAGGGGTGAGTTACTGTTCCGATGATAGACTACGAGTTCCAGTTGGCGATGCAAGCATTAGTGGATGTTAGGATGACTGTGATGATTGTTGGTTACTTACGTATTAGTAGTTGGATTGCTGCCTTATATTCTGTAATCGTGCGTTGGTACCGCACGATCCTTTACCCTCATCACTGCTGTTCATATGTGTTATTCCTGTTATATATATCATATCATGCTGGTTTTCTTCGTCCATCCTTGAGCCTTCCTTTCTGGTACTTGCTACGGTTGGCCTAACCAACCCTGGATTGTTCCCAGATTGCCTGAGACCGACCCTGTGGATCTTCCAGACTCGACTTGGAGGATGTGCTTCAGTTTCTGACCATGCTAGGAACTATGGAAAGGTATACTTATCTACATTATTATCCTGTACTGTAGATTTTCTGATTATCATATGAGTATTTCCTGCTTTCCATATGATTCTCTCTCTTGTTCAGTATTTTATTGTGATTTGCCTGTGGACATGAGATCAGAATTAGGCCATAGATTGATTGCAAGCTAGGATACCCAGCAAGACTTGACAGCCGTCATCGCCGTATAGCGTATTCGTACCTTATACGGTATAGCTGGCCGACGTCCGTCCCCGTATTTTAGTACTGGGGCGTGACAACGGTCCACTTTGCGAGCCAAGAACCTACTTCAACTTGTTCATTCAGATTTGTGTGGACCAATGCAAGTTACATCATATGGATGTAATCCAACATCTAGTGGATGAACTAGCACGGTTTAGCCGTCTTTCTTAAAATGTAAGGTTGTCACAGAGTAGCGGTCGACTCTCTTTCTCTCTTGTGATATATTTTTGGTTGGCGGCTTGTGAGCTCACAACAACAGTTTCCTCACAAATGCCAAATATTTAGTAATATAGACAATGTTTTTAATGCTAGGTGTAGATGGTGCAGAGGTCTGTACTCTCGGGGAGCCGATCTGCTGTCTCATTTAATTATGTCAATTTCTGCCACTTTTATATTACATGTGGGCCATGAGAGTAGATATATAGATGGTGGCCCACATGTAATAAAAATGAGGAAAGAATTAAATGGGACAGCAGATCTGCTCCCGCGCGTACTCTCGTAATGGCCAACTTATAGGCACGGATACAACATCTATAGAATAATTTCCATTTAGAGAGTTATTTGTGGGGTTTATAAGATATTCTCCATCTCTCTTTATTTGTAATCCAATACACAAATCTACAAGTTCATGTTAGTAAAGTAAATCAAATTTGTGTCTTCCAAAGAGTCGGGTTCATTGCATTCTTGCATTTAAGAATACTAAGAATCATGTTCATTGTTCTTAATTTATCTTGAGTCCTGTAAATAGCTATGTATGGAAGTGTTTTGAGAAAGAGAAAGTTGATTATTCAGCCAATAAAATCAAATATCATCTTTGTATCCTACAAAGTGGCAGGTATCATATTCAAAGAAAAAAATGTGCACCTCAAATAACAACATTGTCTCTCTTGTGGCTCGTTTCAATGATGCAAAATATGATTATTGGAGCGATCTCATGTAACTATGTCTTGAATCTCAAGATCTGCATGTTGTTGAACAAGGAGTGGAGCAACCAGGAAATCAACTATCCGACGCACAAAAAAGGGTGTTGAAAGGAAAAAAAAAGACAATATAACACCCCTTTCAAATCTACAAAGCAATTGAAATTCTAGTCTATGAAATAATATCTAAGGCAAAAACCTCCAAGGAGGCGTGGACAATTCTTGAGACAACATATTCTGGCTAAGATCAAATGAAACAGATACACCTGCAAGCTTTAAGAGCTGAGTTTGAGAAACTAGAAATGAAAGATAGTGAAAAGATTGAAGAATGTTTTACAATGTGAAATCTATTATGAATCAAATGATCAGTTCAAATGGAGAAATTTTACAAACTCAAAAAGTTGAAAAAGCTCTTCAAAATATACCAAGCAAATATGATTATGTTGTAGTTGCTACTGAAGAAACTAAAAATCTTGCATCTCTGTCTTTGGATAGCTTGCAAGGAAGATTAGAAGCTCATGAATTTTGAATTAACAAAAGATGCTCTCAAAGTGTTTCTTCTCAACCTGATCAAGCTTCCAAGTCCAGTGTCACATCTACGGAAGGTCGTGGTTCTTCTTAGAACCGTGGACACGGAAGAGGTAGAAATTTTTGTGGTCCAAGTACAATTTTTTATGGTAAAGAAAGAGGTTATTCCAACAATAACCAAAATAAAGAAAAAGAATACAACTTCAACTCCAGATACTCATAAAGAGGACAAGGATATAGGCATCAAAGTGGAAGGGGTCGTCGCTACTTTGAATATTATTATTGCCACAAACCATGCCACACAATCAGTGAATGTCGGTATAAGAAAAAAATACGACAAGAAAAAAAATAGACTACGTACATGAAGCAAGACACGAAGAAAGAGGTAACCATCATGACACTTTGTTGCTTGCTTGTCTTGGTGATAACTTGGATAATGTGTGGTATCTTGATAGTGATGCTATATATCAAACATATGACAGGAAATAAGAATTTATTTACAAGCTTAACAAAATCTCATCGTGGCCAAGTAAAGATTGGTGATGACAGAGCATATAGAAGAGAAGGAGTTGGTGAAATAACTTTCAAAACGATATCATAAAGTGTTGAGAAGATAGGAGATGCATACTACATCCCAAGGCTAAAACGCAATCTTCTAAGTGATGGTCATCTCTTAAGAAAATGGTTTGATATTCATTTTCGAAACAGTGCTTGTTTTTTTTGGTCGAGGAACGTACAAGCGACTGGTTGTGAAGATTGGTATTGCAAAAAATAATATGTTTCGACTATGACTACAGACTTCTAACTTATTTTGTTTCAGTAGTGTTAACAGTGGAAGCTCAAAGCTATGACATGACAGGTTTGGTTATTTGAATTATGGAAGCTTGAAACAGTTAGAAACAAAGGAGATGGTCAGAGGACTGCCTCAAATTTATTTTACCGAAGATGTTGAGAAGATTGTCACATGGAAGCTTTATATATCTTCATTCCCTTTACGGTCCACTTTGCAAGCCAATAAGCTACTTCAACTTTCATTCATATTTGTGTGGACCAATGCAAGTTACATCGTATGGAGGTAGTCCAACATCTAGTGGATGAACTAGCATGGTTTAGTCGTCTTTCTCTCCCTGTAAGTTTCTCTTAAAATTCTTGGACCTCATATATGTTCTATTCTCAACTTTTTGGTTACTTAGAATTGTCAAGCACACGACCATACTGTACATTTGTGATTCTTATTATGTTATAAAAAATAATATGAAAATTGAAATTCCTCATATATGTTATAAAAAATAATATGGTATAAGTATAGTGCTACGTAAACACCAAAGAACCGTAGATAATGCAGGACACAATATGTAAAATTGGGCCATCACTTGTATAATTTTCCTTAACTATCAAGGAAGTTTATTGACCAACAGAATAAGAAAACATTGAGCTCCTCAACATCTTCCAATTAAACCAATGAGGCTCTCAGCCGGTACGGTTTCGAAACATTTTCTTGATCTTCTCTATTTCCGCCTCGTCGATAAAAGAGATCTTCTGTAGCAGCGACGTCGGGAGGTCGTTGTTGAACAATGCCCAGCCCGTTACCTGGAATCCTGGATCTGTGCTACTGAAGCTGGTAAGAGCCACTGCTCTCGTGTCGCCCTCGTTCACCTGGAGAATTAATTGCCACAAATTAATTTACAAGTATTGAGAAAGTAATATTTAGTACGACACCATTTGGACTGCGATCTTTGCCTGCACTTTTGGACCACCTGCCACGTGTCATCACCCCCCACTGATAGGTCAATCGATGGCGGATTCCGACAAATAGGGAGGGACAATGGGATGCTGAGACGTGGTCCGCGTTCACGTTTTGCGGTCCAAGACCGCGGGCCAAATAGCATTTTTCTAATATTTATTTGGTAGTGTAACTTATAATTTGGTTCTAAAATAAATCCTAAACTCATACGGAAATAATATTTTGCCTCAGGTTTCTTGACCGCCAATTGGCCCGTCTTCACGTAGCAGCAGCCCATTGGCCTCCTCTGCTAGCCCCGGGTCCCACCCTCTAAAAATTTGGGCCGGAGACAAATGGGAGGCTGCCGCATGGCGATGGACAAATTGACGGTCACGAAACATGCAGGCAAAATAGCAGTGTCCAAACTCATATTATCTCCATTGAGAAAGAAATATAATTCTTATTATGGATCCTAGACTATGTCATGTTATTTAACTATATCATAAGTAAAAATTCTACCGACAGTTACTAAGTTTTTGGTATGCATGCATGCGGCTTATTGTTATGAAAATATGACTTCGTTGATGAGAAATTATTCGGTGAGTCGGACTCATCGTGCATCTTGATTATCCTCCACTTAATGGTATGAGCAGCGGCAACCTAGAACAGTCCTTCCTATTCTCGTGCCATCCAGTGGAGAAAAATTAAGATGCACGGTGAGCCCGGCACTTTGTATAATTTCTCCTAGTTGAGAGCATTTTTGATGACATAAATTCGTATTGATCAAAATGCATGCCTGGAATTGCAGCAGCCCATGTGGAACTACCATAGCGTCCCCCTTGTAGAGGGTTTTGTAGTACACCGTGTTATCCGACGCGATGAAGCCGCAGCCCATGGTCCCCTCGGTGACAAAGAGGATCTGGTTGGCCCCCCGGCGGCTGTGGAGGGGCATCACAGCGCGGGGGGCGAGCTCGAGCCTGGAGGCGGCGATGCCCAGGCCGTTGAGCGCCGGGAACTGCGGGACGTGTACGAAACGAACGATGAACGTGCTGTTGGTGGTGGAGAAGTCGGCCGGCTCCCCTAGCTTGGAGAACACGAAGTCGTCGACCGTGACGTTGGAGGCCTTCTTGCAGGCGTAGCCGTTGGGGGTCTTGGGCCCCTCGAGGTCCGCTACGCAGAAGTCCGAGGCGCGAGAGGAGGAGAAGAGAAGAGGGAGGATGAGAATGATAGGAAGCATGGCTGAGCTGTGATCAGTACTAGCTACGTTTGCTATATTGTAGTAGAGGTTTGTTAATTAGGGTTTATATATTGGAACGGAGACGGCCGTTCGGCAATAGATGCCATTGTTCGTAGCATAGTTCCAATTACTTCGTCTTCAACTTTTTGAAAGCGTACAAGTCTAATTTGTATAGATGGCCGGATTATTTGGATAGATGGCCGGATTATTGATGGATGGTCTAATAAATAATGCAATACCGAACTCAGCTCGCCATTGTGCTAAGCGAGAAGAGAGATATATAATCTCTTTGGTTAGACGGGCGGTCTCGAGATCGAATCGTAGGAAGATGATGTGGATGTGTGTAAAATTTGGAGGCATTGGATCCAAATAACGTGCAAGTTAACTTACACAAAGTTCCGTTCGTTATGTCGAAAATTACCCAAAAAAAAAAAAATGATACAATTACTTCTCCATAAACACAACGGTCGACTATCTGTCTCTCTTGTGATATATTTTCAATTATGCTATTTGGCTTCCAAAAAATTTGGATAATGTCATCTTCCATTATGTGGCATCTGATATAACAGTTGACATGATAAATTTTAACCAAAAAAATAATTATCCAATTTTTTTAATGTTAATATTAATCTTAATTTTAATATTAATATTAGTGTTAATTTTAGGGTGCTGCTATTAGCACTCCTAAAATGTCATTCAGCACTCCTCTTTAATTTTTTTAACTTTCAAATTACAAATCTATCCCTGCATTAAATATAGCATTAATTTGTGCATGTATGGAGGGAGGAGTGTAGGATGACATTTTAGGAGTGCCAATAATGTTAATGCAAAGGTAAATTTAGAATTTGAATATTAAAAAATTAAAGAGGAGTGCCGAATGACATTTTAGGAGTGCTAATAGGAGCACCCTAGTTTTAATGTTATGGTTAATCTTAATATTTATTATCATGTTAATTTAATGTTAATTTAATATTAATTTTAATTTTAATTTTAATGTTAATATTTGTGTTAAATTTTGTCATGTCAGCAACTATGTTATATGTCACATAATGGGAGGTGGTATCACTCAAATATTTTGCGAGCCAAATAGCATTTTTGATATATTTTGGGTGGGGGCTTCTGAGTACAACAGTTTCCTCACAAACGCCAAATATTTAGTAATATAGACAATGTTTTTAATAGGGCTGTGCACAATTAAGTCAAATCGACCAAATCGAATCAAACAAACCGAACCAATCGGTTTTAAACCGAACCGATGGTTCTGTCGGTTTGGTTCGGCTGCAAATTTTTTAAAATCGACCAGTTCGGTTCGGTTCACGGTTTGCTTATACCAAAAACCGTTTAAAATCGAACCGAACCAACCCTATGTGAGTGTTAAATAATTAAGGTTGGGTTACTAACTTACTCGGGTATTGGATCGGTTTGGTTCATTCAACGACAACCTCTCTCTCTTAAAGAGGAGTGACGCCTCCAATTATACTATTACAAATTGATGTGCAATGCTACAAAGTGCAAGCTGAAGCTGCTGTTTGTTGAATGCATATTTTTACGTTCCATCACTGCTGTGCTGATACTGGTTGAATGCATATGACTTTTTTTCCTGTCATTGATTGACATTTATTCCATTTTTTTCTCATTTGATGACTGAAGTTTCACACAACAAAATAAGCATCAGTACCCAAAAAATTAATGACAGTCCACTTTTTTTTTCTGTGATCAAAACCGACCAAGTCGAACCAATCCAAACCGAACCAAGTCGGTCGGTTTCAAAACCGAACCGACCAGTTTGTTGGTTTGGTTCAGTTTTGCTTATTTTCAAACCGATTAACTTCAGTTCGGCTTCGGTTGTGACCAAATAGGTCGACCACCGACCAATGCACACCCCTAGTTTTTAATGCTAGGCTTAGATGGTGCAGAGCTCTATACTCTCCTAATGGCCAACTTATAGGCACGGATACAACATCTATGGAATAATTTCCATTCTAAGAGTTATTTGTGGGGTTTATAAGATACTCCATCTCTTTTAATTTGTAATCCAATACACAAATCTACGAGTTCATGTTGAAAAAGTAAATCAAATTTGTGTCTTCCAAAGAGTCGAGTTCATTCCGTTCATGCATTTAAGAATACAAAGAATCATGTTCATTATTCTTAATGTAACTTGAGTCATGTAAATAGCTATATGTATGCAAGTATTTTGAGAAAGAGAAAAAAGTTGTTTATTCAGCCAATAAAATCAAATATCATCTTTGTATCCTACAAAGTGGCTGGTATCATATCCAAAGGAAAAAAATGTCCACCTCAAACAACAACATTGTCTCTCTTGTGACTCGTTTCAATGGTGAAAAATATGATTATTGGAACGATCTCATGGAACTAGGTCTTGAATCTCAAGATCTACATGATGTTGAAAAAGGAGTGGAGCAACCAGGAAATCAACTATCCGACGCACAAAAAAGGGTGCTGAAAGAAAAAGAAAAAAAAGACAAGATAACATCTACCAAGCAATTGAAATTCCAATCTATGAAAGTATATCCAAGGCAAAAATCTTCAAGGAGGCGTAGACAATTCTTGAGACAACATATTCTGGCCAAGATCAAATGAAAGAGATACACCTAAAAGCTTTAAGAGCAGAGTGAGAGAAACTAGAAATGAAAGATAGTGAAAAGATTGAAGAATGTTTTACTATGTGAACTCTATTATGAATCAAATGAGTTCATATGGAGAAATTTTAGAAACTCAAAAAGTTGTTGAAAAAGTTCTTCAAAGTCTACCAAGCAAGTATGATTATGTTGTAGTTGTTATTGAAGAAACTAAAGATCTTGCATCTCTGTCTTTGGATAGCTTACAAGGAACATTAGAAGCTCATGAATTTTGAATTAACAAAAGATGTTCTCAAAGTGTTTCTTCTCAACATGATCAAGCTCCCAAGTCCAGTGTCACATCTACGGAAGGTCGTGGTTCTTCTCATAACAGTGGACGCGGAAGAGGCAGAATTTTTTGTGGTCGAAATAAAAAATTTTATGGTAAAGGAAGAGGTTATTCCAGCAATAACCAAAATGAAGAAAAAGAATACAATTTCAACTCCAGATACTCACAAAGAGGACAAGGTTGTGGACATCAAAGAGGAAGGCAGTGTCGGCCCTGAGTTCATGGGGGCCCTACGCAAAATTTTAAAATGGGGCTCATATATAATATATATCTAAAATTAAAGTAAATAAGTAAGAATTGAGCCCAATACCTCTAGTGTACAAATTTAACATAATAACCACTACACCACAATTTTTTTATACTAAAAGAAGATCATGTTACATATTAGTTCTATTTTAGATACAAGATTATATATATATATATATATATATATATATATATATATATATATATATATATATATATATATATATATAATTTTTGGGCCCTTATATTCCATAGGGCCCTGGGCGGTCGCCCTGACCGCCCTGGAGGAAGGAGTCGTGGCTGCTTTGAATGTTATTATTGCCACAAACCAGGTCACACAATCAGTGAATATCGGTATAAGCAAGAAGATGACAAGAAGAAAAAAAACATACTACGTACATGAAGCAAGACAGGAAGAAAGAGGTAACCATCATGACACTTTGTTGCTTGCTTGTCATGGTGATAATTAACTTGGATAATGTGTGGTATCTTGATAGTGGTGTTGTCACGACCCGCACCCACTGTGAGGGTACGAGTACGTAACAGCGCCCAGCCTACGCCGCAGTGTCGGCGGTAGAACGCTGTTCTGTTGACACAAAGTCACAGTCAACCAAATATTGACTATATTGACCAAATAATACTTGTATAAATTCAATACGACACACGACGACTGCATTCAGTTCAAGACAGATGACAGCTCAGTCTTCAGCTCTCAGTGTGTTCTGGAGTCTGTATTTTATGATTTCATTGAGTCTAGATTTATGTACTCTGAGTTATGCTGAGCTCTTGGAACTTAGTATACAAGCCTACCCAAAATCCCAAGCTCCACCAAAACCAAATTGCCCACAAGTCCCTCTTAGGACCATTCTGTGCTCTGGAGACAGAGTTCGGGCCGAACTCTGCCTCCACACAGAGTTCGGGCCGAACTCTGTCCCCTAGAAATCAGGAACCCTAATTTTAGGGTTAGCTGTTTGCTAGCTGTCCAACGGCCAAATTTTTGAATTTCCTTACCCGAATTCTGGCCGAATTCTGTCCCTAAAATCAGTATAAATAGGGCATGAATTCTCTCATTTTGAATCACTCAATCTTCTCTTCTCTTCTCTCCTACAAGCTCTATAAGCCATACCCTTCCCATCTACTAGCCACAAGCCTCCTAAGTCTCGAGTGCTCAGCATCTCTCATTTAGGATTCTTGTGCAAGAGTGAAGAAATCGCTTGGACAATTCCAAGCAAATCGCCACTGCGATTCTCTGTAAGAAGTTGACGTGCTCTTCTGAAGAAAAGGCACGGGTTGTAAGCTACTATTTCACAAATAGTGGATTTAATCCTGAGCTAGAGTTCTCAGGCCTGGACTAGTCCTCCACGAGGGAAACCAGGTTAAAATTGCTGTGTTTGCGTATGCTCTCTTGTCTTTCATTTACATTCCGCATTTTACTCTGACTATTCATTGTTAGTGAAAGAGTTAATTTTTTTATTGGTCATTATACATATATACTCTATTCACCCCCCCTCTAGAGTTGCCAAACTGTTCTTCAATTGGTATCAGAGCTCTGTTCTCTTTATAAGGACTAACATCCTAAGAGCTGATCCATGGCAACCACACAATCCTTGATCTCCAATCATGGTGAAGGTCAGTCCACTCATAGGCCTCCCCTATTTGATGGGACTAACTACACATATTGGAAAACAAGGATGAGTTTTTATCTGAAGTCTCTAGACTTTGACCTGTGGACTGTCGTAACTGACGGTTACAAAAAGCCCGCCAGAATAGTTGTCGATGGTGACCTCACTGAGAAGCCACACGACAAATATTCTGTCGAGGAGAAGAAACAGGCAAGTCTAGATGCTAGGGCTATTAATGCTTTATTCTGTGCTATAGACAGGAACGAGTTTAACAGGGTCTCTACATGCACCACTGCTCATGAAGTATGGAGACTTCTGGAAGTGACGCATGAAGGAACCACTCAAGTCAAGGAATCAAAGATAAGCCGTCTCACTCAAGAGTACGAAGCCTTCAAGATGAAGCCAAATGAGACGATCACTCAAATGTTTACAAGATTCCTCGACATCATCAACCCGTTATCCTCGCTCGGTAAGCAGTACTCAAACCATGAGAAGATCCGCAAGCTACTCAGAGGGTTACCAAAGATTTGGAACCCTAAGGTGACAGCCATCATAGAAGGAAATGATCTCACAAGTATGTCTATGGAGACTTTGATGGGCAAGCTCATGACTCACGAGCTTGACCTCAAGGACTTCGAAGAGCCTGCTCCGAAGACCAGGGAGATAGCACTCAAAGTCCATCGACGAAAGGTTGATCACGATGAGACTGAAGACGATATCTCAGATGATGAAGACCAAGCTCTCATGGTACGTAACTTCAAGAAATTCCTTCGCTTCAATCAAAGAAAGAAGGAACCACAAGAAGACGATGAAGAAGAGCCAACTTGCTATGGTTGCAAAAAGACTGGACACGTCAGAAGAGACTGTCCGCTCTTAAAGAAGAACAACCGGTATGAAAAGCCCTACAAGAAGAACTCATCAAAAAGATATGCCAACACAAGCATTTGGCATGAAAGCGAAGCAAGTGACTCCGAGGAAGAAAAGAACTCTCCTCAAGACAAAGCAAATGTTTGCCTCATGGCAAATTCCACCAAGGTATCAAACGAAACTTTAGATGACTTCTCTTTTGATGAACTTGGGGATGCTTTCACCGATTTACTTGATGATCACAAAAAGATTATCGGTAAATACAAGCATGCCAAGGACAAAATCAAAAGTCTAGAAGATGAGATACAAAGAATTTCCTTGCTTCTTAATAATGTTAGAAACACATCTCCCACAAATGACACTGATGAAGTATCGAAGCTTAAATTAAGCTTACATGATGCTGAAGCACGCATTGAGCAACAAACTCAAGAAATCACTACTCTCAATACATTGCTTGCTGAAGAAAAGAGTAGACACAAGATTTCTCTGACTAAGATCTATGGCTTGAATATTAAAGTTGATGAATTACAAGCTGTTTCTAAAAGATTAGAAATCAAATTGGGAAAACAGGTGGCTAAACCTCAAACCCAATCACATGAGCACAACACCACTCATGCTAGTCAACCACGTCACCCTCATACAGCACATAACCATGCATTTATTTACACAAACTTTCACAAACCACATGCACGTAAAAATACTCCTCATACTCATCATATTGCACAAAGACACAACCAACATCACACTATGCCACATAGACAATTTCAGCATGCCACTCCTCACAGTCAATATCATCATGCTATGACACACAGACATCATCATCATGCCACTCACTCTAAGCATAGTCATCATTACCATGCTAATTCTCCATATCATCCTCATCCTGTTGCTCATAGATATCATTCTCATGCTCCTAGTATAAATAAAAATGCCATCTGTACTTACTGTGGAAAACATGGACACATTTCACCACAGTGTAGAGTTAGAAGACTGGTAGACAAGAAAATATATGCTTGGTTTCCAAAAACTAACTTTTCAGGACCCTCAAGAAAATGGGTACCAAAGGTCACATCTACTCTTGATGTAGGTGGACCTTTCCTCCTCAACTGAGAGTAAGTGGATTCTCGATAGTGGATGCTCGCGACATATGACGGGAGACGCAAATCTTTTTGCATCACTATCGATGAAAAGAGAAGGATACGTATCCTTCGGTAACAATTTCAAAGGGCATATAATAGGTAACGGTATCATTGGTCATCCTCCTTCTCCTGTTATAAAGGATGTCTGCCTAGTGACCGAGTTAAAGCATAACCTGCTCAGCATTAGCCATCTTGCTGATCATGGATATGATATTAACTTTGGACAAAACTGTTGCTACATCTACGATAGGTCAACAGGAGACATTGCTTTTGAAGGGAAAAGAGAGGACAATATCTATATTTTCTATCTCTCTATAAATACTAACCATGCAGGTAGATGTTTATATGCACACAAAGACGAACGACTACTATGGCACCAGCGTCTCGGTCATGCCAACATGGATGCTATATCCAGGCTTTCTACCAAGAAGCTAGTGAGAGGATTGCCTGACATCACATTCAAAAAGGACACGGTATGTGCCGAATGTGAACTTAACAAGGCAACTAAATCCTCATTTCATTCCATCAACTCTGTAAGTACTACTAGACCCTTGCAATTACTCCATATGGATTTATTTGGTCCTAGTAGAATAGCTAGCCTTGGTGGCAAACTATATGCTTTTGTTATTATTGATGATTTTTCGAGATTTACTTGGGTTTTCTTTCTCGCTAATAAAAGCGATGCTATCTCTGTTTTCAAAGTTTTTGTAAATAAAGTTCAAAACGAAAAAGGCTACATGATTACTCGAATCCGAAGTGATCATGGAGGCGAATTCGTAAATTCAGATTTTGAAAGTTTTTGTAATGCAAATGGTATTGATCATGAATTTTCCTGTCCTAGAACTCCTCAACAAAATGGTGTTGTGGAGCGGAAGAATAGGACTCTTGGCGATATGGCTAGAGTCATGTTGAATAAATTTTCTCTTCCGAAATATTTTTGGGCAGAAGCTGTAAGTACAGCATGCCACATTTTAAATAGGGTGCTTATTCGTCCCATTTCGAAGAAAACACCCTATGAGCTTTGGTTTGGGAGAACCCCAAATGTTTCTTATTTCAGAGTTTTTGGCTGCAGATGTTTTATCCTTAACACCAAAGACAACTTAGGCAAATTTGATGCCAAAGCTGACGATGGTATCTTTCTTGGTTATGCTGCCAAAAGTAAGGGATATAGAGTTTTCAATAAACGCTCACTTATTGTGGAGGAGTCAACAAATGTGACTTTTGATGAAGATAACAGTGCAGTAAGTACTCTTGATGATGATGTTGTGCCATCAACTTCCTCTACTCCAATGAATACTTCAACTGAAACTAATTCTCTGGAGGGTTTGCCTAAGAAATTCTCATTCAAACCTTCACATCCAGAAAATTTAGTCATAGGTGAAGTGTCACGTGGAGTTACTACTAGATCATCATTAAGAGACTCTGTTGCTAGCACTGCCTTCATTTCACAAGTAGAGCCTAAAAACATTTCTGAAGCTTTTACTGATGAATTTTGGATCTCTGCTATGCAAGAAGAACTCAACCAATTTGAAAGAAGCCAAGTATGGGAACTAGTTCCTAAACCGGCCAATCATTCAATAATTGGTACCAAATGGGTGTTTAGAAACAAAGTAAATGAAGATGGTTCAGTCACACGTAACAAAGCTCGTCTAGTAGCTCAAGGATACAACCAAGAGGAAGGTATCGACTACGATGAGACATATGCTCCTGTTGCTAGACTTGAATCCATTCGGATGCTTTGTGCTTTTGCCAATCATCAGAACTTTAAATTATTTCAAATGGATGTTAAAAGTGCTTTCTTGAATGGCTTTATTAAGGAGGAAGTTTATGTCAAACAACCCCCTGGCTTTGAAAATCACAAATTTCCCGACCACGTGTTCAAGCTAAAGAAAGCGCTTTATGGCCTTAAACAAGCTCCCAGAGCTTGGTATGAAAGGCTAAGCAGCTTCCTGCTTGAGAAAGGTTTTTCTAAAGGGAAAATTGACACTACACTGTTTATCAAATCTTTCAAAGACACCATTCTATTAATTCAAATTTATGTTGATGATATTATTTTTGGATCTACTGATGAAACTCTTTGTCAAGAATTTGCCAAGTGTATGCAGACAGAATTTGAGATGAGCATGATGGGAGAGCTCAACTACTTTCTTGGCCTGCAAGTAAAGCAACTGGCAAATGGAACTTTCATCTGTCAATCGAAGTATACCAAGGACATGCTGAAGAAGTTCGACCTTGACATCGTCAAACCAATTAGCACGCCAATGGCTACTTCAACCAAACTCGAACCAGATGAGAGCGGCAAACCTGTTGATCAACGTAAGTATCGAGGTATGATAGGCAGCTTACTTTATTTAACTGCTAGTCGCCCCGATATCATGTTTAGTGTTTGCCTATGTGCTAGATATCAAGCAAATCCTAAGGAATCTCACATGACCGCGGTTAAGCGTATCTTTCGATACCTTAAGGATACGGTTACAGTGGGCCTATGGTATCCCAAGTCAACATCATTTGACCTCATCGGTTACTCTGATGCTGACTTTGCTGGATGCAAGGTCGACCGTAAAAGTACGAGCGGCACGTGTCATTTGTTAGGAAAGGCTCTAGTCTCATGGTTTAGCAAGAAGCAGAACTCTGTCGCACTATCCACAACAGAAGCTGAATATATAGCAGCTGGGCGTTGTTGTGCACAGATTCTGTGGATGAAGCAAACCCTTGAAGACTATAAGTTATCTTTCATGCATATTCCTATATTCTGTGACAATACTAGTGCCATCAATTTGACTAAGAACCCTGTCTGTCACTCACGCACTAAACACATTGAGATCAGACACCACTTTTTGCGTGATCATCAGCAAAATGGCACGATTAACTTAGAATTTATTGACACTGATCATCAGCTGGCAGACTTCTTTACTAAGCCACTATCCGAAGAGCGCTTCAATTTTCTTTGTCGTGAACTTGGAATCTTAGATGAAGCAGTCATAAATTGAAACTCACCTGCGTAAATATCGTGTATATTGTGATTCCTTACAAAGAATTTGGTATGGGTACAAGCCGAAAGGGTCCTTCTGACAACAAGGCGTAAAAGCCTAAGCGACACGGTGCACTAGTCCTCAGGACTACCGCTAGCTGGGATCCGGCCCCTGCAGCTAACCCATGGCAAATTTGGACTATTGAACCACAGTATATGTCCTTATTTATTATATGGCTTGTTTCAATTTAATATTGCCTAATTGACATTTTCTAAAAGTTCATTCTATTTTCTGTATACCTCTCTATCTATTTCTTTCATTCAACACTCTTTGTTATTCCCGACTGTCATTTTGTTTAATTATTGAACATTTTCTTCCTGACTTTTGCCTTTTTCAGTTCTGGACTATTGAGCCAGAACTCGGGCCGAACTCTGCCCCTATCAGAGTTCGGGCCGAGTTCGGTCCCTAGGTTCCAGAATCGGGATCTGGCTCCACCGTTGGATCTTTTCTAATCCAATGGTCCATATTTCACCCGACCAAAAGACAAAACCCTACTTTATGTCGGGATTCTACCTCTCTCCTTCACTATTACCACCTTTCTCACCTATACACATTCTTTCCTTGAAACCCTAACCCTAGTTTTTGATCCAGAGTACCCCATTGTTTCTCAAATCAACAAAAAGGTGTCTCCTCTCCATTATCCTCCATTGCTCTTTACCTGTTTGAGGTATCATTCATATTTTCTATCTTCTAGTTAATATCTTTTAATGGCTCCTTGCTTGTTCAATCGTGGGAAGAGGATTCGCATTGAGAGTATTTCCTCTTCAGATTCTTCTCCATCAATTGAACAAATCATTGAACTTCCTCAACCACCTCACCCTTTATTCAATCCACCTCGTCCTCTACATCCTTCCACTTATGACAATAGACTTTTTGTCTCACTTGATGCATCAAACAACTGGTTTAGTGACTTTCGGAATCGTCAGGTATTCACGGGACATCCTATCAATTTTTCAATATTCTCTCAATATGATTCTTTATTCCATGACCTTTATATTGATGAACTTGTCACTACATCCTCTGCTATTTATCATCATGCCATTCAAATGTTCTACTGCAACTTAACCTTTGATGATCTTCGTATTTATTCACGAGTTGCTGGTATCGATATCTCGTTTGATGACTTTGAATTAGCAGAATATCTTGATCTTCTTGAGCCAAGTTCTTGGGAAAGACTTGTTGATGCTCGCTCGTTCCATTTTCCCAACGGACTTTCTCTTGAAAGCTTCAAGGACGATTTGTGCACTCCTTACACACGTCCTCGAAAGCTCATGACAAAATATCTCAACCCATATTTTTCTGATCTTCATTGGATCATTTCTAACACCATTCTACCCAAGATCGGTTCCCCTGATGAAATTACTTATCTTGAAATTTCTGCTCTTTATCATCTTCACTTTGGAATTCATTTCAATCTTCCACGTACTATGATGGACTGGATGATTCGCTGTAGGAGGAAACCACGAGCTTTGGTTTATCCTCTGTATCTTCCTATGATCTTTCGTGCTTTTCACATACCACTTGATGCTTGTCCGTTTCTGCCGGCACCTACCTTTCTATCTCCGGCACGACTCCTTCAGTCTGTTGCTGCTACTATTTCGTCTGCTGATGAGGAGCCTAACGCCCCTCCACTCGGTCAGACTGCACCTCCTGCTACCTTGGATTCACTTCAGACTATGCTTCGCGATCGTTTTGCTATTGAGGACGATCGCTGGACGCAGCATGATTACCGTACCACTCTGCAGATTAGTGCCCTTGGGAACTCTCTGCATGATATGCGGTATTCACTTGCTCGTCATCCTGATCTGCATGTGCCTATTGAGAGGGATCCAGCGCGCGCGGGTTATCGCATTGATGATCCGTGGGTCATGCAGTATATGGATCCAGATGATACTTTTGTGGATCTTCAGATGTTCCAGGACCTTTTCGTTGGATCTTTCCATGGTCCATCAGATGTTCCAGGACCTTCTCGTGCTCCATGATGGAGACTGGCTACTATCTGCTGCTGCTGCCACTGCTGATGGTCTTAGTTATTTTTGCTTTTAGTTATTTAGTTTCTTATAGTTTCATATAGCTGGTTTTATGTACTCCGTTTCTGAGTTGGCCACTTGGTTTGGTGGATGACATTATCTATCTTTATTATCATTCTATGTCAATGCTTATTTTGCTCCATATTATACTGTTTCTTCTCTTAGTGTGGTTGCATTACTATTCATTGTTTCTTATATTGCTAACTGCCAAAAGGGGGAGAAACATATGTATATTTATATTTTGTGCTTGTTTTGGGATACTATTACTGGCTCTATGCATTCGTAGATCTGTGTATATCTGTGCTTCTTGCTCTGGAAAATATCATCTATCAGATCACAGGAACTATGCAATTTGTACGGGGGAGAGCTATAGCTTCTAGCTCGACACCGCTCATGGTTTACGGGGGAGCTATTTTCGCTTAGCTCAGGCATCGTTTATGGGGGAGCTATGGAGCTATATTACAATCAACTGTGTCCAGGTATGAATATTGAAATATACATATATTATTTTGTCAATTATCAATATGGGGGAGATTGTTGACACAAAGTCACAGTCAACCAAATATTGACTATATTGACCAAATAATACTTGTATAAATTCAATACGACACACGACGACTGCATTCAGTTCAAGACAGATGACAGCTCAGTCTTCAGCTCTCAGTGTGTTCTGGAGTCTGTATTTTATGATTTCATTGAGTCTAGATTTATGTACTCTGAGTTATGCTGAGCTCTTGGAACTTAGTATACAAGCCTACCCAAAATCCCAAGCTCCACCAAAACCAAATTGCCCACAAGTCCCTCTTAGGACCATTCTGTGCTCTGGAGACAGAGTTCGGGCCGAACTCTGCCTCCACACAGAGTTCGGGCCGAACTCTGTCCCCTAGAAATCAGGAACCCTAATTTTAGGGTTAGCTGTTTGCTAGCTGTCCAACGGCCAAATTTTTGAATTTCCTTACCCGAATTCTGGCCGAATTCTGTCCCTAAAATCAGTATAAATAGGGCATGAATTCTCTCATTTTGAATCACTCAATCTTCTCTTCTCTTCTCTCCTACAAGCTCTATAAGCCATACCCTTCCCATCTACTAGCCACAAGCCTCCTAAGTCTCGAGTGCTCAGCATCTCTCATTTAGGATTCTTGTGCAAGAGTGAAGAAATCGCTTGGACAATTCCAAGCAAATCGCCACTGCGATTCTCTGTAAGAAGTTGACGTGCTCTTCTGAAGAAAAGGCACGGGTTGTAAGCTACTATTTCACAAATAGTGGATTTAATCCTGAGCTAGAGTTCTCAGGCCTGGACTAGTCCTCCACGAGGGAAACCAGGTTAAAATTGCTGTGTTTGCGTATGCTCTCTTGTCTTTCATTTACATTCCGCATTTTACTCTGACTATTCATTGTTAGTGAAAGAGTTAATTTTTTTTTTGGTCATTATACATATATACTCTATTCACCCCCCCTCTAGAGTTGCCAAACTGTTCTTCATGTTCTAGGTCACTATCTAACCAACCAATCACGCAATTATATAATGTACTTGTCAAAATATCAACTCCGAACGGAGGACAAGTATAGATATAATGTAATCTCAATCACAGTCTAAGCACGATATGATAGCACAGAAGATCATAACTAAGACTAAATAACAGAAATAAAACTAACTACTAAAATAACATAATCTCCAACAATCTCAAAACAATCTCAAATACATCTCAAGTCTCAATTCTATACAACAAGCTCTACATGAAAACAGATGCAAGTCTACTAAACTAAATCCCGATCACTCCCGAGTGTCGGGGCCATAGGTAGCTAAGCCATCTCCTGGTCAGTAATATGTAGGGCACGTGTCCTCAGGACAATCATCTGTAAAATTTCAACAGGTCCAGTCAGGACAGAAACGAGCACAATCTCATCTAGTAAACCCAGGTAAATGACAGAGAACTATAAAGCAGTTATAGACAGTTGTATTGATGAACATGGTAGTTATATTCAGGTGATGGTAAGAAAGATAGATATAGTGCAAGGAAAGTAAGTAACTAAACAAGAGAAGAATCATGGCAATAAAGACTGTAAAATAGAACTAGCTGAACCAGGGTAATATGATATAAGTTCAGACAGTAAATGTATACGAGTGTAACTCCAGTGTGAGTCCAGTAGAAGACAATCTAATACAAGATGAATCCAGTACGGGACGATTCCAGTTATAGTGATCAATGATTCCAGGGTGAGTCCAGCCTATACTCTAGCAGTGTGTTTTAAAATACCGAGATCGATATGTAAACGGCTATAGGTAATCCGGCACATCACACACCTGGCCGGGTGTGAGATGGCTATCATTCCAGTTTGATTCCAGCATAGGGGTGATTCCAGAATTGGGGTATGTCTACATGTCTTACTCTAGTATTTTCCCTCCCATCAAGTGAATCCAAAAATCCGACACAATGATTCAAGATGAGTCCAGCCAGATATGATGATACCAGTAAATGATTCCATAATGATTCCAGTATAGAGGCCAGACAATAAATGTGTGTCGTATACATGAATCCAGAAATATCCATACGTGTTGAAACAGAGAATCACATACAACTAACTAGAACTGAAGTACAGTAATTGACAAATAAATGAGAGAACTATCAGAGAATGTACTCGCCTGCTACTCTGAAAAGAGTAGTATAATATCAGATGTCTGCACCGGAGTCACAATGTCCTAAACAGAGTAATACAGGTTATAATGTGTTTAAAATAAGATAATGGAGTTTATGATGCAATCTACATGATTCTAAGTCAATTCTAGGTCAAAGTCAACTCTAAGTCAAACCTGGTCAACTGTCTAGGTCAAACTAGGTCTAAGTCAAACTTGGTCAACTCTAGGTCAACCCAAGTCAACACTTTAGTCAAACTAGGTCAATTGGTCACATCTAGACTCAATGTTGACTTTTGGTCAACTCTAGTCAATCTTGAACTGTTGGGTCAAACCTTGGTCAATTCTAGGGTGGTTAACTGTCAAGTCAACTCTATAGTAAAGATAACTCAAGTCCACACCATAGACTTACATATCCTAGGATATCCTATTACACATCAATGTATATATATTCCCAATGTCTATAGCCCTAGACATACATATGCCTATCAAACAAAACCACATACATCTAACTATCACATATACCCATCAACTATATATAGTCTAACCTCATATGTGCTTACCACACATATATATATATTCAACCCAAACCTCTCAACCTAGTATATATACAATATATCATGTATCATATATATCCTCATATATATACACTAAGGCCTATACTCTAACACATATAAGCCTCAACCTATATCTATATACTCTCTCATATATCAACCTTACCTCAACTAACCCTAACATATCCACTCTAAATCTCACATGGGACACTAACCCTCTCTCTCAATTTCTTCACATAGACACCCACACATACTCACAATACCTTACAATCCATATACCTATACATATCTATAGATAGACACGCACAACACTGCTAGTACAAGGCTATACACACTGCACCTGACAATCCCTCCTACCTGCAGTGGCTAAAGCCCTGCCTACTGCTACTGTGCAAGGCTATGTAATGAGGGTGTAAGGTCTAAACTAATTCTCCTACCAAGCTACTGCTGCTCCTGCCTAATGTCATTGCAGGCAATGCAACCTTGCCAAGGCAGGCTGCTGCCAAACCTGGACATTGCCCTGCTATTGGAGGGGTCGAGCCACTACCAAAAACCTCTTGGCTACTCCTAAGCCTATGATACCACCCAAACCTGGACAGGTACTGAACAAGGTATCAACTAAATAAAATCTTCACTGGGTCATCAGGACAGAACCAAATTGGACTCATACATGCACCTCTGGACCCAAGTGCATTTCAGCAATATATGCAAGATATGAATAAGTGGCAGGGATTCAGTGTTGGTACATGGGAAGGGTGGTCGAGTGTCATGGCAAGTGGGAGTGTAAATATACAGGGACTCTAATACAAGTATCCTGAATAGATACATCTAACATCACAGGCTACTTGTGTGTGTGTGTGTGTGTATACCTTAGTTGAAATGTGTGAGTGAACATGGTGTAATGACAGGAAAATGACAGTGCACAGTTAACATACTAAGTTCCGACTCCAACTCGAAATCAACCTTTCAAACATAAAATCATAATTCAACCTTCCAGAAATCTAATACACCCGTATATGAATTAATATGGTGGTTTAAACATGGGAAAAATGGGTTGAAAACACATTTCAATTCAGAAATTCAAAACAGTTCAACAGGGCATTCACAGTTGCAAAAATCAGTCCAAACTCAGATCAAAATTTCCAAACTCCTAACACCAATCACAACCAAGCATTGCAGTAATCTGGTACACGTATAATGAATTAATATGAAAATTAAAACATCAAAAATTCAGTCTAAAAAGGAATGAGAGTTCAGGATTTTACGAAACAGTATCAGGACTGTTCAGTCAATACATTGAAAATCCCATTTCGAAATCCAAAAACTTAACATAAATCAATAATCAAGATTTCAGTAATGTAATACACTTGTAGATGGGTTAATATGTCGATTTGAAATCATGGCAAATAGGTTTGAAACTCATTTCAGTTCAGAAATCGAAAACAGTGAACCATGTTTCAGGAATAAATGGGAAAGGAAATTTAAAAGCTAAAAACAATTTAATACCACAAATTATTGGTTGGTAAAGGTTAGTGCACAGTTGTAGGTGTCATTGGGTTACATTAGTGTCCAGAAAATAGGACACGAGGTGTCCAACAGAGGAATTCATTTTAAAACAGCAACACAGTATCAGTGAGCTCGTAGGGATGTATCGGCTAGTCTAGGACACGACACACGCATCCTTGGGTCTCGTGCACACGTCAGAGGGTAGGTGGGGTATAGGGGTACGTGTGTGTTACCCTGAAATAGGCCAACGTGTCGTCGTGTCCCTGATACGAACACGTATCAGGACGTGCATGTGCACGTGTACGTGTGTGCAATTTCAGTGCGGGTGGGATTTCTCCCAATCCGCTCGACGAAATCCCCCCAAATTTTGTGTGTGTTGTGTCAGTCACTAGGCCCCCGTGTCCACCAAAAATTAGGACCTGATTCGCCGTGTCATGTCCTGTGTCGACCCCGAACAGCAGGGCAGCGCATCGGGGCCTCGTGCACGCGTTCGTGTCCAAATTTAGACACGAAAACCAGCCCAAATCGTGTTCAGACATATATATACATAATCTACATATAATAAGCTTTCCAAATATGTAATATGTTTTGAAAACCAAGAACAAAAAGTTCTAAGAGGCATTTCGTCGAACACCTATGTACATACGTTGATACGTGTCCGATACGGACACCCAACGGACACGAAATCGACCCAAACTTTAGGGACAGCTAGGGGACTCCTAGATCTAGCCCTAAATGCAAAGAAAACGAAATATTAATGCAAATTAAAAGGTTTTACCTATAGGTGCAAAAAGCATAGAAAAGCTCCAAATGAGGGATTCCTCCTCTTGATGGCAAAAGCTCCAAATTGATCCAAAGCTGGGATTAAACCCCACAATCAAAAAATAGGAGAGTATTAGGTTCTAATGCAAGAAACTAGGATTAAAAAGGAATAAAAATGGATTTATGGGGATTTTTGGAAGGGGAAAAATACCTCTCTTTCTCCAAGTATTGGAATGAAATAAAAGAGGCAAGCCCTAATGAATAAGTGTTTATATAGGATGGGGATCCCTATGTGGCTGGTCATAAAGGAAGGAATTAGGGTTAGGGTGTCAAATCATGGGCCATGGGCCAAGTCATGATCAATCAAATCATTAAGCCATAAGTCATTTCATGAACCCACAAGCCATGACTTAAATTCACTTAAACTAATCCTCCTAATCCAAAATTAGTTTCTAATGACTAAAAGTAGGTTAACCTAAGTTAGACTAGGGTCACCATGGCTAGGGTTAGCTTCTAGGCTAGTCCACTAGGTCTCAACAAGTCAAAGTCAAACTAGAATTCACCAATTCAATAAATCATCAAATAATTCAAATAAGTCAAAATGACCAAATTACTCCTAGGCTAAAAATGATAATTAAATCATCCTAATGACATGGTTAGGCTCTAGGTCATGCTGTCTCTTGGGTTTCATTAGCAGCACGTCAAAATCATAAGTCATGACTTAAAACAGTTTTTAAATAGTTTTAAAATGATTAAAAATTACCAAAAATCATAATGTGTGAAATAAATATCAATAGATAATAATATAATTACAAAATTTCAAAATTACCCTCATCTGGAAAACTGGGTGTTACAGGTGTCAAGCATATGACAGGAAGTAAGAATTTATTTACAAGCTTAACAAAATCTGATCGTGGCCAAGTAAAGATTGGTGGTGACAAAGCATACAAAAGAGAAAGAGTTGGTAAAGTAACTTTCAAAACAATATCATAAAGTATTGAAAAGCTGGGAGATATATACTACATCACAGGGCTAAAAAGTAATCTTCTAAGTGCTGGTCATCTCTTAAGAAAATGGTTTGATATTCATTTCCGAAACAATGCTTTTTTTTTGTCGAGGAACATTCAACTTGTTGTGAAGATTGGTATCACATAAAACAATCTGTTTCCACTAAGACTATATACTTCTAACTTGTTTTGTTTCAGTAGTATTGACAGTAGAATCTCAGAGCTATGACATGACAAGTTTGGTTATTTAAACTATGGAAGCTTGAAACAGTTACTAACAAATTAGATGGTCAGAGGGCTACCTTAAATTTATTCTACATACGAAATATGTTTGTGAAGATTGTCACATGGAAGCTGCATAGATCTTCATTTCCTTTATGTTCCACTTTGCGAGCCAATAAGCCACTTCAACTTGTTCATTCAGATTTGTCTGGACCAATGCAAGTTACATCTTATGGAGGTCCAACATCTAGTGGATGAACTAGCACGGTTTACCCGTCTTTCTCACCCTGTAAGTTTCTCTTAAAATTCTTGGACCTCATTTCTTCTCTTCTCAACTTTTTGGTTACTGACCATACTGTACATTTGTGATTCTTCTTATGTTATAAAAATAATATAAAAATTGAAATTCTTTTTTCTCACAATGACAAGTTTGGTCTTTCTGAAGCTTTTTCACTTTTGAGACTGAATTTTGCCCGATTTTATAAGATTCAATCTGCAGGAGGGGTACTTTGACAACAACAAAAAAAATGCAAAATGAGAAAATGTGAAAATATTTTCAGAAGGTGCACCCAAATATAAGAAAAAACATACAAAGTGACATGAGGCTCCCGCTAATACAAGGGTTTGGGAGATGGTCAAGATGTACACATCCATAACCCCAATATACAGAGAGGTTGTTCCTGATCATACTTGTATCCTCCAAGATGCACGTGTTAAGCCTTACCATCATGGCAAACGGTAACTAGATTAGCAAATTCTTGTCATATTTATAAATAAAACATCACTTTGAAGAGCAACAACATAATCCAATATTGCAAGCATGTTTCAGTAATTTCTGAAAATTTTGAGTTCTTCGATAGACATCGTGGAAGATGAGTATATATTTGGGAAATCATTTGTCAGATACTTCATGCTGCCATTTCCAAAAACTTTACCAACCAAATATATTCTCGTGTTTGGTGGAAACCCCACTGCCTTAAGGTCTCGTTTGGTTCAAGTTTTTGTATTCCTAGGAATATATTTTCAATTCCTTTTCCATGGAAAAGGAATTCAACATTCTCATACCCATGTTTGGTTACACAAAGGAATAGGAATCTTAATTAATTTATTTAGTTTTCCTTAAATACCCTTTCATTAATTTCATGATGATTCACATATTTGGGATAGAAATTGAAAATTTGAAAATAAAGAGAGGGCATTATCGTCCAAACAAATAGCCAAACAACATTCCTAGGAAAGCAAAACTATTCCCAAGGGGTGACTTGGGAATAGCTTTCCCATATCAATGGGAATGTGAAGCCCCTCCTATTCCCTCATCATTCACATCCTAGACATACCAAACATGGGTAAGGAATTCAAAACCCATTCCCAAGCCTCAAAAAATTGAACCAAACGCCCCCTAAGGAGAATCGAATCCCCTTTCTCATATGTGAAAATTGTCATCGCAACCCATAAAGACAAGCATGTTATTTTTATATATGTAACTGAGAAAATAAAATTCAGAATGCAGATGGTCATGCAGAGGCAAAAGGACAAGTATAGCTAATGCACGATGCCAATGTCATGTTCTTGATAATATTATTAAGTATTAACCAGTATCCTAAATAGTTAGGATATGAATTTTTTATAACACATTTATCAATGCATATTTTACATCTATTATTATATGCATATGCGTTGCACGTATTTATTATTAGAAAGATTAAAAGTCACTTATAGTCAAAATTTGTTCATTATTCTCCAATGAATGAATGATGCTAAACAAAGTCAATTTTTAAAGCCTCATTTTTTAGATACTCAATGCCTTTATGAGTTGTTATAATCAGAAATATCAAAGGACAACTCTTGTATTTACCTATATACCACATATTAATCCATTTAATTAGTAAATATAATAAATGGTGTTTTTTGAAAGAAAACTTCCACGGTGAAGCCAACTTTTGGCATTATATAGTAGAACATGAGTTTTGTCTCCAAGGCATCGTTTGGTTCGCGGAATGGAAGGGAAAGGAAATCAATTCCTTGGCATTTTCTTTCCTTTGGGAAATTATAATTCCATTGATTTTTCTTTCTAATGTTTGGAAATGCCAAGGAATTTGGAAAAGAAAGTGAATACTTCAACGTAGAAAAGTGATTCCTTGCTTCGATTGATGGAATCACTTTCCACCCTAATTTTTCTTCCATTGCGCTACCAAAATAAGTCAAATCTGCGACGTAATTAGCGACGCTTATTTAAAACGTCGCTAATAATTTGGATATTAGCGACGTACTTTAAAAAAGTCGCTAAACGTCGCTGTTTGTGAATTATAGCGACGTTCGACGGCGTTTAGTGACTACGGTAAACATATTTGAAAGTTACGTCGCTGAGAAGTCGCTGAACGTCGCTATATTTTTGCAATCAGCGTTTGGCGATGAGAGCATCATTGAGTCGCAATATTCTAAATAATTTGCGACATTTAGCGACGTCTTTTTCTAGACGTTGCTAAATTATGTCTTTTTCTAGACGTCGCTAAATTACGCTAAAAGTTGCAGGATTTACCGACGTTGGCCGACGTTTCAAACGTCGCCATATTCCCGACGGTGCGTGTAGTGCCCCGCTCCGATAGGCGACTGACTTCATAATATGCTTGTGCCGAGTCAGATCGGTTGGAAACTTAGATGGCCATCTGACTCGATCGCTGAGCTTGGTAAACGATACCACCTTGTGGCATCGATCAAATCGATTTGGACGGATGTTACGAGAATCGATCCAACTAATGGAATGACTTCTGTTGGAATAAGTCCTAGATGCAGCGGGCTGCTTCTCGATGAGTGAGCTCTATATAAGAGTCCCTTCGACGGGACCGGACCGCTGTATGGTTTTCTTGGAGCTTTTGCCGCTTGGTTTTGATGAAGTACTTTTACGTCATTTTCTGAATGCAATTTACAAATTTCGAAGCAAAAGGAATAAAGAAGGAATCCTAACAAAGTATTGGTGCCATTATAGGAGCTCGCGTAACTAAAGCTTGAACGTTGTGAAGTGCTTCGACGGTCGGCACGATCAAAGAACTTGGTGGGTGATTCAGCCCCTTCTTTTCTACTCTGTCCCGCAAACGAATTTTCTTGCCTCGAATTCATTCAAATCGACGATGCCAAGTTAAATGTATGTCAATCCACTAAGGTCAAGAACTCGGGAAAAACGTATCGATTTAGAGTAATTTACTCTAAAAATATAAGTTTCGCACATAAACGAGAAAATTTAAGGTTCTAGTAAAAAGATAGACTATTTCACGTGCTGCAAAATAATACGAAACGTCGAACATGGGTTATGATGCCTCGGACAATTTGGTGCCTACGGGATACTAAATCGGGAGTACGGCTTTGGGGAAAATAAATCGTTGCATTAGTTGGAAGAAATGATAATGTCACTCAATACAGTCCGCGCTATACAAATATGTCCGCACATATTAAACAGTTCACGCATTGGCATGGTCATGGACAGCTTGTGCACAAGTTAAACTTTCCTCGATGCGGTATCCGGGGCATCGGAACCGAATCGACCTAGGAGGAATAATCAAATTCGTGCTTCGACGCGAGGCATTACGGGACCTGCAGCAGGGCTTGCAACCCAAGCTGACAGGCACGTCGTAATGCCATATAAAAAGTCCATCGTGATGCATAGCATCAATGACCGCACATATAAGATAGTAGCATGCTCACCTATTGTCTTATGCAGGTAGTTTGTATTATCTTTGTTTTTATGCAGGGACGAGCACGGCCGTGGTAAGAAATGTGATAAATTGCTATGTTCTTACTGTATGCTTTATTACTTCGAAGATGGCTATCGATATGAACTGAACTCATTTAGTTCTAAATAGAAAGACAACTCTAAAGCATGCCTACCTTAACAATCAAAGTCAGTTTAGACGAGTGGGTTCGTCTCGTCCACTTAGCAAGTGTGCTAATCCCCTCCCCCAAATTCCCCAGGTACAGCGGGAGCTCTAAACTGAAGCTGAAGTATGGAGAGGCATTTTGAAGCTCTTCCTATGCTGAAGTATTTTGAAGCCAATTCAATCGAAGGCTTATGTATAAAGAGGCGAATGTATGGAACGACAAGTGTTAATTCAGGCAGCTTGTCGAGTATGTTTTTTTTGTTTTCAATCAATGTAGCCGCAACGGCATCCAATGTAATTATGACTTGCACTTCGTTGCAAGCTATGAATGAAAAGCATATTTCTATCTTCCTATACTGCGTCTCAATTTGATGTGATTTGTGAAGTTTCAACTTGGCATTTTAATATAAAAATCAATATAACATTTTTGCCTTATACAAGTGCAATTTGTAATGACCCGCACCCGATTTTCGGACGCGAGCTCGTGGGCAAGCCAGCTACGTATCGAACGGACTCCAGCCTGATTCGAATACGTAAACGTTGTCAAGGCTATGGTATACTGCCAAATCATGGCAAACAAATCTATATCTCAATCCACAATAAGAATAATAAACAAGAATAAACAAGTATGGGTCGTGGTCTGTAGCCCACAAGCATGTATGTCCGATTAGACTCCAAGAAATAATCATGAGTCTATAAACTGAATCAATAACTATGATATATCATGATGATTAAAGGAAAACACGAGCTGGATGAACTGAATAATAAACATGGTATCAATACCTGAATCACGCAAGCAATATCATCACATTCGGACCCCACAAGTGTCATAATCATCCGCCATCCCGAGCTGCTAACTAACTCCACGTAAAAAATAACCTGAAGAAATCATCAGGTCCTCAGGGGACATAGCAAGATACATAAAAACATGCCTATCTAGCAGCTTATCATGCAATAAAGAAAATACAAAAAATAAACAGGAAAAAGAGCAATCAGCACGAAAACACAACTATACACGACTGGAAGAACCACTACGCCTAATCGAACTGCTGGAGAAGAACAAGAGAACACGATATCACGATGTCAATGGATAACCAATCGAATACTCAAGCCATCGCCCCTAGTGTGGACTCGCAGGTTTGAACAACTACTAGCCCTCACCCCTAATGTGGACTCGCAGGCTAGCATAACTACTAACCTTTGCCCCTGATGTGGACTCGCAGGCTAGCATCACCCTCGTCCCTAGTGTGGACTCGCAGGTGTGAACCATATACTACTAACCCTCGTCCCTGGTGTGGACTCGCAGGCTAGCATCACCCTCGTCCCTAGTGTGGACTCGCAGGTGTGAACCATATACTACTAACCCTCGTTCCTGGTGTGGACTCGCAGGCTAGCATCACCCTCGTCCCTAGTGTGGACTCGTAGGTTAGCTTCAAGAATTTTAAGGTACAGCAGTTCCGTTATGACTTATTCATCCTATGACACGATGCGACTCAGTCCAAGTACAAAGGATGACATGACACAACCCAATCATGATACACGAGAAAACTAATCCAATATGAACTACAAAGTTAACTATGAACAAGAACTATGTATACATATATCCAATATGAACTACAAAGCTAATTATAAACAAGGCTATATAAGTACTAACAGGCATGATATACAAATCACATATAAATAATCAACTAGTAAAACTAGATAACAATAAAAATATGCATGTAATAAACTGTAGAGGGAGGCAAGGTATCTTGCCTGGAGGTTGCACGCGGATCCAACAAAATATATAGTCAACAGGTGAGCCATAAAGTCCAAATCATCACAACTGTCTCCGAAAGCTGAAATAAACATTACCAATGTTCTCAAAATAGTCAAATTAGCTAGTATTGCCTGTCCTTAAGTCCAATTCTGGACACAGGGGTAAAACGGTAATTTTGGGCAAAAACGATGTCCGCCGTTGGACCCATTTTGTACCGAAAAGCGTGCCAGAGTCAATGGTCCCTAAAGTCGTCAAACTACATGTCTACGGATCCAGTTTTTTGATACGAATCCAACCGTATATCCAAAGTTGGATTCCGGCGGGCCGTGCACAAAATTGCCCATTGAGTCGGACCGTGGGGTCCGCAAAACGGCGGTCCAATCAACTGTCTCAGAATTGGACCAAACGTGGCATGCAGGACCAGAAAAATGACACGGTCCCGTTGGCGCAAGTTTTATCTCAATTTGGCGAACGTACACGAAGTAATTGGGGTTTCACTGAAATATGTGCAACTAAAAAGCTAAATATCTAAAGAGGAAAGATTCTCTTTCCTTATACACCAAAGATTATTTCCTAAGGGCTTTTATGCAAAGTGCGCATCTATGGTAAAGGCTAATCGATAGAGCTACAGTGTCACTCCCCGTTCCCAGAATGCGTATTTTAATACGTATATTGCTTGAATGTATTTATTTAATATTTATCATGTATTATCCTGTATTTAAATTCCTATAACTTCATGTTAATTAATTATCTGCATTTTATTTTTTGCACTTTATTTTCTGCAATTTTATTATCTGCTCTCTAATTTTTATGTTAATTAATTTTCTGCAATTTTATTTCTGCAATTTTATTACCTGCATTTTATTCTCTGCTTTAGTTAGTCTTTCGGGTTGGCCTTGATGGATCCTCCATGAACCCGGCCCAACACCCCACCTACCACCACTCCCCCTACTTAAAGCCACCCTCTTCCTTCTCTCTCCTCATTTACTTCTTCTTCACCATTTACTTCTTCTTCTCCTTCCTCATTACTTCTCCACCTAACCAGCAGCAGCAGTAGGCAAGTGCAAACTTGCTTCTCCTTCACCCATTTTTATGGTTCATTTGGCTTCCTCTCATGATCCTGAGAGAGATTAGTTCTTAGTATTTTTTATTCCTATGGCTTGTTTTCTCTAGATCTAAGTTGTAGTATTACGGCTGTTCATGGGTTCTTGGTCCACCAACTTTGCGTGTATTTCTCTGGCACTGGAGCGAAGGCTCCATAGTACTTAGGGTTCGGGAAATGTTGTACGCACACGTTCTTACGTGCTCGCGTAAAACATCAGCCCAGTCACGCACACGTCTGTACGTGTCTGCGTGGATTTTCAGTCACGCACACGACTGTACGTGTCTGCGTGTATTTTTAGTCACGCACACGTCTGTACGTGTCTGCGTGGATTTTCAGTCACGCACACGTCTGTACGTATCTGCGTGTATTTTTAGTCACGCACACGTCTCTACGTGTCTGCATGGATTTTGAGTCACGCTCATGTTCTTACATGTTAGCGTGTATTTTTAGTCACGCTAACGTTCTCATGAGCGTGCGTGTATTTTTAGTCACGCTAACGTTCTCATGAGCGTGCGTGTATTTTTAGTCACGCTAATGTTCTCATAAGCGTGCGTGTATTTTTAGTCACGCACACATCCATGAGTGCGTGTATTTTCAGTCACGCACACATCCATGAGCGTGCGTGGATTTTTAGCGTGCGTGGATTTCTTGTCACCTTTTCACGCTCACTTGAGTCTGCGTGAATTTCCCTTCACGCTCACACTGTGTATGCCAGCGTGAATTATTTTTTCACGCTCACGCTGTCACACGCTCACTCCTACTAGACTTTGCGTGACTTTTGGCCTTAGCTTAGACTTGTCAGCGTGACTTTCTTGACCTGGGTGTTTTAATTGTCCTATAATTATTTATTTAATTATGGCATGATATTTCTTCTATTATATCCTTACGCCTTTTTGCATGAACTTGATAAATCATGATATGTTAATATTGTTAATACAGATTGTTATGTGGAATGTATCATGGGTCTTGATTGATCCATGGATACCCAGTATGACTAGAGCTTAACTCTGAGGAGTTATAGGCTCGACCCCATGTAATACTAATTGACTTTCATGCCTTGTCACCATTGATAATGATTGTGACATTGACTAATAATAGATCATGCGTTCCTAGTTGGAACTAAGAGACTGGCTAGTCGTCTTATTGAATTGAATGAATGAGACACGTTTATGTAATAAACTAATGTACTCGATTAGCCGATCCCGAATATTGGCATACAGGCACATGCCGGCTTCAAATTATTTATTTATTTATTTATTTAGTTATTTATTTTCTTACAAAAACCAGCATGTGTACTTTATGGTCAAGGCATGATTACTCCGTGGTTAGATTTGATTATTGTATCACGCTATATAAGACCTACAACATAGCCGCATGGGTATCGTTGTAGAGTTGCGCATATCGTACCCCGTACAAAGTACTCATTTGAATGACCATGATCCACGGCATGGGATTTCGCTTAACGTAGAGACTATTAAGTTAAATAAAATAATGATGGCATAGAGAGAATGGATTCCCGAGTTCTTACATGGCAGCCCCCTTGGGACGAGTAGTACCCGACGGGCCGGCTGGTTCCCACAGATACTGTAAACCTGCCACACGGGCAGGGAGCAGTATCTGCTTTTATTATTATTGTATATTGTATATTGACGGGCGTCCTGTTAGGACTCGTCTAATTCATGCATGGCGCACATGGTTGACTGGATAGACTAGCCTTGCTCGCATATAGTAATAACTGAGGAATCCCTAATTGCATAATTCCAGGATAACTTGGAACTCACATTAGCAAGCCGTAGTAGTTGATTGGCCATTCAAGATGATTTGTTTGTGTACTGCACTACTCTGTTACCTAACTGGGATGATCAGAATGTCAGGACATGACGGGCCAACTTCTGTCCTTGTTTGGTTGGGAGGTTGGTTCGAAGTGTCGTGATGTGATGTGAATCCTAGTGGAAAGCAGAGATCTATTATCATTATATTCTTTTTGGTTTAGTCCTTCATATCGTCCTTCCTTGTGGTACTTGCTATTAGAGGTCTAACCTCTCTGGTTTTGCATGGCCAGATTTAGAGCCGGTCCCCGAGGATCCAGCTTACTTCCACCTCCAAGATGGTCAATACTAGAGGAATGATCGCAGGAGGACTCGAGTGGGTCCCTTACTTCACCGCTCGTTTTGTCATTTACTTTATACTTAGCCGTTTGGCACCGACATGTTAGTCGGATTGTCTTGCACTTACTTTTACATAATTGTAATTAAGTCAGACTGCAGCTGATAACAATTGTGTACACTTTACTATACCATCTGACTATGTTTTGTAAAGCCAGATCTCAAGAACATTTTGACTGAGCGTTTGGGACGCCTTACTGCTTTATCTTATATGTTCTTTATTTCTGTTTCTTGTTTGAATGATTGAGACAATAGAGGTAAAATGACCATAGTAAGACTTTCATGTAGTATGCACCCCCTCGTCTGGTTAGACAGCATTGATCGTATTATACGGTATTCATCTACCCGTAATATGTAGCTGGCTGAGTCATTCCCCTGCTCTCCAGTATTCTGGTTCTAGGGCGTGACAAGGTTTTAGTGGTGGCCCATGCAGGTCTGATTTCAGACTTGTGGGGTGTTTTGATTTATAGGATGTCTCAATCACACGTATTCCCCCTTGATCTCATGATTTGTTATTCTCAACCCTTGCTTGACATTCCGGTATCCTTTGACTTCATTGATCCTTCATGTCCGGTTGTTTGATTGTTCTTTTGTCCCTTTTCTTAGGGGCACTTCGTCCGCATCGGTCAGAGCTGGGCAGCAACAACAAGAGCAACATGGACAACCTGACCCTGTTGGTTAGCAACAAGGGCTAGTCTCGCCTCAGGAGGCTACCCAGGAAGAAGTGATAGTGGAAGCAGCAGCTGGATCGCAATATCCGGATGTTCCACCACCACCAACAGTTCCACCTACCCAAGTGGACACACCAGCCCTTCTGGAGATCATGAGAGGAATGATGGCTACTCAGCAACATCAGATGTTGGCCCAGCAACGCATGCACACTCAGCTACAAGAGCAGAATGTGCTACTCAACCAAGAATTGCAGACGGTATTGGAAAGAGGAGTGAGGACTGATTCAGGAGCATCAGCCAGATTTTATAAGTACAACCCCCGCCGTTTCGAGGGCACGGAGGATGCCATCTCAGCAGATGCATGGCTTAAGGATATTGAGGCTATTCTGACCGCAGCTAAGGTGCCGGCAGAAGAACGTGTGGATCTAGTGAAGTTGTTACTTCAGGATCTCGCACGTGATTGGTGGGAATCAGAGGAAGTGGGCATCAGACGTCCTGTGGCTTGGGACGATTTCACAGCAAGATTCAAGACCAAGTACTATGGGGTTGTGGCACGGTTTGAGCTACAACAGAAGTTTATCAACCTCAGGCAGGCCGACAAGACTGTAGATGCTTATGCAGCGGAGTTCTGCAGATTGAGTAGATTCGCCCCAGAGATGGTAGCAACAGAGCGTCAGAGGGCCATGAGGTTTCAGCAAGGGTTTCATCTCGAACTCTTGTAATTGATAGAGGGGCACAATTACCAAACTTTTGACGAAATATTAACGGCAACTCGAAGGCATGAGATCACCATTCAGAGGCTTGCGATAAGGACTGGAGGTCAGAAGAGATCCCACAGTCAGATTGAAGGAGGAGGGGGAGCAGCGCCCCGAACAACAGCACCATCCACTGGCATTCGTATCCACGATGTGGCGATACGAGGACCAGCACCACCACCCAGGCAACAGCAACAGCAACAGAGAAAGAACCAGCAACCCCCGGCGGGCTGCACTTATTGTGGGAAGATGGGACACACTAGAGATGTGTGTCGGACATTGAATGGACTGTGTCTGATATGTGGAAATCCAGACCATAGGGTTACCACATGTCCCATGAATTCGAGGTCAGGAGGACCAGGGCAACAGTTTCTTACTCTGCCAGCACCAGGGGCAGGCCAGTATCGAGGGCCAGCGATGGCAGTAAGGTCGTTGGCACAGCGTCCATTACTACCGCAGGCTCAGATGTTTCGGCAGCAGGGACCGCCGATGCAGCAACACCAGCATAGACCACCCCAGCATCATCAAGGAAGGGGCCAGCAACAGCATCAGGCTAGGCTGCAGTATGGGAATCAGCAAAGAGGTCGAGGACAAGCATTCACTTTATCCTTGGAGGAGGTATTGGCATCGGGAGATGTTGTGGCAGGTAACATTCTCGTCGCCTCATATCCTGCAGTAGCATTGTTTGATTCGGGAGCATCCCATTCATTTATATCTATACGATTTGCGATACGACTAGGGATGGAGTTTGAGGCATTGCCAGGGAGGTTGAATATACTCACTGGTAATGGGCTCGTAGGAGTTAGTAGAGTTATTTTAGCATGTAGCATGTTAGTTTGCGGGCATTCCTTACCTGCCCGGTTGATAGAATTTTCTGTTGGAAATTTCGACGTTATCTTAGGCATGGACTGGCTGAAAGACAGTCATGCGACAATAGATTATCGTAGAGGGAGTGTATCTTTTGATATTCCAGGCATGAAGCGGTTCACCTTAGTCAGATCAGAGGCAACTCAGCAAGAGCAGGGAGTAGTAACGGCAATGGAGGAAGTTCAGATCCCGAAGGTAGTTGAAGAGTTTCTAGACATATTTCTCGAAGAACTTCCAGGTCTACCACCAGTTAGAGATATTGAGTTCAGTATAGAATTGGCACCAGGAACTAAACCGATATCACATCGAGTTTACAGAATGGCGGATTCAGAGCAGGCCAAGGTATATCAGCATATAGAGGAACTGAAGGAGAAGAAGTTCATCCAAGCTAGCGTGTCACCATGGGCAACACCAGTGGTACTTGTGGGAAAGAAGGATGGGTCGTCCAGATTATGCATTGACTACAGGAAGCCTAACGCGGCAACAGTGAAGAACAAGTACCCATTACCCAGGATCGACGACTTATTTGATCAATTGAGCAAAGCTAGAGTTTTCTCCAAGATAGATCTTCATTCAGGGTACCATCAGGTGAGGGTTCAGAAGGAAGATATTCCCAAGACAGCATTCAGGTCGAAGTATGGGCATTACGAATTCTTAGTAATGCCGTTCGGTTTGACCAATGCTCCAGCAATATTCATGGATTTGATGAACCGCATCTTTATGCCATATTTAGACCAGTTTGTCGTTGTGTTTCTTGACGACATTCTCGTATACTCTGTTAGTGAAGAGGAGCATGAAGACCACCTCAGGAAAGTATTACAGGTTCTGAGAGAGAACCAGTTGTATGCCAAGCTCAGCAAGTGTGAGTTTTGGTCGGATCACATTTCATTTTTGGGACATATCATATCAGGAGCTGGAGTAGCAGTAGATCCCAAGAAGATAGAAGCAGTAGAAAGTTGGCCAGTACCCAAGACCGTAGCAGATGTGCGGAGTTTCTTGGGATTAGCAGGATATTATAGAAGGTTTGTGTCAGACTTTGCAAGGCTTTCAGCACCCATGACCCGCTTAACCCGGAAGGATGTACCATTTGTTTGGTCGGCGGAATGTCAGGCATCATTTGAGACTTTGAAGCAGAAGTTGATATCAGCACCAATTCTTACATTACCAGTTGGACCCAGAGGTTTTACAGTATATTATGATGCGTCAGGTAAAGGACTTGGATGTGTCCTTATGCAGCATGGAAAGGTGATAGCATATGCATCTAGGCAGCTTCAGGACCACGAGAAGAATTACCCAACTCATGATTTGGAATTAGCGGCAGTAGTGTTTGCTTTGAAGCTATGGAGGCATTACTTATATGGTGACCGAGTGGAAATGTACACAGACCATAAAAGTCTGAAGTACATCTTTACTCAGAAGGAACTAAACATGAGGCAGAGGAGATGGTTGGAGTTGATCAAGGATTATGACGTGGAGCTTCAGTATCATCCAGGCAAGGCGAATGTAGTAGCAGACGCTCTCAGCAGAAGAGGCGGCGCATTTATGTTGACAACACAGAGGCATATCTTAGAAGACCTTCAGGAGATGGGCATCGAAGTTATACTTCCTAGTGATGTAGGAGTTCTAACAAGTCTGCAAGTTCAATCCGACTTGGTAGACAGGATCAAGGCAGCTCAGGCACAGGACCCGAGGATTCAGAAGCTTAGGGAAGAATGTGAGTCAGGACTCAGGAAGGAGATGAGAATTCATGAAGATGGTACACTTAGGTTTGGATTACGTCTATGTATGCCTAGTGGAGATATCAGACAGGAGGTTATGGCAGAAGCTCACAGTTCTCAGTATTCTATTCACCCTGGGGGGACCAAGATGTACCAAGATATCAAGCAGCATTTCTGGTGGAACGGGATGAAGAGGAAGATAGCTAAATTTGTTTCCCGTTGTTTGGTATGTCAGCAAGTGAAGGCAGAACAGCAGAGGCCAGCTGGGTTATTGCAACCGCTTCCTATCCCAGAATGGAAGTGGGAGCATATTACAATAGACTTTGTAACCGGTTTACCGAGATCACCAAGTGGTAAAGATGCTATTTGGGTGATAGTGAACTGACTTACAAAGGTAGCACACTTTCTTCCTTTCAGAGTAGGACAATCTACAGAAAAGTTGGCAGAGTTGTATATGCAACAGATAGTCAGGCAGCATGGAGTCCCTGTCAGTATTGTGTCAGACCGAGATACCCGCTTTACATCATATTTCTGGAAGAGCTTGCATCATAGTTTGGGTACCAAGTTAAGATTTAGTACGGCCTACCATCCACAGACGGATGGGCAATCGGAAAGAACGATTCAGACTTTAGAAGATATGTTACGAGCTTGCACTCTAGATTTTGGAGGGTCTTGGGAGAGTCACCTGCACTTGGTCGAGTTCTCATACAACAATAGTTATCAAGCCAGTATCCAGATGGCGCCATTTGAAGCATTATATGGTAAGAAGTGCAGGTCACCGCTTGCATGGAATGATATCGGAAAGAGGAAGATGTTAGGCCCAGAAATGATTGTTCAGACGGTTGAAGTGATTAAGGGAATTAGAGAGCGACTTCGAGTTACGCAGGATCGGCATCGTCATTGGGTGGACCAGCATCGTAGGCTGTTAGAGTTCTCGGTTGGGGACCACGTATTCTTGCGGATCTCACCTACTCGTGGGGTCATTAGATTTGGCGTTCGCGAGAAATTGAGTCTGCGGTACGTGGGCCCATTTGTTATCCTTGATCGGATAGGCGATATTGCTTATCGTTTATCCCTCCCGCCTTCGTTACGAGAGGTGCATGACGTGTTTCATGTATCTCAATTACGTAGGTATGTATCGGACCCAAGCCATGTCCTCGATCACTCTGAGCTGGTTGTTGGTACCAACCTGTCTTATGAGGAACAGCCTATGTCCATTTTGGACCGAAGAGAGAAGATACTCAAGAACCGAACAATTAGTCTTGTCCGTGTTGCTTGGGGTCATCACTCCTTGGAAGAGTCAACGTGGGAACGTGAGGATGATATCCGATCACGGTATCCACACCTATTTGACTCACAAGGTATATCTTTTTCTGTATACCTTGATTGTCCTGATTCCTCATGCTTATCACCTTATGGGTAGAATTGCTTGATATCGTAGATTGATGGATTTACATATATATTACTTGCTATGGACATTGTAAAAAGATTGCTTGACTGAATTGCTTGTACTTGGATTGGTTTAGCCCCGATGCTCTATCTTGCTTGAATTTAAAATTCTGAGGATAAAATTTTTCAAGGTGGGTAGAGATGTCACTCCCCGTTCCCAGAATGCATATTTTAATACGTATATTGCTTGAATATATTTATTAATATTTATCATGTATTATCCTGTATTTAAATTCCTATAACTTCATGTTAATTAATTATCTGCATTTTATTTTCTGTACTTTATTTTTTGCAATTTTATTATCTGCTCTCTAATTTTCATGTTAATTAATTTCCTGCAATTTTATTTCTGCAATTTTATTACCTGCATTTTATTCTCTGCTTTAGTTAGTCTTTTGGGTTGGCCTTGATGGATCCCCCATGAACCCGGCCCAACACCCCACCTACCACCACTCCCCCTATTTAAAGCCACCCTCTCCCTTCTCTCTCCTCATTTACTTTTTCTTCACCATTTACTTCTTCTTCTCCTTCCGTATTACTTCTCCACCTAACCAGCAGCAGCAGTAGGCAAGTGCAAACTTGCTTCTCCTTCACCCATTTTTATGGTTCATTTGGCTTCCTCTCATGATCCTGAGAGAGATTAGTTCTTAGCATTTTTGATTCCTATGGCTTGTTTTCTCTAGATCTAAGTTGTAGTATTTCGGCTGTTCATGGGTTCTTGGTCCACCAACTTTGCGTGTATTTCTCTGGCACTGGAGCGAAGGCTCCATAGTACTTGGGGTTCGGGAAATGTTGTACGCACACGTTCTTACGTGCTCGCGTAAAACATCAGCCCAGTCACGCACACGTCTGTACGTGTCTGCGTAGATTTTCAGTCACGCACACGACTGTACGTGTCTGCGTATATTTTTAGTCACGCACACGTCTGTACGTGTCTGCGTAGATTTTCAGTCACGCACACGTCTGTACGTGTCTGCGTGTATTTTTAGTCACGCACACATCTCTACGTGTCTGCATGGATTTTGAGTCACGCTTATGTTCTTACATGTTAGCGTGTATTTTTAGTCACGCTAATGTTCTCATGAGCGTGCGTGTATTTTTAGTCACGCTAACGTTCTCATGAGCGTGCGTGTATTTTTAGTCACGCTAACGTTCTCATAAGCGTGCGTGTATTTTTAGTTACGCACACATCCATGAGTGCGTGTATTTTCAGTCACGCACACATCCATGAGCGTGCGTGGATTTTTAGCGTGCGTGGATTTCTTGTCACCTTTTCATGCTTACTTGAGTCTGCGTGAATTTCCCTTCACGCTCACACTGTGCATGCCAGCGTGAATTACTTTTTCACGCTCACGCTGTCACACGCTCACTCCTACTAGACTTTGTGTGACTTTTGGCCTTAGCTTAGACTTGTCAGCGTCACTTTCTTGACCTGGGTGTTTTAATTGTCCTATAATTATTCATTTAATGATGGCATGATATTTCTTCTATTATATCCTTACGCCTTTTTGTATGAACTTGATAAATCATGATATGTTAATATTGTTAATACAGATTGTTATGTGGAATGTATCATGTGTCTTGATTGATCCATGGATACCCAGTATGACTAGAGCTTAACTCTGAAGAGTTATAGGCTCGACCCCATGTAATACTAATTGACTTTCATACCTTGTCACCATTGATAATGATTGTGATATTGACTAATAATAGATCATGCGTTCCTAGTTGGAACTAAGAGACTGGCTAGTCGTCTTATTGAATTGAATGAATGAGACACGTTCATGTAATGAACTAATGTACTCGATTAGCCGATCCCGAATATTGGCATACAGGCACATGCCGGCTTCAAATTATTTATTTATTTATTTATTTATTTATTTATTTATTTAGTTATTTATTTTCTTACAAAAACCAGCATGTGTACTTTATGGTCAAGGCGTGATTACTCCGTGGTTAGATTTGATTGTTGCATCACGCTATGTAAGACCTACAATATAGCCGCACGGGTATCGTTGTAGAGTTGCGCATATCGTACCCCGTACAAAGTACTCATCTGAATGACCATGATCCACGGCATGGGATTTCGCTTAACGTAGAGACTATTAAGTTAAATAAAATAATGATGGCATGGAGAGAATGGATTCCCGAGTTCTTACATGGCAGCCCCCTTGGGACGAGTAGTACCCGACGGGCCGGCTGGTTCCCACAGATACTGTAAACCTGCCACACGGGCAGGGAGCAGTATCTGCTTTTATTATTATTGTATATTGTATATTGACGGGCATCCTGCTAGGACTTGTCTAATTCATGTATGGCGCACATGGTTGACTGGATAGACTAGCCTTGCTCGCACATAGTAAGAACTGAGGAATCCCTAATTGCATAATTCTAGGATAACTTGGAACTCACATTAGCAAGCCGTGGTAGTTGATTGGCCGTTCAAGATGATTTGTTTGTGTACTGCACTACTCTGTTACCTAACTGGGATGATCAGAATGTCAGGACATGACGGGCCAACTTCTGTCCTTGTTTGGTTGGGAGGTTGGTTCGAAGTGTCGTGATGTGATGTGAATCCTAGTGGAAAGCAGAGATCTATTATCATTATATTCTTTTTGGTTTAGTCCTTCATATCGTCCTTCCTTGTGGTACTTGCTATTAGAGGTCTAACCTCTCTGGTTTTGCATGGCCGGATTTAGAGCCGGTCCCCGAGGATCCAGCTTACTTCCACCTCCAAGATGGTCAATACTAGAGGAATGATCGCAGGAGGACTCGAGTGGGTCTCTTACTTCACCGCTCGTTTTGTCATTTACTTTATACTTAGCCGTTTGGCATCGACATGTTAGTCGGATTGTCTTGCACTTACTTTTACATAATTGTAATTAAGTCAGACTGCAGCTGATAACAATTGTGTACACTTTACTATACCATCTGACTATGTTTTGTAAAGCCAGATCTCAAGAACATTTTGACTGAGCGTTTGGGACGCCTTACTGCTTTATCTTACATGTTCTCTATTTCTGTTTCTTGTTTGAATGATTGAGACAATAGAGGTAAAATGACCATAGTAAGACTTTCATGTAGTATGCACCCCCTCGTCTGGTTAGACAGCATTGATCGTATTATACGGTATTCATCTACCCGTAATACGTAGCTGGCTGAGTCATTCCCCCCGCTCTCCAGTATTCTGGTTCTGGGGCGTGACATACAGGGAGCCTTCTCTGATACATTAGCTATGAATTATTATTATATCTTTTGTATTCTTTAGACAAGACTAGGATTAACTTAGATTCTATGCAAATATCAGTAAAGCAATATATATGAGGAAGTAGTACCTTCCATATTTTACTTACCATGCTCAAGGCTCCTCCTACCTACTGAACGTTCGACCCTTCATGCCATCAGTTTCTGTACAAGGAACATTAACGTAAAAAGAACATGGTTGGTTTAATATCCTACTCTAGCCCGAGTTTTTCCCTCATAGTTAAACTTATTCTCAATGCAAAAATGCTAACTTGCATAACAGGGAAGGAGAAGTACTTGGGGAGTTCACGTACTCAAGAGAGGTCGGGTGGCACAGCGTCGGCAAGGAGATGAGACGGAGAGGATGGAGTGCTGTTAGCGAGCACTCACTAGTAGTTGTCGACGGACCTCCGCTGCCCGAACTGTACCAACCGTTGGGGCACCGAGAAGCAGGTGTTCGACCATACGTCGACAAGAACGGGGACCGGTCGGATGTGGCACGTCCACCGTCGTCGACTCAAGTGCCGATCTCAGTTGCTCGAGCCATACCCATGAAGGATCCTCCGCTCGTCGGCTACGAAGGTGGGATTGCCTGGGAAGCACCGGTACGATGGTCACCGATCCACGCGGTGGTGCACAGGAGCGAGATGAAGCTTGGAAGAGTAGCGAATCTTACGATCGCGGAGTCGAGTGTACTGGGGAACGAAGCTGGTTTGTGCTGCAAGACTTCCATGGTCGCACGATTAATTGGCGGCATCCCGGCTCCACAACGTGAAGGAAAAGGAAGAAGGAGGAGAATAAAAGGCGGCTAGGGTTTCATTATTCTTCAATGGATCAATATATATATCGGATCAATATATATATCTCTATGTATACGTATTGCTTCTCGGCTGGGATGGGATAGGGAGCCTGGGGGAGTTGGGCCCAGGCTGATTACTAGGTTGACCACTCGGGCTGGGATGGTAAATTAGGAGTTCGGGTATGGTTTGCTGCTGGGTTGGGCTCAGCAAACAGGAAGGGAAAATCTTAGTGAAGTTAGTAGAAAGTCCAGAGGCCAGTTCAAACAAGACTGGAATATATAGAATAACTAGTGGAGAGCTAGAACAACACCATGAACATGGCTTGTTATAAGAAATACTCAAATTACGTGCTCTTGCTACAGTAATGTGTCCAACCCAGGGACAGCTATAAGCCTATAAGGTCCTAAAGTTATTTGCAACATTGAAGTTTGCCAAGTCTTCCTACCAATAAATGTAACTTCACCATTTGATCCAGCTCTTAATCAAGATTCTAGTAAATTGGGGGATTTGGCCATGAATCATTTGATTCTTCAGAAATTCTTCCTAGTTAGAACACTTATGGCTAAAGGCACCTACCGTAATAATTAACTAAATAAATATTTAGAAAAAATTCTAAAAATCACCACTTAAATCAAATAAACAAAAAAAATTCAAAAATCCCGGGAAGGGAGGCTACACAATTCCAGACTCGTACGGCATCACGTTTTAGCGAGGACGATCGATTCGGCAAAATAACATCGGAGACGAACGGTTTGTCGACTCGGGGCATGACAAATTGGTATCAGAGCTCAGTTATGTTTCCTCAAATTTTCGAAAGATATTTTATTGTTGGAATATTCGTTGCGATTGCTTGATTGAATGCTTGTCGACATGCTGCGTGAAATAAAAGTTCCATACAGGTAAGCCCGTAGATATTTTTGAAAAATACTAACGGATTTACTCTGTTTTGTAGGAATGACTAAGAGAAAGAAGAACAATCCCGGCACAACAAACCAAACCGTGGATAGTACGTCGAGCACAAAGAGTACTGGGCCTAGCGAGACGACCATGGAGAAAATGCTACAGTTGATGGAACTGCAGCAGCAACACCTTCAAATGCAAATCAAGGCCCAATTTGATGCACAGCAGAAGCAAATGGTCGACCTAACGCAGATCGTAAGTAAGATGGGAGGCAATACCAAAGCAACGGTCGTGGTCTTCGAAGAGAGGCAAGATGTTCAAGATGAAGTCGAGGAGGAAGTCCAACCGTAAATGATAAACTCTTCTTCCCTGTTCAAGGCAAAGGAGTTCCACAAGATGAACCCGCCGAAGTTCAATGGCCGAGCAGAGCCCGATGTGATAGTGGGATGGCTCGCAGAAATGGTGGACTTATTTGATCTTCTCTGCATCGAAGGGTCCCAGAGGGTGGCCTGTGTGGCGCTACAGCTACAACTGAGAGCACACGACTGGTGGGCGGCGAAGAAACAGGAAATCTGTGAAACTGATCCCAATACCAAGATTTCTTGGAAAATGTTCAAGGCAGCCTTCCTTGAGCAGTACGTTCCTCGCGCCATCCGTCGACAGAAGGGGGACGAGTTCATAATATTGAGACAAGGGAATATGACTGTTGAAGATTATGATGCAAGCTTCTCAAAACTTACAAAATTTGTCGGCGCCTTTCTATCCAATAAAGAAGAATGGTGCGAGCGTTTTCAACAAGGCCTCAACGACGAATTGCGTAGAGATGTCATGAACCAGCGATGTCGAACTTATCGTGAATCCTACGAAGCCGCACTTGATAGCGAGCGGATCTTTGGCCGCATGTCACAAAGGGCCATGCCTGTCGTCCGTAACAATTTCAAAAAGCGACCTAAAGACGCTGGAGGATCGGAAGTACACAAGCGTCCAAACACATCCGAGAATCGGCGTCCGTATCCAGGATTACACTGCAATATCTGCGGAAAGCATGGGCATCGTCCGGGCGATTGTTTCTACAGAACATGTTACGGGTGTGGCAAGAAGGGCTATTCAAAGCCGCAATGTCCGAGAAATGTTCCGAATCAACACAATACCAAGGAACGTTCCGAATCAATATAAAGCGCCTACACTACAAGGCGCAAATGCGGTGCCCGTCAACCCACAGAATCAACACCATGGAGCTCAAGGCCGAGTTTATGCATTAACTTGGGACGAGGCGTTCGCGTCCGATACTATTGTAACAGGTATATTACTCTACAAAAATATACCTGCTCGAGTACTATTCGATTCGAGTGCGACGTATAGTTTTATATCTGCTGATTTTGCGAAAGAAAATAAAATAACCATGCAATTACTAGATATGGACATTAGCGTTAGTACTCCATCGGGAGTCGATATGCCTACGAATTTATTTGTAGGAATGGCCACATTTGCATTGGGGAAAGAAATCTACCCTTGGAAGCCGTCATACTAGACCTCAAAGAGTACGACATAATCCTGGACATGGATTGGTTGGACGCTTGTCATGCAACAATTAAGTGCGCGGAGAAGAGAGTGGTGTTTTATCTTCCTGGCGAGACAGAGTTCTCATATTCGTGCGATATGGTCTCGAAGACGGCAATGATGGTATCGGCAATCTCGGCGAGGCGTATGTTACGTTCCGGCTGTGCGGGGTACTTGGCATCAGTTTGAGACACGCGAAAGGATAATACAAACACAATGCAGACTGATGTTGTGGCAGATTTTTCTGACATTTTCCCTGATGCCCGGGATGCCGTCGGATCGAGAAAAAGAATTCAGCATCGACACCTTTCCGAATACACGACCGATATCAAAGGTACCTTACCGAATGGCTCCAGCAGAACTGAAGGAGCTGAAGGTGCAATTACAAGAGTTGCTAGACCGTAGATTTATTCGTCCTAGCGTCTCTCCGTGGGGAGCTCTCGTAATGTTTGTGAAGAAGAAGGATGGATCGATGCGGCTATGCATAGACTATCGAGAACTCAACAAGGCGACCGTACGGAACAAGTATCCCTTACCACAAATTGACGACTTGTTTGACCAACTGCAAGGCACGTCAATATTTTAAAATCGATCTTCGTTCAGGTTATCATCAGTTGAAGATCAAGTCCGATGACGTATTTGTTTGCAAAATAACAAAAGTATGATCTTTATTTCACAAACTTTGTAAAGAATATTACAAGAATTCTGGGAAAGTACAACTATAGGAATCCGATCTGAATGACGATCGCTTTATCCCTTGGACGATGTGAACTTTGAAGATTTGAATCTCTGAAGAACGCAGCAGCACTTGGACGAAAACTCTGATTTCTCTTGATCTTTTCGTGATGTGTTGAATGGAAACGAAACTCTATTTATAGAGTTCTGAAATAACTGTTTTGAGCAGTTATTCTGGAGAGCGCCTGGTTGAAGTGCGCCTGTTTTGAGCACGTATGACAAACTGCGCCTGTTTTCACTCCATTATCACGAACGTGCACCAACTGCTCTAGACACGTGGCATTATTTGATTAAAATGCGCTTGGTCGTGTACAGTTAGTGGGACACGTGTTGGACATGTAGAGTGGTAGTTAGGCATTGATTTAGTCAAAGCGCGCCTGTTTCAGGGACACGTGGCAAGCTCTAAATTGATGTTTGAACTGCGCCTTCTTCACTGAGACGTAGGCGCAATCTGCAAAGTGCGCTGAATTCGGATAGAAGTAGGCGCAGTCCGTTGATAGCGCCTAGTTCTTTGATGTAGACGCAATCTGTTTAGACAGCTGTCATATCTTCCTCGAGCGCCGCGCCATCAGAGGAATGATAGTGCTGCCTTGATCTTCGTGTTTGTCAGGTAATAATGACTTCACGTCAGCTAAGCGCAGTTTGTGAAGTGCGCCTCTGTGATGCAAAATAGGCGCATTCTGAGTTTGTTGGTGAAGTAGGCGCCATCTGTCTGTAGGCGCATTCTGATCAATCTGTTGAATCAAACCTAGGCGCGGTTTGATTTTTTGGACCTACAAGACCCCCTTCAAAGTTTTCGAATTTTGAATTTTCAAAAGTTCGAAATACTTTGAATTTCCATATGACCAAGTCAAACCGCGCTTGATATTTGAAGAAGTTGCGCAGTTTAAGGCAAGAACGGATCTTCAGGCTGAATAGGCGCAATCCGTTGTAGTGGATATTTAGGCGCGTTTCGTTGCGGCGGTTTAGGGCGCGATCGGCTACGTCGATTTGAATTCTTCAAAAGCTATAAATAACCTTTGAAAAACTTCATTAATCTTTTACCACTTCAAAGTATACTCAAGGGCAAATTCTTCCGAGAGTTTTTCTTTGATTTTTTCTTCTTCTGACGAGTTTTTTCTGATCCAACTTCGATGGCGCCTCGTCGAGCTGATAAGGGAAAGGAGCCCGCACCAATTGAATCTTCGAAGAAATCGAAGAAGACCGCACTGCCTCCCGTGGTCGATTCACGCGGTTCTCTTCAAATACGAGAGCCTGGACAAACTCGTGTCTCTCGACACGAAACTGCACATCCAGCCATTAATGGTGGGTTATAGGAACGCACACTGGCTCTTCTTAGGGCTCAGTTGTAGTCGCCAACTCTTTCTAGGGTTCGGTGATTCTTTAAACTTCATGTTTATGAAGTTTAAACATTCCACAAAATGGCGCCTAGAAAGTTAGACTCTGTTTGCTCGATCGCGCCTAGTAACAAAGCTAGGCGCTATCGGATAAAACTTTGTCTGAAAAACAGGCGCTGTTTGTTGTTGAATGAAAGCTAGGCATAATCTGCCCTATTTGACAGAAAATTAGGCGCAGTCTGCCCAGATTCATGAATTAGGCGCAGTTTAATCTAGTTGACTGAAAACTAGGCGCAGTCTGTCTTTAAGCAGTCAACTAGGCGCAATCTGATAACTTTATTGTGATGTTGCTCTTTTCTGTTTTGCAGTTGATATCAGGGAAGATCCCAACTTCGAGATCTTCCAAGGAACTTTGTCTGAACCTGAATTCAAAGAGGACTTGTCACACGTTAAGTTCCCTCATTATGAACTACCAGAGTCTCGAAGAACAATCCTGACTACTCAGGATAATGAAACTCTTCTGTGTTTGATGAACGGCCAACCCTTACAGTCACTGGATGCAGCTATCCACAAGAAACCACTTTTCTTGTTTGGAGATGCCTTGGGCAGGGAATCTCAGCCAAAACAGCGGGTGGAAGAGAGGATTTTAAGAAAGGGTGAAAAGACTATATATTGCCAGATATGCTTAGGAGTTTACCTCTTTCCAGATATGAGTTTGCCAGTTATCCCCGCCAAATGGCGTGGGATATCACTCCCGTTCAGCAGGCTCGGGTGGGCAAAATATGTTATAAAAAGGTGAACAACAGAGATATCTTCTATAGTTCATCTATATGTACGCAACTCATCTCAGGGGTTTGAAACCAGGTTGCATCCCTCCCGAGAATTCATCTCGTCTATTACCAGTGAGAATACCAATTTTTGCAAATGAGTTTGCTAGAAAAGGTAGGTATTATACTGATAACACCTTAAGGATGCAAGGTTTAGTCAACCCAGATTATAAACGATGGAGCTGCATTGCCAACTGGGTTTTAGAACATTATGAAGAAGAGCTTCTTAATATCAGTCTGTATGAAGCTGTTTATTCTTCAGTACATGGCTTCCCTCCAAATCCACACCTATTCCTTTCACTGATCGAAAGGTACAATTATAGGACGGGAACCTTCATGACCCCAAAAGGAGAAATCGGTTTCGCTCTTCACGAGATGAATCATATCTCCAAGCTGCCCATGGGAAATTTTCCTTATGAGGAGTATGTTCCCACTGAAGATGAATTAAACAGGCTGAAATCTGAAAATGCTGAAATGGTAGAAGTCTTTGATGAGCTGTTATGTCACTATCACATCTGTTGTTGTTATTTTGAAAGCTCAGGCTCCTGCTATCTTACTAAATGGATATCTTATCTCTTCCTCAAACATGATGATGAAGAGAAACAAATTAGTGAGAAGAAAGCTGTTGATCCACTTACCTTTCAGCGTTTCAATGAAGAAGAGATAAATGAGTTGATGGCAAGGTTTCGCCAAGAAGATATAATAGTTAAAAATGATGAAGATTATCCTCCCCTCAGATAGGAGATAAAATAGAAAGTTTCATGAGGATGGGATACAGACGTATGTCTAAGAAAGCCCATCTGGCAGGCTTTCTTGCTTTTTGGCTACGAAGGTATGTAGTCCCTGGAGCAAGTGCAGTCGATCGCTTCCATAGAGGTGTTCTTTTTGCTGCAGTCCGCCTAGTGTTCGGTTATCGGATGGATATTTTATCGGCGATGACAAGCCGACTTAATCATAGTCTGCGTTGCTTTGTGGACGGCATGCTAAATAATAAGAAAGATGGCTTTCCACGTACTGAAGTCGCCCACACTTATTTATTTGGGTGGCTTCTAATCCACTGTCCAGTTTTGATGAGCCCTGGCGAAAGAGCCATTGGAGGAAACTTTTTAAGAAAGTATGAAGGGTGTAGATGGAATCACACCTCCTTGATAGATTGCCGGCAGTATTGAACCGCGGCGATAACTGGGATTTTTATTGTGTGGATCCACCATGGCTACGAGTTATTGCCAGCTAATATCCTAGATTCAGTGAATACTCTACCAACAGATCCAGCTATATTCAATTGGTTGAAGTCGATTCGACCTTCACACCTCGTACATCGATTTGAAGATGAATGTATTCTTGAACCATATTTGCCTAGCCGTTTTGCTCGCCAATTCGGCTATGATCAATTCCATGTAGGGAATGACACAACATGCCTACAAGGGAAAGGATATTTGATTGATGGCGCCAGGGCTTGGTACTATTATAATGCTAAAAATACGAGGGCCGTTTTCTCAATGCCTGAGAATACAAATCATGGACCGCGAATGTTATTCACCTATTCAAGGTTTTACACTTCGGCCAATACCTTTGTGGAGACTTTTGATTTAGCACATAGCTTCGCTTCTGATAAACGAGCCAAGAAAGGAAAGCCGAGCCTTCTTTATAAAGATCCAAATGACGAAGAACCTGCTGACGAACCTTTTGAAATCTCCAGAGATATGAACTTCCTTGAGGAGTTTACTGAACCCTTAAACATTTCTCTCCGAGTAACAAAATCTCCTATGAAGGATAAGAAGAAAAGAAAAAAATGATATTCCTGTTGCTTCTCCAGATCCAAAGAAAAAGAAAACCACTGCAGAATCCCTTGAAGGAGTTACCACTAGGTCACAATCGAGACAACGGGCAGAAGAATCTGTAAGGAGTGAAGAGATAACTCCTACGTCTTTACAGAAACAACAGGGCATTTCTGCTGACCAAGAAAGTCCAGATGTACCTCTTCGAAGAAGGCCGAGTTTGAAGAAAGTAGTTAGTAGAAAATTAAGATTATTGAGTCCATCTCGTGCTGCATCCATCCTGGCTAGTGCTGTTGCTGGGCATATGATGTCTTCCCCCACTCCCATCTCTGGATCAGAACCATTATCTACAGAAGAACCAACACATTCTGGCAAAGAGGCTATGGAAATAAACGCATCTTCTGTGATTGGCCAGCCTTCAACTTTGGCGATTCTTCCTGAAGCGCTTCCAGAAACAGTATCTAATACTATTCCGATCGATACATTAGATCATCTTCAAACTCATGCCGATGATCCAATATATTCAGATAGCGAAATGATTGATGCATTACAGGCATGCGCTGAATATATCGAGGATACTGTTACTGATCCAGAAGCTGAAAATATAATGAGCCATCTGACGCTCATAAATTGAATGAAGAGATGTTGAGAGCATTGCTAATGAACCATTGGAAGAAGCTCATGTCAATATTATGAATACCCCTACCAGAGAAGATCAGCCTTCACTTAGTACTTCTGATGCGGGAAGTAATCATGCAGAGGAAGTTTCAGAAGAAATGCCAGCTCAAATTCCTCAGGAAGTAACAGTATGGTGGATACACCATACATACCCGATCCAGGTTAAATTTCTTGAATCCTGTAGATTGTTATCAATGATGATATTTTTTTTAGCATATTGATTCCTTTTCTTTAATAGCTGAAGGTAATGTACACCTATCAGGCGGTTCAGAGGCGGGTAGTAGTCAAGCAATGGTGACTATACTATTCCTGAGATAGGCACCCCTGCTCGAACAATGAATACTGGTAAATTGCTAGTTTATTATTCTGAATTTCATAACCTTCTTAGAAAATTAACGCAATACGTTAACTTTCAGGAGAACAAATGAGGAGTGTAACTAGCTCGAAAATGGCTCCATTGGAGACTCCTGTCAGAGAGAGAGCTCTACAGAGATACCTATACCTGGGCTATCACAAGTACAGATTGAATTGCCTCAATCAGGTAAAGCTTTAACTTTGTCGACTTTGTACAATAAGACTTGCTAATGAGAATATTTCGCAGAAGAACCAGTCAAAGCTGCTACAAGCTCTACCACGGCTCCTCCAATAAAAATAACCCAGATACCAAAAGAAAGATCTTCTGAAATTATTGCTTTGACGACGCCATCTGTCGCAACTGAAGTTACTCCAGCCGAGATAGCAGAACTCCCATCACTTCTGAGGCAAACAGAATCGTTATAAGATCTTATACAAACGCATTCTATCTAACACTCAAACCGATGGTAGAGAGTGAGAACATTCCTTTCTCCAAAGTCAGGAAATCCGTAAAATATTTTGATCAACGGATTCGTGACCACGGAGATGAAGCTCAGGCCGTTTATCTGGAACATATCCTCAATGAGCTTGAAGAAGTGAAGACTGCAATGAAGAATCTATCATCTGGGAATATTCCCTAATTGAAGAATGTCAAGCTTTGGCTCGGAAGCTGAACAGAAGGAAAAAGATCTTGAAGTATTTTTGGCAGCCTTTGCTCAGTTTACTGCTGATATGGAAACCCAGATTGAAGAAACATCTTCGAAGCTGGAGACCAATGAAGCTGAAATAGCAGAAGTTGACGAAGAAATTGCCAAGCTTCAAGAACGTCTGACTCTGGCGAAGCGGAAAAGGGAAGAGAAGATTCTCTTAAACAAAGAAACTGCAGATCACCTCGTTGCGCTGAAGCGTCAAAAGGAGCTTAATACCAAGACTCATCATGAAGAGCTGACTGCTCGTTTTGCTAATCTAAAACCCTTTGACTTCGAGTCAACAAGGAATCAAATTAGACAAAGGATTTTGAACTCTCAAAATGAAAAGATAGCTGCTTTGAAAAGACGTGTTGCAGAGCTCAGTACCGGCCTTCTGAATAACTGAATTTTTGGGATGTCTTTCTTTGTTTTGACCAATTGTAATGGACTTTATTTTGAATGAAATGGAATGATATTTGGATGATTCTATTTACTTGTTACATACCCATATAGGAGATAAGCATAATGAGAAAACATATTCAGAGGTACAGGACGTGATATATTTTCTTGATGTAGAAAATAACTATATTCTTTATATCTTGCTCAGAGGTAATGTGGACATGGCAAATATAAATATCGAATATTTGTTATTTCAATAGACAACTTAGTCAGAGGTGATAGGGACGTAACAAGTTGCAATAGAAAATATGTAGAATTCAAAGGTAATATGGACATGAATTCTTTTTTGATGACGATGATGATATGATGAACGGTTAAAAATGAACCGTCAGAATGAATGATTCATTAAAAATGTCTGCTGGGATTTTGAATGAACCTTTAGATTCATCAAAGGGGGATGAACAGTCACCTCGATTCACGAAGAGTCAGTAGACTAGTATAAATAGTACATGACTCATGAAGAATTTTATCATTGCCTTCAACAAGAAGATGTCTTCCAACAACATGTCTAAGGAGACTGAAATCGTGCCGAAAGCCGAGAGCGTCACCGGAGAACCTTCTGCTGGAACGGAGAAGGGCGAAGGGTCGTCTGCACCTAAGCCTCATCGACTCAGTCTTATTGGATCAAAAGGAGATGGGTGAAGGCTCCTCTGTACCAAAGCCTTCACAGGATATCCTCGACTTTCTGATAGAGCCGGGGAAGACTGCGGAAGAAGAGGCAAAGAGGATAGCTTTCCTCAAATCCTTGCTGAGTTCAGACAAAGATGTCTTCGACTCCTTTGCTGATTTTGCTTGTGAGAAGGAGGGGCTTGGCCCTCGTCCTAAGTTTGATAGGGATGATAGTGATCTCCCTTAATGTAATGTAAAATAAAAAGAAATTTTATTTACATTGTCTGTCAAGAATTCTTTACACATTTATACATAGTATTTCTTAAGAAATTTGCCATTGATAGGCATCATAGCTATTCTGCCATCCATCTCTGTTAACTGGTAAGCACCATTGGAAAATATTTTTTTACAACAAAAGGACCTTCCCATTTGGCATCGAACTTGCCCTTACTCATGTGAGTCATAGTCATAGGACGTCTGACTGTAAGGACCAAATCACCTTTCTGAAATGCTCGTACTTTAACTTTGCGATTAAAGGCTTTTGAGATACGGGCCTGGTATAACTCAATGTGCTGTTGAGCCAAAAGCCTCTTTTCATCAAGTGCCTCCAACTCTTGCAATCGAAGTAGATCGTTGTTCTCCGTTGTAAGTTCATTGGCAATGGCTATCCGCAGAGACGGGATTTGAATTTCCAGTGGCAAAACTGCTTCACAACCATACCAAGGAGAAAGGTGTACAACCGGTAGGATTGCGAACTGTAGTGCGATAAGCCCATAAACATTCGCCAAGCTTCTCACTCCAATTTAGTTTGTTAGTAGAGACAAACTTCTTAAGGAGTTTGATAATGGTTTTATTGAAAG
>JANAVB010022593.1:4458073-4460573 GCA_029216955.1 Iris pallida
TCTTGCAAATGAGAGCATGGGAGGGGTGTATGCTGCTGGCCGGCCACATTTTAGAGGGTTGGAGGCATTTGGAAATTTACCAAAATGTCCTCCAAGTCAAAAAAATGAGTGGTTTTGAGTTGGGATCAAAATGGTAACTTAAAAACTCCTAATTCCAAGTTCTAAATCTAATTCTAATCCCTAATCCCACTAAAATTAAATAGGATTAGTCAAATATAAATATCTGGGTTTGGTCACGACAAGTTGATCGGATCCAGTTGGGTCTAAAACTGACCCGGGTCACTAGCACAAGTCGAAATGAGACAAAACTCAAACCCGATCAAATAAAACTCCAAAACACAATATTAATAAATAATATTCACAAAAATATTAGAATATTGAAATTGACAAATTTGCCCTCAATTTTGAAAATTGGAGGTGATACTACGACAACGACGTTGGCTCGAACTCATAAAAGATTACGAGCTAACGATCGAGTATACGCGGGACAAGGGAAACGTGGTAGCCGACGCGCTTAGCAGAATGTTTATGGGATCACTGGCCATGAATAATGAGATACGACGAGACCTTGAAGCGATGGGTATCGAACTCGAAATTGCGTATCGACACCTGCACCTAGCTCAGTTAAAGTTAGGATCGAGCCTGCTTAGCAAAATAAAGACCGCACAGAAGGACGATTCATTCCTGAAGAAGATATACGAGCTGATTTCAACATGAAGGGCGACTGACTTTGCAGAAGACGGTGACGGGACGATGCGACTAAAAGGAAGGCTCTATATTCCTAAAACTGTCGAACTCAGAAAAGAAATTCTGACGGAGGCACATTATGCGAAGTACTCGTTACATCCTGGAAGCACCAAGATGTACAAGGACTTGCGCACAAACTTTTGGTGGTACGGCATGAAGGAAGACGTGGCTACATTCGTGTTGCAGTGCATAGCGTGTCAGCAAATGAAGGCAGAATACCAAAGGCCCGGCGGAGAGCTGCAGAACCTCGTCATTCCCGAGTGGAAGTGGGACAACATCTCGATGGATTTTATTGTGGGATTTCTGAAGACGCTGCGGGAGAATGATGCGATTTGGGTCATTGTTGATAGATTGACCAAGTCGGCTCACTTTATCGCAATTAAAGTAGGATGGAGCGTCGATCGGTTAGCATAAATCTATATCGACGAGATTGGTCGACTGCACGGGGTACCGGCCTCAATAATTCGGACAGAGACGGGCGATTCCTATCGTGTTTTTGGACGAGCCTATAAGCGATGATGGGGACCAAACTAAACTTTAGTTCTGTGTACCACCCCCAAACAGACGGTCAGACGGAAAGGATAAATCAAATCTTAGAGGATATGTTGCGTCTGTGTGCGATCGATTTAAAGACTAGTTGGGATATATTTACCGCTTGCGGAGTTTGCGTGTAACAACAGTTATCAGTCGAGCATTCAGATGGCTCCATATGAAGCGCTCTACGGAAGGAAGTGTCGTTCACCAATATGGGATGAAGTCAGAGAGCGACAAGTGCTTGGACCGAAACTGGTGGAGCAGGCCATCGAAAAGGTCCGCTTGATTCGAGATAGACTCCGTATCGCGCAAAGTCGACAAAAGAGCTACACAGATCTTCGCTGACGACCGCTATAATTCTTGGTCGGGGACCATGTATTTCTGAAAGTAACGCCCATGCGTGGTGTGATGCGGTTCGACGTTAAAGGCAAGTTGAGCCCGAGATTTGTAGGCCCCTTCGAGATTATCGAGTGAGTTGCAACGGTTGCTTATCGGATCGCACTACCTCATGTCTTGGCTGATATGCATGATGTTTTTCACGTCTCACAACTTCGAAAATACGTGCACGATCCAAGTCACGTGGTTAGCTTCGATCAGTTGGAGCTACGTACTGACTTGTCTTACTCGGAGGAGCCTATTCAAATTTTGGACCGTAAGGAAAAGGTATTACGAAATCGGTCGATGTCCTTGGTCCGCGTGCTTTGGCAGAACCATTCAGTTGAAGAGTCGACGTAGAAAATGGAGGCAGAGATGAAGGAGAAGTATCCTTCGTTGTTTGCCTAATTTAAGGTCAGACCCTTGTTCTTAAGTTTCGGAACAAAACTTTTCTTAGTGGTATATTATGTAGTGCCCTGTTCCGATAGGCGACGGACTTCATATATGCTTGTGTCGAGTCAGAGCGGTCGGGAACTTAGATGGCCATCTGACTCGATCGCAGAGCTTGGTAAACGATAACACCTTGCGGCATCGATCAAATCGATTTGGACGGATGTTACGAGAATCGATCCAACTAATGGAACGACTTCTGTTGGAATAAGTCCTAGATGCAGTGGGCTGCGTCTCGGCGAGTGAGCTCTATATAAGAGTCCCTTCGACGGGATCGGACCGCTGTATGGTTTTCTTGGAGCTTTTGTCGCTTGGTTTGATGAAGTGCTTTCGCATCGTTTTCTGAATACAATTTACAAATTTCGAAGCGAAGGAATAAAGAAGGAATCCTAAC
>JANAVB010022593.1:4465573-4568073 GCA_029216955.1 Iris pallida
ACCAAGAACCAGACGTAATCATATACCGCCACGTTTCACTCTCTTCGCAAGTTGTCTGCATTATGCGTTGCTCCGCGGGACAGCGGACCGCCACTTCTGTCTATATTTGCGCGGGAAACGCCACTATCCGCCTCTCTCCCCCAAAGAATCCCTAAACCCCATTTCTCGAAAAAGTTCCCATTTTTTGTCGATGACGACCTCCGATGTCGCCACCGCCGACGACTGTCCTCCTCGCCGCCGGAGCCTCCGTCTCGCCGCCGCGGCCGCCTCACCCGCGTCCGCCTCTCCCGCGTCGGCGTCTTCGGAGTCTATGCGCGGGAAGAGGAAGAGCGCTTCTAGGGTTCCGGCTGGGACGGGGTCGACGAACCTTCGATTCGGAGATAAGAAAGCAAGGAGAAGCCTCGACGAAGAGAAGGCGAAAGAGGAGGGGGTTTCCGAAGAGGAACTGTACTCCGTCGCCTGGCCCGACGAGAAACTTGACTCGGACCCGGCGGCGCCGGACGAACGAGTCGAGGAGAGCACCGAGACGTCGCCTCCGCCGCCGACTGCAAAGAGGAACATGCAGTCGCGCACGAGAGTCGTTACAAGAAGCCCCGACGACTCCGACGAGCCGAAAGAAAGAGAGGAAGACGACTATCGGGCGACTGACCTTGACGAAGAGGATGCGGACGTCAGCAGGAGGCCGACCGCCATGAGCCTGCGGTCGGGCACGAAGGTCGGCGGCACGAGAAGCCCCGGCGAAGACAAAGGGAAAGGAAAAGGGAAGTGCGACGTGACCAAAGTGGAAGACCAGAAACCAGGCTCGGAGCCGGCACCGGACGGTCGAGTCGAGGAGAGCACCGAGACTTCTCAGCCGCCGACCACGAAGAGGAACATGCGGGCACGTACAAGAGTCGTTATAGGAAGCCCCGGTGGCTCCGACGAACCGAAAGGAGGAGAGGAAGAAGAAGACGACCGGGCGAGTGTTGGTGGCAAAGAGAAGGGGAAGGAGAAATTGGTTATCGAAGAGGACGCAAACGTCAGCAAGAGGTCGACACCTATGAACCTGCGGTCGTGCGCTAAGTTCCGCGACACGAGAAGCCCTGGCGGAGACAAAGGGAAAGGAAAGTGCAATGTGATCGAAGCAGAAGACGCTGAGGAAAGGGAACTCGAGGATGCTGTATGATGGATGCGGCTAATGGGAACAACTTGGTCCTAGATTGGACTAAGGTTGAACTGCCGAACAAATTGGGAGAGGGAGAGGGATCGGCGAGGCCCAAAGCGAGACGCACGGTCAGTGCGAGGCAGACCAGGGCGTCCCGGAGAGCTGCAGACAGGAATAGAGCTGTGGATTTGGCTCCCAAATTTGCGTTATTCGCAGCCGACAAAAAGGATGGCAGTGACGATGATGAAGAAGATGAACAAGAAGGTTTGGGCAATGAGGGAGACTGGCCTGGTCCCTTCTCTACTGCCATGAAGTTAATCAGAGAACAAGGAGAAACGGATGGCCCGGGAATCAAACTCTTCTGCTTCCAAGAAAGACGATGCTGTCATTGATGCTAATATTAAGTGGGTGCCTTCTAATTGTCGAAATGGTAAGGCTTTAGGGAAGCCTGCACCTTCCTTGCGTGATCTATGCATGAAGGTCCTGTGCGAGAATGCCGAAGAGATTGAGTCTCTCGAAGGTGTCCCTGATGTACTGAAGCACCGGCTGATGTCGATGCTTTGCCAGTCGAGGAAAATGGGTTCACAAATTTTTAATGTTTTGGTGAGTGGGTTACCAACAGAGATACAATTGGGCGATTGCTCATGGGCGACAGAGGAACAGTTTCAGGGGGCTCTAGGTGGATGTAATACTGACAAGTTGAAGGTATCACACTCTTCTCTCTCAATGCTAGTCTCTTAAATACTAGAAAGCTTAGCATACTGTTGGCATTATTAGGTAGTTGGTTGATTCTACGTCCTTTTTTTTCCTTATTATTTACCTTTCGGTGCGGTGTCCTTGTCGTGTCGTCTTGGCGTACCTGACACTACACTATCTCGGAATACAGGACACCAGGATGGGTAGTGTGCCTGCATCTGCTTGTCATATCCGTGTCAGTGCAGCATAGAGCCCAAGGGTATATGCATACATGTATCAAAATATCCGCATAACTTGTGTATTTCTAATAAAGTCATGTGAAAAAAAAGGAGAACTAAAATGAATCATGCTAAGTATATATTATCTAGCCTATTATCTGTCTAATATTTATTTTTATATTAGAAGATTACATCAGAAGGATCAAATGGTTCTTTTGTAAATAAATGGTCACCATACATCTTAGAACTTTTATGGGGTTAATTTTAAAAACGATTATATATGCTTTGTATGTAGCATATATATCGATAAAATGCAGTTTGAAACAAAGTCTAGTGTTCTCAGAGAGCCGTCGTAATAGAATAGTTTTAGTTCATTTTCTCCTCCATACTATACTTTCTCCGATGGTCCTTCTCGGGCATGGTGCCTATTAGACTACTAGACTGTTCGCTGCCTGGTTCTTGAGTTCATCAATCATGCAAAATTAAAGCAGTTGTGTCCATTTTTCTTGAGCTATGCAAGCTGATTTTACATTCTCTAATTCAGGTGGTACAGCTAGATCTCTGTGGCCGGTGCATGCCCGATTATGTGTTGCGCGCTAGCTTGGCTCAGTCACCAAATAGTTTGCCATCGTTAACTTCAATTTCCCTCAAAGGTGATTACCGTCTTACTGATGATGGGCTAAATGCAATTGTTGCTTCTGCACCGTCATTGAGTTCCATAAACTTATCCCAGTGTTCCCTTATCACCTCTGGTGGGATCATTGCTTTAGCTGATAAGTTGGAAAAAACGTTGAGGGAACTTTACATTAACGAGTGCCAAAATCTTGATCCTATGACAATTCTTTCTGCCCTGGTCAAGCTAAAAGCTTTGGAGGTTTTGTCGATGTCTGGTATTGAAACAGTTAACGATAAGTTTGTGAAAAAACTGATTTCCGAACGTGGCTCCAACTTTAAGGAGCTTTCCTTTGCTGATTGCCGGTAAGTTCCTTATCTTGCTTTTCAAGCATATACTAAGTGGCTCCCAAACTCCAAATAAGGATACATTGATACTTATTTTTCTTTATGCTTTTAGAGTGAACCCTTCTTTGCATAGAAGCTTTCACGGTATATCTGTTAAGCCTTTTATGCTTTGTAGTTTAACTTCTGTGATTATGTTTCTTGATGCAGTAAATTAACTGCTGCTTCAATGAAAGTTATTGGGGAGAAGTGTTCTGGGTTACGTGCTCTCGATCTTAGCAATTTGAACCGACTGACAGATCCTGCAATATGTCACCTTGGAAATGGTTGCAGATCAATTCAGAAGATCAAGCTTCGACGCAACAAATTCAGGTGCACTTTAATCTTACGTTCGAACCTGGGGTTAGCACCAAGTATTTTTGGGTAAACTTGTTGGAAAACTCTAAAGAACTGCATGTACTTGTAATTATCTCAGGCTACCTTCCTTGTCATCTGCATGTATACGAACATATCCTTTTAATTGTTCCCGAATGTATAATGTATAGAGCAGTAGCGAGAGGAATAACCAGCATCCACATGCCACCTTGTTGCTTCTAGTAATATATTACACTATTAACAAAATTCCTTCTGCACTTAATTTTGGAAATGATAGAGAAAAGGTTAAGTCATAGGTTCAGTTCTTTATATAAGCAGTGGTCTATGCTGCTGAATGTTTGAGAAGGAATGAGCACATTCCTAACAGTTGCATCTAGGTACCTTGCGCCGTAGGCCCGTAACCTTCTTTGAATCCTGTGATTGTGTTTTATGCAAAAATTTGATCATCCTTTATCTTTAATCGGTCTAAGGAACTAAGGAAGTTGTTGCTCATCCTTTGAATGTTTACATGGGAGTTTGTCTTTAAATGGGCCTTATAGATTTAGCCCTCCTATACAACCAGAAGTTGATGCTGTTGCAATTCTATCTGAAGCTGGCAGTTTTAGCCGAAACATATCTTTTGATCTATAGATATTTTTTATGATTTTATTTTGAAAGGTTAAGACTATGATACAATGTTATTTAACTATGTAGTAGGTATATTGTCATCAAAGTTACCTTGATCCATTTTTTCCTATCATACTGGGTAAGTTATGTATTTATATTGACACAAGTCGGATAGAAATCAAAATGATATCAGTCACGATTCCTATTTATTGTAAAACTCAGTCTGACTTAAGAAGAGTGTTAGCCCTCTAGTTTTGTTTACTGATCATAAAAGATCACGGACTTTAACCGTTAAACAAAATCCCCCGTGTAGATTTTTTTTTTTGCCTTCCTTTGAAGCTAGATTACTGGCGAGTCATATCTTGTGCTTTTCTTGGTTGATCAGTTGAGCATTACATGTTCTATGGTCTTTGACCTCATAATACTCATGATTACAATTTTCTGTTCAGCGCATCTCTTTTCTGACTATGAAATGTTAAAAAAACTCTTACATGATACGACAGTCTCTTAATGGGACATGAAACAGTGCCATTTTCTCTCTTAATGCAACAATGTTGGATCAAGTAAGAAAGTGACATGTCCCATTATAGCAGGATCTGTGTTACTGTTAGTGTCTCATATCCATTCCTGTGTCTGACATGTCCAGGGATGATAAAATGGCTTCTTTCCAGTAGCTTCAAGCCAGTGGGTTTGTTTATATGGTGGATGACTGTATTTGATGTTACTATATGATTATCAATTCCATATAGAAGTTAATTGTTTCTGTTATCCTGTCAGTGATGAAGCTATTGCTGCATTTGTGGAAGCTGCTGGAGGCTCGTTAACTGAACTATCATTCAACAATGTTGGGAAGGTATCACATATTTTCATAACAAATTAAGAGTCTGGCATACGAAAATCTCATGAGATGTAGCTTGTAAATTAGTTCTATTCTTGAAATTTTCATGGTAGTGAAAGCTTTACACTTTTGTCGGTGCTTCAATGTGCACTATTTAAACTGGGTGAGACACAAGTATAAGTAAAAAAAAATGTTTGTTTTAGGATTCTGAGTACATTGTGGTCTTTTCTAAACGTACACATGATAGACAGACACATCCAAGTGGTATTCTGTTGAGAAAATCATGCAAATTTCGTCTCTGGCAATGGTAACTATTGACATTATGTTGTTCTAGGATATAGTACTGTTTATTGCACTCTTGGGACCAAATTTCGTCTCTGGCAATGGTAACTATTGACATTATGCTGTTCTAGGATGGGACTCGAGGATTGGTGAAGAGTGAGTTGTTGTGTGCTTACTGTGCCAACTATTGGCATGCATTTTTGAGGAATGTTGCTTAAAGAAAGAGTAAAATCTCATTGCATCCCCTTTGTTGTATGCTTTGTATTCTTAAAGTAATAAAGATGACATTTATTTTTTAACACTTTGGGGAAAGGAGGCAGACCTACCCTTTGGTTCTGCTCGAAAACGACCTCCTACTTCAAACCTATTTCTAAAGAAATGGAAAAAAGAAGAAGTGCAATTGTCTGGAGTTCTAAGTGTTTTAAAAAAATGGTTTCTAACAGTTCCAAACGAAAAAATGGGTAATGAAACTAGTTATAAATCTAATAATGAAGAAATTTGAAAATGTAATAAGCTTCATTTTTATTTAGGGAGAGATGAATTAAATGAGAACATAAAAGATTACAAAATGAATGATAAGATCATCCACAAATCAACCATTCAAATTCGATTTATGAATTTAGAAAATTATTTTCATTTATAGAAACAAACATGATGGATCTTGCTAATTAGGACTCGAATTAAAGGACTCACAAAAGACTAAAAAAATGGGTATTAGAACTTTGAAAGCCGGACCTAGAAGAGCATATGTCCGACAGGAGAATCGTGGTGCTGATTGTCAAGTCCGAGTGGAACATGCGAAATAGATCTATCTGAGCAATGGATTCAAGAATGATGCAACATACACAAGAATCTAGGAGGAACAATGTGTAGAGAAATAGATATAGACAAAGTTCGGGAACATATGCAATAAAAGGATCCGTGTTTAAGTCGGACAATAGATGTAGACTTAGTATTGGAAGCCGGACCTTGAGGAGAGGTATGTCCGGCGAGAGGATCGTGGTGCTGACGGTCAAGTCCGAGTGAAGTGTCTGCTGGGCCCGAAGATCTATCCGAGCAGGAACTGTCGGAGATCTATCAGAGCAGTGGATTGAGGAGGAATGATGCAACTTACTCAATAATCAAGGAATGGTGTGCAGGGTAATATATCTGGACAAAGTTTGGGAAAATATGTAATAAAAAGATCCATGCTTAAGCCAGACAATAGATTTTAGACTTACCACTACCTGAACATCTTGGTTGATTCCTTTTTAGTATTTAAGGGGGCACACCAAGGGGGATTCATACCTCCGACCTCGTTTCCCGGACTTGGACCACTTGAGTCACACAGACTTGTTGAATTGTTCAACAAGTGAAACAAGTGAAAGTATAGAACTTACAAACCCTATTAGAGAACCTCATACATGATTTCTGCAAAATGTATAATACTAGGGAAGACTTGTGGGATCAAGATGATTATTATAATTATCTTCTATAAGATAACTATAATAACTTGTGGGATCACAAATTATAAACGAATTGTTTTACCCAATAAGCATTCTGCGGAAGGCATATTGAATTGTCCAACAAGTGAAAGTATAGAACTTACAACCCCTACTACAGAACCTTATACATGATTTCTGCAAAATGTATAATCATAACTAGGGAAGACTTGTGCGATCAAGATGATTATTATAATTATCTTCATGATTTCTGCAAAATGTATAATAATACTAGGGAAGACTCGTGCGATCAAGATGATTATTATAATTATCTTCCGTAAGATAACTATGATAACTTATGGGATCAAATGATTATTATAAATGAGTTGTTTTACCAATAAGCATTCTGCGGAAGCCATATTGAATTGTTCAACAATTGAAAGTAGAGAACTTAACCCCTATTAGAGAACCTTACACATGATTTCTGCAAAACTTTAGTGAACTAGGGAAGACTTGTGGGATCAAGATGATTATTATAATTATCTTCTATAAAACATTACTGAATGACATTCTACTCATTAGGAATTAATAGAAATGCTATAAGAGCGAAACTTTGGTTTTTGATAATTCTCCAAATAAAGTTTTGAGAGAAGCATCTTAGGATTAAATTCTATAAACATAAAGTTGATGCAATGCCTTGCACAAGTACTAATGGACTTCATGAGGTTTATCCTTAAAAGTACTTGAGAGGTTGATCCCTTAATGTACTGCATAACAGATCCCTATGTGTACCGCTTTTTATTCCACGTTCCGGGAAATTCCAGGTGCCCCTGGACTGAAGATGACCAAAACTTCCCCATATATAACAAAGGTATCATTTGGTTACTTTGGTGAATATATTTATCATGCTTTTTTCAGAATGGTTTAGTTCTGTGAAAGTAAGTTCTAGGATCTGATAGAATTGTAAATATTTTATCAATGTTCTTAGTCAGTTAGTATGACCCATAGCTGGTCCCCCATCAAGATTGGTATTTTTTTTTAACTATATCAATTTTAGCAGTTATACTGGCTGGCAGAACATTCTGGACTAAATTAATTAGTTAGTACTTTAATCCTCAATTTGAATAGTTTAATATGTATAGAACAGTGTAATACTATTTGACTAATTATTAATATGTGTTTGCACTATACATGTTGGAAATAAAATTTCTCTCTTATATTTTTTGAGAAATAAGGAATGTGGGTCACTGATAGTGTTAAATCCAACTGAGTGTAAGCTTAATCATAGGATTTCAAGAAGTATTGTCATTTGTGCTTGTTCTCCTGAATTATGAATAAGATAACTCTCCTATGGAGAGTATCCTCAATTTTCCCTCTACAATTTATTTCCTTACAAAATTATGGTCAACCACCATCTCTTTTCTTCCTCCTGCTGTTCCTACTCCGCTTCATGATTGTAGAGGGTCATCACACCATCTTGGTGTCACCAGCAGTCTGGCAGCACATTAGGATAATATCACATTTCCAAGTAGAAGTAAATATCTATGTAGAAGAATAGGTCAGCAACAGTAGACTGGAATTCTGGTTGGTCACTGCCGGAATTCTGGTTTAATACAATCAGTAAGGGTGTTTGAGTTTCTCTACTTGAGTATCTTTATTAAGGGACATTGGTTTCATCCATTTTCAGGTTGGACAACACACTGCTCTAGCTATTTCCCGCCGGTGCTCCTCAACATTAAACAGTCTCGATCTTTCCTTTTGTCGAGAGATGACTAATGAAGCTCTGGGATTAATTGTTGACAGTTGCTTGAACCTAAGAATCCTTAAACTTTTTGGATGCACCCAGGTATGTTTTAGTCTTCATATTGACCAAGTTCACTGCAGTATTTTTTTCTGCTATTGGCATACTGGGTTTTGTACTGATTATTTGAACTGCTGCTTATTTTTATTTTTAAAAAGCGGCACCAAAAAGTTGTAGATAAATGTGGTACAAACAAGACCTTAAACTAGTTTTTCCTTTTTTGCCCTGTACTAAATCCATACTGTTGCAGGTTACCAATGTTTTTCTGGAAGGCCACTCGAATTCCCTCCTTAAAATCGTCGGATTGAAAGGTCCAATATTGGAACAACTCGAGACGCCATATTTTCTGTAGAACTTGTTTTACCTGTCTTATTGGTGCTTGTATATATATGTAGCAACACATTATTATTATCTGTATACCTTTTTATTTTGGCAGTGATACGTTTTTTTTTATATTGAAGGTCACAAAATTCCCTCAATTAATTCTTGTTTGTATTTCCATATTTTCGGTAGAAATGAGCTTGTTTTAGAGTGCCCCGCTTCTCCCGGGTCAGGATTTTGTATGGTTTTTTTTTTTTTTTTGACCCACATATGTTTACCAATCATCTTTTTTTCTTTTCTGCTTATGTTCTTGATTTTGATAGTTGAAACCAACTTGTTTGACAGTAGGTTTATCTGAAACTGTATCTCAGATGGATGTTTTGAAATCCGTAAGCACCTGTAGAAGACGAACATTGAGATTTCTTTGGATTTTCATTATGCCCAAAAATCTGCAAGTTTGATTGTTCTTTTGTTGGCAGTCTGTTCTGGCAAAGCATAGATTTTTGTTGGATTCGCTTCCATTCCAAAATTTGTAAGCATCAAGTAATGGGATATTTCTCTGCTGCAGCCTATATATTGCAAGGATAACTGCTACTATCATTCATTAATATAAAGCACAACTTCCTCGGATAAAGTTGTATATTATTTTTCAACTCAGGTACTTAAACGAGTCATAGATAACGAGTTTTAGTCCAACTCGATACATGCTTCAAGCCGAGCATTATACTTGAACAAGTCGAGTCATCTCTTAGGTTCTTTAGTGGTGTCTGAGTAAAACATTTGCGACAAGAAATGTCAAGTTAATATGTACACATAATATCTCTACTCTTTATAATGCAGTTTTGAAACGGCTGAGAAATGAGCCATCCAAATCGTATGTATGTAATCTACCATTTATTTTATTAAAAAAACTCTCCTTTTATACGCACATATATATACTAGTAAAAGCTCGTGCGTTATATGTAAAATTAATTTTCTTTCTTTCTAGTCTTGTCAAAAAATAATTTAAAATATTTAAATTTTTATATGTATATTTGGATTGTAATTAAGATTTTATAAATTAATTAATTTTTAATTTAAATTTGTTATGGATATATATGGATAAAAGAGGGTGATCGGCTATGCGGAAGAAAAATAGATTTTTTTTTTAAATTTATAATCTTCCGTAATTTTTTGTGGATAAAGGAGTTCAGTTATGTCGAAGAAAATGAGAGAAAGTTTAAAATTATATTATTTCGTATTTATTTTAAATGAAATGGTTGATGATATACACACGACTTAAACAGTTTAATTTAGAGTCGTTTTGAAGCTCCATTATATATATATATATATATATATATATATATATATATATATATATATATATATATGTTAAAACTAAAATTTAATTTAAAGTGAAACAAATATTAAAGTTTTTAAATTGTTTAACAAATCTAAATTTAAATATTTTAATTATTTTAAACTATATCATAAAAAAATTATTTTATTGTGGAACGTTCGTGAATTTGCTAGTTTTTAGTATATATCCGATCATAAAAGATCAGTGCCATTGCACAAAAGGTATCTCATATATCAAAATGTTGCTATCTCAATTCTCAACTGTATGAACGCTATATCAGTCGTAATTATGAACTGTAGCCGTGATCATTATTGGTTGAATGGAACTGACCTGAATAAGCTATTCGGTTCGGTTTGAAAAAAATTCAGTTCGATTTCGGTTTTGAAAATATGAAAAAAAAATTATTCGGTTTTTGTTTTCGGTCCAAAATCGAAAACCAAATAAGACTTATGCAATTATATAAATATTCTCAATTCTATGCATATTATACCATAAAAAATGGTGTATATTTTGAAAACAACAATTATATGTATATATTCTGAAGTCCAATTTTGATAATTTAACAAGTAGTCGCCAAATTTGAAATATAACAAACATGTGTATAAAAATTATATTTTTAACACAATTTAACCAAGATCCATACTTTGGGGCAAATCCATTAAACAATAGAAATAGTCCAACCCAATAAACAAAATTTGATTATTTCATTTTTAAATTTTTAGAATTTTAATTTATTAGATTTTATTTCAGATCCATTGAAATCGAATAAATCCAACGTTCAGCCTTGAATAAGTATTACCGTTTCTAATTTTTCTTGCCTCGTAAAATGGACAATCGCCAACTTTCTTTGAAATCGAATAAACCCAATAAACAAATTATGACAGCCCATCTCACATCATGTAGTGGCCCTAGTAGAATCCCCTAAAGGGTATGGAATTATGAAGTCCATGGAATAGCCACTTCTCGATCGACCTAGAAAATCCTGACTTATCGTCTCACATTTTTTTCTTAGAATACAAATGGATTTTTGAAACTTCAAATGACAACGACGGTACATATGTATAACACCCAGTTTTCTGAAATTGGGGTATTTTTAAAAATTTATTATTTTTTATTATTTATTAATGGTGTTTTAGTCATGATATGATTTTTGGTGATTTTAGTTAATTTAAAACTATTTTCTAAGTCATGGCTTATGACTTTATGATTTTACTAGTATAACCCTAGTGTAAACCCTAGAGATTTCATAACCTAGAGACTAACCATGACCATGTAAGCCTAACCATGTGATTAGGATATCAAATTACCACTTTTTAGTCAAAAGGGTATTTTGGTAATTTTCTAGGATTTATTTGGAATTATTTGTATTTATGTGTTTTTTTATTATTGTCTAATTATTGATTAGTGTCATGTTAGTCCCTAACCTAGTTTAGCCTAATCTAGGGGTTAGCAGCTAACCTAGAAGACTAATGTTAGATATTAGCTTTATGTATAAATATCTAGTTAGATAATATCTAGATATTTCACTTTTTAGATATTTTAGAACCTAAATATCTAACCCCTTAGTCAAAGACTTAGGGGCTAAGTTTGCAAGGTGGTAGGACACTCTCCCCTACCCCCATGGCAGCCTAGCACTACCCCCCCCCCCCCCCCCCCCTTCCTATATTAACCTATCATTCCATTCATGATCAATTTTTACATGAATTAAACCTAGAAAATCCACCACCTTCAAACCTTGATAACTTGATCAATTTTGATCCAAATCACCTCTAGTTTCTTGCATTGGAACCCCCTACTATTGAGGATACTAAGGGAGGCTAGCTAGCAAGGTTGAAGATCAATTTGGCCATCTCAAGTGAAGAGGACAAACCCCACTACCTTGGTTTCATTGGATTTTTGCACTCATAGGTAACATGCCCTAAAACCTATTAATATTGTGATTTCTCTTCATGGTTGCATGCATCTAGGTACCTTGGAACTGTAGGCTAAGTTTGGTGAGATTTAGGGTTGGTTTGGTGTCCGTATCGGACACGTATCCTAAGCTAGAAACCCTTGTTTGATGAAATGCCACAAAGGATTGGTTTTTGTGTTTTTCCAAAACAAATTACATTTTTGTGTAGCTCTAGACATGTAGGACACAACCCTAGTTGTCTGAGCACACTTCGAGTTGTGTCCGTGTCCAAAATAGGACACGAACACACTGTTATAAACCACTGTGCACACTGAAAAACTCCACTGTTTGACACTTCGTGTCGTGTCGACACGTGTCGTGGACACGATACAGAAACCTAGACACAAACCTAACCACCCCACCTACCCACTGACACAAGCACAATGCTCTACGTGCCACGTGTGGAGCACACGACCCTTCGACACGCGTGCACGAGACTGTGCACGCTGTCCTGCTACCCGACACGGATTTCTTCGTGTCCACGCCACGTGGACACGTGCCACTTGGCACGAGGGTAGGGGCACCCTCTGACAACCTACCCACGAAGTTTCATGCGACCACGTGTCGTATCGGACACGTAGTTAGCTCTGCACTGATTCGTGCACTGTACTAACACGCGCACAGACCCTCTCTGATACGCCTCTCTAACTCGGACACGACACGACCCCGACTCGATTCAGGGTGTTGAACACTTAGGGTAACCATAGGCGAATCTACCCACGTGATCACGAGACTTCTAGACCCTTGTGTCGTGTCCACGAGACACATGAACTCGTGTACGATACAGTACAATTCCTGTGCACTGTATTTACCCGATTTGGGTTTTTTGACACTGGACACGCCGTGTCGTGTCGTGGTGGACTCCTAGGGACACATACGACACATGTACACCTAGGGGCTCGATTACCAACCCTTAGATTAGGGTATTAGTTAGGTTTTGTATCAATTTTGGGATTTACCTATATGTTCAGTCATGAACAGTAAATCCCTGTTATTTTTCATTATTTAAATTGAATTTCAAATCTAATTTTAATATGATTGATACATGTATTAGTGTGTTTTTAGTATATGAATACGTAGTATATATGTATGTGTGTGTGTAGGTGAGGTTTGAGGATGTATAGTTGTGTGTATATGTAGTTGTGTATATATATATACATATATATGTATATATGTAACTGTGTGTGTGTGTTTAGGGACCATTCCTGTTCCAGGAAAACTGGAACCCCCTCCCCTTTCTTCCTGTTCAGTCTCTCTCTCTCTCACTGTTTTCTATATCTCCCTCACTTTAAGTCTCTCTATTTGACTAAACCCTAACTAGATGATTAGGTTAACCATATGGATTATGAGGGTAATCCTATATAGATGAAGATATGTATGGGGTTAAGTGAGATACTTAGAGTTGAGTCATGACTTGAGTTGGAGAATGGGATTAGTTTGATTATAGGATTAAGGTTGGTATTGTACTATATGTATTTATGTGTCGTATACTTTGTATAGGTAATTGTAGTATAGTATCTTAGGTATTCTAAGACATGTTAGCCTATGATGGTTTGAGTTAGCCTTATAGAGTTTGACTGGATGTTGACCATTAGTCAAGATTAACCTAATTACCTTATTGACTAGTCTATGATTAACCAAAACCTTAGTTAGACTAAGACTTGACCCTATATGGACCCAAGTAACTAGAGTTGACTAGTTTGGCTAGAATATTTGACCAAGAGTTGACTTTAACCTAGATTAGACTTGTTTAACTTTGTTTGACCTTGTATGACTTAGTTTAACTTCTTGTGACCTAGTATGACTTAGTTTGACTGTAGTGTTGACCAAGTTTGACTTTGACCTAGATTGACTTAGAATTCATACAGATTGCATCGTAGATTTCATTTACCTTCATTTTGGACATGTCATAACTGTATTGCTCTATTTTAGGATATTGTGACCCTGGTACAGACATCTGATATTATATTACTATTTTTAGAGTATCAGGCGAGTACATTCTCTGATAGTTCTCTTATTTATTTGTCGATTACTGTATTTCAGTTCTAGTTAGTTCTATGTGATTCTCTGTATCAATACGTATGGATATTTCTGGATTCATGTATCGACACATACCTTACTTGCTGGCCTCTATTACTGGAGTCATTAGTATCATTCCAGAATCATTTCTGGAATCATTATATATTGGCCAGACTCATCTCGATTCTTTTGTCGATTTTGGATTCACTTGCTGGGCGGAGAAATATTGAGTAAGACATGTAGACATACCCCAAATTCGGAATCTCCCACTGGAATCTACCGGAAGCATAGCCATCTCTTGCCCGATCAGTGAGAGATGTGCCTGATACCTACAGCCGTTTACATGTCGACCTCGGTATTTTAAAACACACTGTTAGATCATAGTTGGACTCACCCTGGATTCATTGATCACTGTTGGACTCATCTTGTACTGGAAATCATCTGGTATCGGATTATATGGACTGGACTCACACTGGAATTATATTAGACTTATATCGTACTGTCTGGACTCACACATGATATTCTAGTTCAGTTAGCTTTTATTACAGTCTTCATTGCCATGATTCTTCTCTTGTTTTAGTTACCTTTCTTTTCTTGTATCTTACTGTTTCTCTATGCCATCATTACCTGTATAAAACTGCCATGCTCATCAATAAAACTGTCTATAACTGCTTTATAGTTCTTTGTCATTTACTTGGATTTTTCTAGATGAGTTGTACTCGTTCCCGTCCTGATTGGACCTGTTGAAAATATTACAGATGATAATCCTGAGGACACATGCCCTGCTTACCATGGACCTGGCGAGAGATTAGCTACCTTTGGTCCCGACTCTCAGGAGTGATTCAGGAGATTAGCTAGTAGACTACTTTAGCTTTCATGTTTTGGCTTGTTGTATTAAAGTTAAGATATTGAGTCTGTATTAAGTTGGTTTGAGATATTGGTGTATTATTTTAGTAGTTAGTTGTTGTTGTCTTTAATTCCTTAGGTATAACTTCTGTGTTATCTTTTCGTGTTTAGACTGTGTTTGAGTAGATCATACCCTTTACTTGCCCTCCATTCGGAGCTGATATCTGGACAAGTACTTTTTATATTCACTGCATGAGATTAGTTAGCAACATAGGACAACTTACTACCGCCGACACTGCGGCGTAGGCTGGACGTACCCACTTCTCGTGCCCCTATACTGGGTGCGGGTCGTGACAATATGATCACTTCAGAGAGAAGTTCGACAAAACTTCGAACTTAGACAATCCTTTTTCATGGTGCGGCTATCAAATAATTTTTTTTAAGATCAATCTAGTCCAAATCTAATTGCATAAACAAGCTTTTGACTGGAAAGAAAACTTTTCTCTAGAATTTAAAATATATTTTATACCATGAACAAGCGTTTGAAGCAATAAATTTCTATTTACAAAAAAAACAATGAAAAATAACAAACGGGTGTTAGACTGTTAGTCAATTAGCATTTACGAATTAAGAAAGGTAAATGCTATTGGCACGTCAAGTTTTATTTGAGGATAGTTCAATTTTTTTAAAAATTTATTTACAAGTTGTTCGTCCCAAATTTTTACTTGAGAGCAGTTCAGATATTTGGATTTCTTAACAGAAAGTAGGACCGTCAACCAGTCCTAACATAAAATAGGACTGCCAACATTGTTGCAGTCATACTTTGTGTTAGAACCGCCAACAAACCGCCAACTTTGTTGGCAGTCTAAAGTATTTTGGTAGTTTGAATTTGGAATATCAACAAAGTTGGTAGTCCTAACATAAAGTAGGACTGCCAACTTTGTGGACAATCCTACTTTACATTAGGACTGCCAAATGGGAGGAATTGGACAGCCCAAAGTAAAATTGAGACGGTACTATTACACAAAGTTGGACTGTCATGAATTCAATAAGATGTGAACTGCCTATAGAATTTGTCTTAAAAAATATCCGAACCGACCCGACCCGACCCGACCCGAGATTGGAAGGACGGGCGGTGGACTAAACGTGTGAAATGTGAATTCGCCTCTCTCACCGTCAAAAAAAAAAAAAAAATCGTCTCTTCCCCCACTCAAACCCTAACCCCTGTTTTGAATCTACCAGGTAAATAAATTCCTCTAAATTTTTTTCCCCAAACCCTAATTTTCATTTCGTACATCCAAATTCTCACAACCCTAATTTTCTTAGCATTGCTGACTGTAAATCGTTCGTGTAGTAGAATCAGTTGGAATCCGTAGCTCCATTTGTTAGGAATAGAGTGCTAGATTACTGTACTGCACCAAAATTGTTGCAAGTCCATGCGTCGGACACGACAAGGACACCCCCTAATCATGTGTCGTGTCCTGTCCGTGCATTACTGCTAAGAATATGAGTTTTTATACGTAAAGAACGGAGTTCTGGAACCTGTCCGTTCTCCAAATTTCCATATCTTCCCGGGAGGAATGTCTAGAAAAATTCGTCTACAAATTTCCACATCTCCGCCGGAAGAATTCGGTGAGCGTCGTACTAAGTCATCAGAACAACGTTTCATTGTGATGTTGTCCCTTTGGCATTCATCTCGATGAACGTCAAAAGTCTTAATTTATGACATGCAAATATGCAATGATGCAAAGGTCTTATAAGTTTAGATGCGTCCTTGTGTTCACTAGTTGATTGATTCCGTAGAGGACGCTTTAACACAACCGGAGTGAATTTAAGGGAAGAGTTCTTTGGCATTTGTACACTAATCATGGATTTTTTTTTTTTTTAAGTTGAATGACTTGGACTATTCTGTAGGAAATGTTGGCCGATCAACTCATGATATATCTTTCTTTTGTTTATATGAATTTTATTAATTGGCATAGTTTGGATTGGACTTTTTTTTTTTCTTTTCGTGAGCTAGCTAAGGGGATTACAAAATCTTTTTTTGTTTGATGATTTGTACTCATAACCTCAGTGAACGAGGCTTACTCGTTGAACATGAGGGTTGTTGTTCAGTTGTAGTTCCGTTATTTGAGCATTTACGATTGAACGAAAGGTACTTTGATCATGTATTTATTATTTTTCCTTGAAAATTCTTTTCACAAGATTTCAACGCCAGTTCGTGTGCAATGGAGTCACAACCTATGTTACCTGGACTCATTTACAGGTGTCGGGTACGGGTACATATCCAAGAGTCTGGTCCTTCAAACTCATAATTGAAGGACACACAGACTCGACTAAAAATGATCCAAATTTTGGGTACAGGTACGGAAATATGACTAAAGGTACGGTAATATGACTAAGGTTCCATAAAAAAAAACATGTAATTATAAACTACTCCTAAACTATAATGAACTAGTTGAATAAGCCCCTAAGGAATCGTCCCTTCAGCTTCCTTACTACTTTACTACTTCACTGTAACATTAAAATAAACTATCTACTTCACTGCAACATTAAAATAAACTATCTACTTCACTACCAGTCTTTCGATTGTTACCTGAATGGATCCGATTGTCACCATGAAGGATCGGATACGGATTTCATACCCATATCCATGTCCTATCGAGTCGACACGGGTAATTCTCCTTAACTTGGAGAGTCCGGGTAACATAGGTCACAACTAACATAGTTTATTAGGTAGGTGAATGTGTTCCTTCACCTCATCCTAGTATTCCTTCCAGATTTGACTTCCATCAATAACCATGGAAGGAACTTATTTTCGATTAATTGATCCGAGTTAAAAGAGAGTTGTTCATTGAAGTAGTTTCATCTTCATAAGTTATTAAATTTCCAAGCAGGCCATAGGATTTCCAAGCAGAAAGTATACAGTTTTAAGCGACTTGGTCACTTGATCTTTCAGACAAGGAAAACAAGCACAAGATGGACTAGTTGTGGACCTTTGGAACACATATATCATTTCAGATGAGATTTCTACAGAAGGAAAAGGACTGCTAACTAGCCTAAGCATGATAAACTAAAGACCCCCTAGGAAGACGAGTACAGTTAGTAATTTTCAAACCAAAGGCATCCATTGGGATGCAATTGATACACAATTGATGCAAAACTGACTCATCATGAATTTGTTATTTTAGACTACCAATATGAGTTGCTGCTAGGTAATCATTTACGACAACGACGACAAAGCCTTTATCCCAATTTTTTTTTCTGTGGTCGCCTGTGCTAAGTTATAATTTACCTGACTCAAATTTAGCATGCTTTAAAGTTTATAAAATTGTTAGAAGTAGGCTGTTGCATGTGATAACTTTTTGTCCATGATCTCTCATTTGGCCCAAGTACCAAGTACAATCTTATTTGAAAACTTTGTTCAAGAGTTAGATGGTATTTGACCCTAAACTAGAGCATGATGTTTGTTCCTTGTAGCTGACTGTTCATAATTTAGATGGTGTTTATCCTAAACTAGAGCACGATGTTTGTTTTATGTGGCCGACTGTTCATAACTTAGATGGTGCTTTCTGCTAATTCCTAAACTAGTGCATTATGTTTGTTCTTTGTGGCTGTAACTAGTATGTCGATAAGAAGCACAATTCTTCAAGCCCCAGTTTAACACCTTCACATTGATCCTCACTATTACCACTACAAATGACATGGTAGATCGAGTGGCCTGTTCACACTTTAGAGAATGTCTATGAGAGTTTCTAACTAAGTTGATGTGTTTGAATGTCTGAAAGAGTATCTTAGTTGATGTGTTTGATTTTAATGGTATATTTAATGTTGAACCTAATTTATTACATCTTTATAAAATGTTTCAAGTGGAAACATTATTGGATTGAGGGAGGCTCATGAGGCTCACTATGTGTTTTTAATCTTTTAGTGCCTCGATGTAGGTGGAGTAAGGCTTCTTTCATGAGACTCACGCGTCATAGCGCCTTTGGATAAATTCAAGCCCGTTTGAGCATGCCTCATACATATTCTACTCTACATGTTACTTGTATTCCAATTTCTACTAAATACTGGAATTTAAGTACTTAAATTCCATTTTCCATTTAATTTGGATTCTGCGTACTACTATTAGAGTATTAGAATGCCATTCCTATCACTCATTGTGAAGCTAACGAAAAAATGAGTCAGTTATAAAAAGGAAAAACAATAAATCATCAACAATTTAGTGCTCATTTGCACATGTAGTTGCTACACATTATTACTACTAAATTTTATATATTTTTCAATAAGTGTGTGCTTTGCCTTCAAAGGCTCGCACTTTTGCCTCATGAATCATGATTCACGCATCAGTCTTAAACATGCTTTGCACTGCGATGAACCTTGCAACTTTAATAATTATCATTGCCGGTTTGCCATTAAGTTTGAGTTGAGCTTGGTAAGGAAGTCCTATGGTCAATCCAGTGGCAGGATTCATTAATCTTCATTATTTGGTTCATGAAAACTATAAGGTTGTGTCTAGGGAGCCGAGCATGGAGTAATGTGCTAGGTTGTTGAGTTAGTCAGAAAGTTTGATGTTTAAGTTCTAAGTACTGATTCCAAGTGTATCCTGTTGAGAGCTTTATTTTGCAAATTGGAGACTAAGATCTGTTTTGTTGTTTTTATATTTCTTTAGTAAGAAGCCTTCTACAAGGATATTGGCTAAATAAGGTTTTTTTATCCTGACCTTCGTCTCTTTGGAGTTTTTCATGTGTTCTTGGCATTATGTCTTGGAGTACCGTAAAGTTAAGAACTAATGAATCACTAACGGAATTTATTTGTATTGTTTTCTACAAGTTAGATTGAGCAGTTAATTTCTTTCTCGGGGTCTATTATTTTACCTGCCATTTCATTTGAGTTACCTAATACGATATCCATGCTTAGTATCGAGAACAAAAAAAAAGAACCCCTTAACAACAAGCTGAGTAATATGTGGATGTGGTAAAGAATTTTTGGGCAAAACTCTTGTTTGTTGGAAATACTCAAATGAAGCAGAAACAAAAAGCGTCTTGGAAGTATCTTTCTCACCTTAATGCTGCTCTAGGATATAAAAGTTTTCAGATTAAAGAACATCGTCATCCAAGCCTTTTCCCATCAGAATGAGATTGGCTATGGAGCAGAAGAAAGCTCCGTAAATGATTATAGAAAGTTTTCTTTGACTGGCTGTCGACCCGATGTCAATCCTCCATTTGTTGGTGTCAAATTCCTAGCCAAGATAGATATGAGCATGAGAGAACATGCCATAAAAACTAGGTGGCTAGTTGCCAGGAAAGTAAACCTATCTTTTGGATATGCAGTTCGAGTTCATGCAACCAAGGAGCACCCTCTAAGTTCTCCAGATCATAGACAAAGGCCTCGTTTGGTTCACGGAAAGGAATTGAATTCCCATGTATTTTCCAGGGGAATGGGAAAGTAGGATTCCTGTCACATTTCCTTTCCGTTGTTTGGTAAAACAAGGAAACTACCTAGGAAAGGAAAGCAAAATATAACAATATTCCAATAATATCCTTACCTTTTAAAATAAAAATAATATTATAAAAAATAACATTAATGGTAAAATTAGCAATGACACATGGTTACTTTTGTCATAACTTTTGTAATAAATGTTGGGAAAGGAGGAGGGAAAATCAATCCCATGGGTCTTGAGTGGAACCATATTCCCACCAATTTTTTTCCCTTGTCAGGAAATTGATTCCCAAGTTTGTGGCTACCAAACAAAGGAAAGGAACAACTTTCCTTTCTTTCCTTTCTTGGTTCCTTAAATCCGTGAACCAAACGAGGCGAAAGAGTAAGCTGATATTATGTTTTTATAGGAAATTACACTCAGCTCTATGACTCACTAAGCCAGAGTGTAAAGGAACGACAATCCCATTTATCATATTAAAGAGAAACATTGTTTAAAATTGCTTGTGAATTAATCATTTGATGTTTAAATGGATAGTTGTTACAAAAACATATTGGAAAAGAAAGGAAATGTATATTCATACTAAGCAAAATGCATAGAGGAACATCTTCGTCTGTCAGATGATATTAGCTTTTTCTATAGGGGTCAAGAGGAAAATTATAGACATATCAGGGTCTCAAATGCTGTGTCTTGTGAGACATCTGCGCCCAAACTGTTCTTTGCTGAATTTTGATCAGAAGTTTTTGGTAAAATTGAAGAAAATGTACACTTCAGTTGAGCAAAATGCTACTTGTTTCTCCATAACGTTCAATATGGATAAAGAGGGAAACTATGAGAACATGTATATCAGTCTCAGATGCTAGGTTACATAGGCACAGGCACAGGCACAGGCACATATCCGGATATGGGCACAATAAGGAATATGATATATTTGACTAAATCTAGGATAAGGACATGGATACAACATGTGTCTGGCTATATACAGTATATACACATGATTACATATTTTATACACTAAATCTTCATAATATCTATATTTATGTATCTCTGGTTGTAAGTTGTAACTAGGTTTTAAAAAGTTATAGAAAGGATTCACTGCAAACTACATTGTAAGGATACGGAAAATGGTATCTATATCCTTATTGGGTCCGTGTCCTTATTCGTCTCCGTTTTCATGCAAGATAAGGGACTATATATGTACGTCTTTGAAAATTTCTGTATCCCCTATCCTGTATCTGTATTGTGTCCTTATTTGTTTCCGTATTTGTGCAACATAGGCTGCAAAGAAATGTTACTTCTCATATCTCAATTATTTTTTGTCAGAATCACAAACCACGTCAAATCACTCTCAAACATGTTTTGGGCCCCTTCGGAGTGTAGATATGAGTGAGTCGTACCCAACATGAGTGTTGAGAATGCATCATGTCTGATATGTGTTAGATAGGGATATGTGCACGTGTACGGTCCTCCAAATGAGTATCATGTTATCAGATGCTCTGTCTTGAGGACATTTTTACTCGAACCACTCCAATTGATAACTTTGTTGCTTCAATTTTGGCAAGGAACTTCAATATCACCATGCCCTACAAACTTCACAAATTATTTCGATATGTGTAATATGTGTAATCTGTCCGAATGGTATATGTGTGCTTGTGTAAGAGCTTGATGTGTTATTTATCTTTTTGCACCAGTTTTGGTTCAGTACTGATCATAGTTGTTTTCTGTAAGTCACACCGTTGAAACTACGTATCTTGTTGATTTTGGTCCGGTCTGGTTTAATCTAGTAGCTTCCAACTCTAATAAATCTATCCACACAAACATGAAGTCTCCTGATCATGAGCCTCCCCATTAATATACACCTTGGAATCCAGAATTTCTCTAATTACAATTAGGTAGCATTTGCCTCTATCTGAACCTTTGCAACTGCCAACTGGTATCTACTACCTATTTTATTCCCTTCCTATGACCGCCCCTATATTATGTTTTATAATCCATCTATACGGTTATCTTCTACTTCTTTGTTATCACGTTAACCCCATATGGAGCTTTCTTTTGCATTCCCTTGAGGAATCAGTGGAAATTGTGTTTTACTCGTCTCTTTGGCTTATATTCTTTAAATAGGCCGTCTGCCAGAATTGTTATCATTTTGCCTGACAGAAATTATGGATTTTTTTAAATTTACTTTCAGCAGTCATGTTCTGTTGTCTTCATATTTGCGCATTTGTTCATTTTGCAATTTGCTTGTTGGTATCTTCAAATTAAGAAAAATTCGTGATTGTCGACATTGTCTCGTTCAGGTGCTGAAATTAGTCAGCTACTTCTCTTCTGACCTCTCCAGCTAACTGAAAATGCTTAGCGTGCCAAGAAATGACCATTCTCTGGCCATTGCGGGCTCCCACAATTCTCTCCAACCCTTGGGCCTCACTGGAAAACCGCAACAGCAGAGGACCTCCAGCCTTGAAGCACCGATCATGCTCCTCACTGGTCACCAGAGTGCCATTTACACCATGAAGTTTAACCCTTCTGGTACCGTAATTGCCTCCGGTTCTCACGATAAGGACATCTTCCTTTGGCATGTGCATGGAGATTGCAAGAATTTTGCCGTCCTCCACGGGCACAAAAATGCTGTCCTCGACCTCCAGTGGACTGCAGATGGCACGCAAATCATCTCCGCAAGCCCCGATAGGACCCTTCGTGCCTGGGATGTCGAAGCTGGCGGTAAGCAGATCAAGAAGATGGCCGAGCACTCGTCGCACGTCAACTCCTGCTGCCCGTCCCGCCGCGGCCCACCGCTTGTTGTCAGTGGCTCCGACGATGGAACCTCCAAACTCTGGGACCTTCGTCTCCGTGGTGCGGTCCAGACGCTTCCCGACAAGTATCAGATCACTGCTGTCGGGTTCTCTGATGCTTCGGACAAGGTCTACACCGGAGGCCTGGACAACGATGTGAAGGTGTGGGATCTGAGGAGGAACGAGGTGGTGATGACGCTCCAGGGACACGGGGACATGATCACGGGGATGCAGCTGAGCCCGGATGGTTCTTACTTGTTGACCAACGGCATGGACTGCACGCTGAGGATATGGGACATGAGGCCTTACGCTCCCCAGAACCGATGCATCAAGATGTTTGCAGGTCACCAGCATAATTTTGAGAAGAACTTGCTCAAGTGTGGGTGGTCGCCGGACGGAAGCAAGGTCACCGCAGGAAGTTCGGACCGGATGGTCTATATTTGGGACACAACTTCAAGGAGGATCCTGTACAAGTTGCCGGGACACAATGGGTCGGTCAATGAGACTGCTTTCCATCCGACCGAACCCGTTATTGGCTCTTGCAGCAGTGACAAGCAGATTTATCTAGGGGAGATTTGATTCGAGTAGTTTGTCATCAGTTGTGATTGGTATGGTGAAGCTGGGCTTGAATATGAGTAAAATTTTTGCAGTGCAATCACTTTTTGTAATTTGAACTTCAGAGAGGATTGATGTTGGTTCTCACTTAGTAGAAGTTATGAAGAATAGCTGTATGAGAATGTGGTCATCTTGAAAGTTCATTCTTAGTAAAAGTTGTGAAGAATAGCTGTATGAGAATGAGGTCATCTTGAAAGTTCATTCTTAGTAGAAGTTACGAAGAATAGCTGTATGAGAATGTGGTCATCTTGAAAGTTATTCTTAGTAAAAGTTGTGAAGAATAGCTGTACGAGAACGTGGTCATCTTGAAAGTTCATTCTTAGTAAAAGTTGAATGAGGTCATTTTGAAAGTTCATTCTGAGTACAAGTTATGAAGAATAGCTGTATGAGAATGAGGTCATCTTTAAAGTTCCTTCTTAGTAACAGATTTCATCATCAAAATGGAGTTGGATATGGAGTTGGAACTGTAAAATGAAGGAGGTGCAAGCTTGCAGTTTCAAATAGAAGGTGAGTCAATCTTTTGTACAAGCCTATGTTTACATTCCTAGTAGGACTGTAGGATGCAAAAAAAAGATATTTTGATTGGATATATATTGATCAAGTTCTACATATGAATAAGTATAATGTTTGAATTTTGGATAAGCTTAACACCTTCTAATTCTAAATTTAAATTGATTAGATTAAAATTGTGGTATAGATATCTTACGAAAGTGTAAAATTTAAATGAATGATGGATGGATCTTAGATTTTTCCTCTTGCTGTCAAGTATACTTAACATTGCCAATATTGAAAATCTTACTGTTATTGATCAAAACTCCTGGAGTATCCAAACTCTTAAGAGTCTGTTTGATAACGGTGTTTACATTGGTTTTGGGATATTTTTGAACCGAACATTTATGAAAATTTCTATTTGTTAATTTTTTTTGAGGTGCTGGTTTTGGTCAGCTCAAAATCGCTCCAAAACCGGTATAATGTAATTTTTGGTGGCGTTGTAAACAGCCCAAACAGGTTGATTTAAAAAATATATTATATTATATTATTTTATTTATATCCTCACAAAAAATATAAAATTATTAACTACCAATATCAAGTATGGGACATATAGGTAATTTTATTCGTGTAAATTTTTTTTAGAACCATTCGTTAATGAATTACCAAGCATGGTTGGACTTGTTTAAAAGCCGCTACTTAAAATCACTCAAAATTGGATCCCTCGTAACAGCTAATAATCGATATTTTAAAACTCTCATAACCATTATCCCTACAGTTGTCAAGTACACTCTTAATAAATAAAAAATTCAGTGTACCAAATGTCTCCTTAATAATATTTTCCATCCTGAGCTCATCAAACAAATCACTAATTTTGATATCCCGATGAATCCCGACGATGATAAGTAGGTTTGTGGACTAGAAAGGTCCATGGAAATGCCACCACTCGATCGGCTGACAGAATTTGGAGGAAAGGCCAACAAAGGGAAAACTTTCATGTGAAAACCGGTGCGCAACTTATTGACATCATCAACAAGCTTAAAGAACCTCTATGTGCGACCACCATCACATTTGCTTGGATGTATGTAATTATTATTTTTTTAATTTTCTTCTATTGAAAATTATTTTATTTTTTTTCTCAATTTTTTTGGCACCAAAATATAAGGAAAGTAATCCCTTTCCTTCCCCTCTCCTATAATTCCGTGAACCAAACGAGTAGTGATTTGCAATGGAAGAGAGATTAAGGCCTCGTTCGGTTCACGGAATGGAAGGGAAAGAAAACCAATTCCAGTTTCTTTACTTTGGAAAATTATAATTTTTATTGATTTTTTTTTCCAATGTTTTAAAATGTCAAGAAATTTGGAAAGAAAAGTGAATACTTCAATGTGGAAAAGTGATTCCTTACTTGGATGGATGGAATCACTTTTTCTCCTAATTTTTCTTCCATTGGAAATCACTTTTCTTTCCTACTCACTTTCTGTTAGAACCGGGGCACAATTTTTCAATGGAAAACTGAATGAAATAGTTGTAAGAACAACGTTCCAACGCAACGCTTCAAGGAAGGTGCGTAACAGAGATCCTAGAAGGATTTTGGAATACGAAAATCTAAGAAGATTTCGTAAACGTAGCAAACGATAGCAGTACTTCTAAACAGAAGGTACTAATCGAAATGCTAAAGGCAGCAGTGAAGGTGACAGGCGATAGATGGAAGGTGGTGGCCTGCTGGGGTGTCAAGAACACCAGTGCTCAAAACTAGATCCGCCCACACGGTCAGCTTCCAGGAACAAGCAAGTTCGAGTGAACTCTGGAACGTTCTGAAAAATTGCTCTAAGACGGACTGCTCGAAACGCAAGGACAAAACTCCGGTTGCACGAGGAAGAACACGGTGCGCAGCAGCTCTCTCTTCTCTGTTCGTGAATTTCAGAAGTCTAAAGAAGAAGTTAGAGAGAAGAGGCTCTGAATATATAGCCACTGCTGTAACTGTCCAGATCCGAAATGTGTGCCACGTAATAATGTCAGATCCACAAATCCAGGATTAGTTACGAATCAGTCAGAACGTGGACATCCACGAACTGCGCGACCAACGCAAGCTGGCGCAACCCGCGCTCCCGCGCAACCGAGCATCCGCGCACCCGCGCACCTCGCGCAACCCAGCGCAACCGCGCACCCCGCGCAACCTGGACGCTACCTGGGTGCACAACTGGGCCGCGCAACCTGGACGCGCAACGTGGCTCGTGCAACGAGCGCAACTTAAGCGCACTATGCGCCTAGCGACGATGCTGACGTGCTAAGTGCAAAGTGCGCCAACAAAACGCCACATTATGTCTCATGAGCCCGAGTCCGAGTTCGAGTCGCTAAGACCCTACGGGGCTTAGCTCCAATGGAAATTAATTTTCCAAGAGCAAAAAGTATGAATGCTTTTCTTGGAGCCTTATCCTTACCTCCTAGTAAAATCACCCACATGATTTCCTCCTTAGGGTCACCACCCCATGTGCATATCTCAACAACACATACAAGTATATATGTTGAGATAACTCATGGTGCTTTTCCAATGTGGGACTAAACTTTGCTAGGCATGTTGAGAGCAAGCTCTCTTCATGTCAAGGAGAAAGAGCACCAACAACCCCCCACATATCTCAACATATATATGTGTCTAGGGTTGAGCATTCCCCACAGTAACTGTCCATTTTGTATTAGGATAGATGTCGCAGACGACTTGAATCTTCTCGCATGGGTTAAATAACAGTGTGATACAAGAATTGACTATGCCTTGAATTCAGCACCACAATTGTAATTCTTTCCACTCACAAAGTGTAGTTACATGTGCTTCTGGCTGCACATTAAGGCCTTGTGCCAGCCTGGTTTCAGTGTATAATTTTGGGTGTCTACAAGTTTACCCTCAAGAGACGGCCTGATATCTCTTTCCATACACTATAGGTAAGTTCTTTATTAAAGAGACATGGCATGAAGCCTTGCGCTTTCTTGCGGTGCTACGCCGCTATGACATGGCCTAAAGCCGAGGCATTATCCCATCTGGGAACCTCATCGTAGTGTCATACTACTGCAGCATGAGGTTACAGCCTCTTTGTAGTGCCATTCTACCCAGTATGAAGCCTAAGGCTTCCTTGCGGTGTTACGCCGCAATGACATGGCTTACAAGGCCGAGGCTTTACCCCTACCCGGTTACCTCATTGTGGTGTCGTGCCACTGTAACATGGGGTCACTCTCTCCTTTGTAGTGCTGTCTACAACTCTTTAATTTCATTATAAAGCATTAGGCTACCTGCCTATTTGCGGTGCTATGCCGCTATGACTTAGCTTGCAAAGCCGAGGCATTACCCCTACCTGGGAACCTCATGGTGGAGTCATCCCACTGTAGCATGGAGTTTACTCCTTGTAGTGTTGCGCTACCGTGCTTCCTGTAAAGCACACCAGGCATTCACTCTGCCTGAGAACTTATTAAGGCATACCTCAACACAAGATCCATTTTCCGCAGAAAATACATAGTAGACAACAGTGGTTATGGGTTCATAACCCTTCCATGTTCCCAAGAACAAGTATCCACTGTTACCTGATAGTTTTTCAGTCAGTGGTCCTCCCTTGAACCGAAAGTTAGATGTCTAGTAGATTTCTCTTTGAACTAGTAACATAAAACTTTATGGTAGGATTATAAAAACATACTATCAGAATTCCTTCAAGCCCATCTTCCTTGTTGTGTCTTCAACCAGCTGACGCTTGAGGCCCTTCGTGAACGAATCCGCCAGGTTCTCCTGACTCTGAACATCGATTACTGCAATGACACCTCTCTTGATGAGATCGTTCACTGCCCTGTGCTTTAACCGCATAGTTCTCTTCTTTCCGTTGAAGAGATCATTTGATGCCACCGTCGCAGTCACCTGGTTGTCGCAGTATATCGGAATTGCCGGTATCTGCGCTCTAACTACTGGAAGATCATACATGAGCTTCCGAAGCCATTCTGCTTTATCTGCTGCGGTATCAAGTGCAAAGAACTCAGATTTCATAGAAGACCGCGAGAGCATAGTCTGCTTCTTCGAATTCCACAATATAGCAGCTCTATCCATTGTGAAAATGAATTCACCAGTGGACCTCTCGCTCTCCAACTCTGATCACCGCTGGTATCACTGAAGCCTTCTACTACCGGCGGCTCACCGCTGAAGTGCAGTGCATATGTCTGAGTCTTCTTGAGATATCTCATAACACGCTTCACAGCTTTTCAGTGCTCAACGCCTGGATTGCTTGTGAATCGACTCAGCATTCCCACAACGAAAGCTATGTCAGGCCTAGTGGCAGTAGTAGCGTACATCAAACTCCCGATGACGCTAGTGTACTCCAATTGCCTGACGCTTTCCTTCGAGTTTGGCTCCAGCTTCTGATCACTTCGGTATGGCGTATCAATAATAGGAAGATCATGATATCCGTATCGAGTGAGCATCTTCTCAATGTAATGAGATTGTGACAGTGCCAATCCAGTGTCTGTCCAGATGATCTTGAGTCCCAAGATAACATCAGCATCCCCCAAGTCCTTCATACTGAACTTTGTCGAGAGGAACTTCTTTGTCTCAGTGACACAGCTTATATCCGTACCTAGGATTAGCATGTCGTCTACGTACAGACAAACGATGACTCCTCTTCCGTCAGCAAATTTAGTATAGACACACTTGTCTGTTTCGCTGACCCTGTACCCGTTTGACCTTAGAACTTTGTCAAACTTCTTATGCCACATTTTGGGAGCTTGCTTTAAGCCGTATAGAGATTTTACCAACTTGCAGACTTTGTCTTCTAGGCCTCTGACGACAAATTCTTCTGGCTGTTGCATATAAATCTCATCGGTCAGCTCGCCATTCAGGAATGCTGTTTTCACATCCATCTGGTGTATCACCAGTTTGTGTATTGCCGCAAGGGCAATTAACAATCTGATGGTTGTCATCCGTACTACTGGAGCACATCTGTCAAAGTAGTCGATCCCCTACTTTTGAGAAAACCTCTTGGCCACTAGCCTGGCCTTGAACTTGTCGATGGTTCCATCAGCTTTCATCTTCTTCTTGAAGATCCACTTTCATCCGATGGATTTTGCTCCTTTGGGTAAATCAACTAACACCCATGTGTTATTGGAGGTAATTGAGTCAATTTCATTGTCTATTGCCTCCTTCCAGAAGACAGCATCTCTGGTCTTCATCGCCTCATCATAGGTAAGCGGATCTGCTTCCACATGATAGGTGATGAAGTCATCTCCGAAGCTCTTCGGCCTCCTTGCTCGCTTCATTGACGGCTCAACGAGTTCTGGTTCAATTATTGTTTTTCCACCAACAACTTCATCTTGGACTACTGGCTCATATGAGATCTCAGTCTCATTTGCACCTACATCATTCTCCGGAATATCTGGAAGAACAATATTTTTATGTCTTACAAACTTGTCTTTAAAATATTCAGCATCACGAGATTCGATGATATGATTTGACTTAATATCAAGAAATCTCCGAGCATCACTCTTCTCAACATACCCCAAGAAGATTGCCTTCGTAGTCCTTGTCCCCAGCTTCTGAATCTTCAGATCTGGGAGCTTCATATAAGCCAGACACCCTCACACTCGAATGACATTCAAGTTAGGTCTGACTTTGAACCAGAGTTCATGAGGAGTTATGTCAGAAGTTGCATAAGACACTCTATTCAGAATGAAAGTGGCCGTTAATGCAGCTTTTCCTCAGTAGCATTTTGGAAGACCTGCAGTTAGCAGCATTAAGTTCATCATTTCTGTCAACGTTCGGTTCTTCCTCTCTGCTACTCCGTTAGATTGAGGAGAATACGGAGCAGTAGTCTCACAGATGATTCCATGTTCTTTGCAGAACGATACGAATTCATGAGACCGATATTCTCCGCCTCGATCACTTCTCAACCTCTTGAGTTGTTGTCCAGTTTGTCGTTCAGCTTCGGCCCTGAACTCCTTGAACTTCTCGAACGCTTCATCTTTGGATTTGAGCAAGTAGATGAATGCATATTTAGAGAAGTCATCGATGAAGGTTATGAAATACTTCATCCCGACTTTTGTAGAGAATTGTTTGAAGTCACAGATATCGGAGTGAACCAACTCCAGAAGATCTGTGTTTCGATTGACCCGATAAAAGGGTTTTCTAGTGATCTTTGTCTGAGCAAATACTTTACATTTCTCTACCTTACCCCCACATTTGAAGATAAGTCCTAGACTTAGAGATTTTGTTTATTCTTTTACAATGAACATGTCCTAGCCTATTATGCCACAACTCAAGAGAATAATCAGAAAGAGCGATTGCATTGATATTATTAGACTGGTTTACAAGCTGAATTTTAAACATCCCTTCAGTTTGATAAGCCTTTCCGAAGTATGTTCCCTTCTTGGACATCACCATCTGACCAGCATTAATGTCCATTCTCAAGCATGCATTGCTAAGCAGACTCCTAGAGATCAGGTTCTTGGCAATCACCGGAACATGCTTTACTCCTTGGAGCGTCAGAGTGTTCCCGGAAGTGAGTTTCAGCTCCACAGTCCCGACCTCAGAACTTCAGCTTGGGCCTGGTTCGTCATGACAACCTTCTCAGAAGTTGGCTGGTACGTGACGAACCATTCCCTCCTAGAACAGACATGGCAAGTCGCACCGGTATCTATCCACCAGTCAAAGTCAGCCCCCACAGTTATGACCTGAGCGATCATAGCAACGAGGTTAGAAACCAAAGAAACCTTACTAGGCTCACCTTTCTCTGATTGTTTGGGCTTGGATCTGCATTCACTCTTGTATTGGCCTTTCTTGCCATAATTGAAGCAAGTCACGTGGGACTTGGACTTATGTTGCTTGAATGGAGGATCCTTCACTTTCAGATTAGTGGAATCCTTCTTTTTGTGATGAGAAGCCACATGCTTCCCTTTGGGCTTTCTCATCTGCACCATATTGGCCTTGGCCAACTGTTTTGACAGAGTGTCCATCTTCTGTTAAGAACGCATCTCGTTCTCAACATGGATATCTTGAAGGAGATCTTCCAAGCTAATATCCAGCTTCTTCCGGTGCATTCTTGCATAGAATGTACTCCATCCTGCGAGAAGTTTAGAGACAATCCCTCCAACGACAAACTTGTCGACGAGGGACATTTTTTCGTCTTCTAGCTTCTGGCGCAGCTTCAAGAACTCTTTTACCTAAGGCAGCATTGCATTCTCGTCTTCGAAGAGCCACTTGTGGTACTTCTTGTAGAAGCATAGAATTTCAGGACCAGAAATCCTATGCGCTAAACATTACATGCGCTAGGGAGCTCAGAGGAAGTACTTGGCACAGCAAAGCAAAAGTATAGACATTAAAAGAGGATTTTTATTTCATATAAAAGTCTATTACATGTCTAAAAAAGAGCTGTACAAAGGAGAATTTTTACAAAGAAAAGACCCTAAGTCTACAGCTAGGCGCAGCAACCACCATGCGCTCTCAAACAGGCGCATCTCGCCATGCGCTCTCAGCCAGGCGCATCCCTTCAGCAGCTCAGTTATGTGCATCCTTCAGCGGCTCAATTATGTGCATCCCTTCAGCAGCTCAGTTATGTGTCGTCCTTCAGCGTCCTGAAATGTCAGCATATGCGCCATCAAATGCTTCGACTAATGAAGCATTTATTGAGCAGAACGAGGGTGTCAATCAACCCTCTAGCTGGAGGAAGAGCTCTCCAAACCAAGGAAGAGAAGAGCACCACAAATCAACTTGCGGCTAAAGGAGCAGCTTTCAACCCAACCAGAATGGGCAACACCCACTCTAGCAGGAGGAGGAGCTCTCCGAAAGCCCAAGGAAGATGATCGGGGCACCGCAATTCCGATCTGCGGCTCTTCCGGCATAACGGAGATGAGGCTCGAGCATCCCGATCTTTGGATGCAACATGCACCTTTCGTCTGCCTCAGAAGCCCTCGACTCCGACTTTTGGATGTAACAGTCACCTTCAAGTGCATCAATGAAGACAATGCGTCGCATCTTCATCCTCGGGAGCATCTCGTCAACAGAATGTGCTCGGGCAAACAAGTTTATTTTGGGAGGACGTGAGAGAACGAGAAGCAAACCCTCTCCATGCCACTATTTATAGGCTGGGCAAATCAAACCCATGTGCCAAGGGGCTGGCTCTCCGAATCCCGTGCAATGAATTTGCATTAATGGTGATGAACCTGACGCTTCGAATTCAGCCAAGTCAAAAACGGCTATTTAAAGCACTCGAAGAACGTAACAGTCGGACCCATAAAGACGTATCATGCAAGCGGATGTGCCGGCCAGACCGCGCATCATACTGATGCGTCCATCAACACCAAGCGCCTCATAAGGATGCGCCCCCATTCGTCCCCATGCGCCTAGTGGAACGCCGATCGATGCGCCCACTCAATAGCCCATCACCTGTCAAAGAACATTAAATGCTGAAGTCTGACAGAGTTGGCAGCACGTCCCCCGAGGACTGAACGATTGACAGCTTTTTCAGAAGACGAAGCGTCGCCGACATCAGCATCATCATTGATTTCCTCTGGCGGTTACAAGCCACGTGACCGCCCAACCATCTCACATGCGCCTCCGCAGCCATGCGCCTAAATCTCTACATGCGCCTCAAAAGCCGTGCGCCTCAGACTTTTCTCTGATCCCTAAAGACAGAAGTAAAGTCACTACTGAAGTCCCGCATGCGCCTCAAAAGCCATGCGCCCCGACTGGTTCGTGACTCCTAAAGGTTACGAGCCAAAGTCTCCTCATGCGCCCAATCCCAGGCGCATCCTATCAGATCACTCCCCACCAAATCCGAGATCTTCGAGCCATGGACCAACGACTAGGGGTGAGCATCCGTTCGGTTCGGTGCAGACCGAACCGTTACAGGCTAAACCGAACCAAAACTGAACCGACAAATTGTAAAACTGAACCGAACCTAATTTCAGGATAACCGAACCGAACCTAAACCGAACCAAATCGGTTCGGTTGATCGGTTTATTCGGTTATGGGCCTTGGTTATGGGCCTTGGTTATGGGCCGACCTATTTCCAAAAATTGTTTTGCAGATTTCTGAATAATTCTCAGAAACATTGTAGAAACATTGTAATATCAATGATTCCAGTGCTGCATACAACATTTTCTGAATATACAGCAGTAATAATTATTAGAAACAACAATATCAAATTTATAAATTCAATCGAAGCCAGAGAAACAGTGCTGCAAGTCTGATTTCTGAACCAACATATCAATTACAAGTTTACAACCAACCAAAATATCAAATAACTCACCCTTACATAGTAATAAAAGTATCAATAATACTAACAAAGGTTACAAAGCCATGTAACATCAATGATTCCAGACGTTGTTAAGCATATACAACTTAATTACAACCAAAAAAAGTTATATTACAAATTTCAGAAGCTAACAAAAAAAAGAAGGAAAAGAAGTAGCAGCATCATGTAACCCATTTCAGAAGCTAACAAATTTCAGAAGCTAACAAATTTCAGAAGCTAACAAAAAACTCCATTGTTGCAACGACTCCATTCTCATGTAACTCGGTTCCAAGTTCCAACAGCACGTCAGCACCTACATTTTGCAAAGAAAAGATGGAAAAAAAAGTATAATATGGCTCAGATGGCTATTTTTGCACCATAGTATGATGCCATGTAGTATCAGTTACTCCATTCTCAAGCCGTAATCATCATTGCCATTTTCTCGTTTAATATGTTAGTAAACTGTCCAAGAAAAGATAATAAATGAACTAGTAAAATGTATCAAGTAGCAGCATCATACCAGGCTGCTTCAAGCACCTACAGGAACAAGAAGCAGGCTGCTTCAAGCCTTCAAGCACCATTCTCATGTAACCTGGTTCCAACAGCACCTATATTTTGTACTCATTGAACATTGAGTACGCAACACTCTTCACCTTCTTCTTCATGGAATCACTCTTCTCCATACCATATAGTTGATCAAGAGCATATTCTACATACTCCAACTTATGTCGTGGATCAAGAATTGGTGCAATGAAGATGACCATATTCATATTCTCTATATTCCCCCAATACTTATCATATTTTTCTCTCATTTTATCGGCCATTAGACCCAAATCAAAGTCACTACTCTCTTTTGAAGCACGCAATAGAATGTCAATTGATGTGATTTCATCAAAAAAGTTATTGCAAGTGACATACAAGGAACCCGAGATACGCATTGTGAGGTCATAGAAGTGCTCTAAAAAAGTGTACAATCTTCTTGCATTAATCCAATCTTCTTCACTAGGATACCCATCATTCTCCGCTAGCTCTACTTTGAACCACGGATCAATAGATGAGAATCTCTCAAAGGCACTTTCAAACCTTTGAGCCGTGTCTAACATCAAGAAGGTAGAATTCCATCGGGTGCTCACATCAAGACACAATAACTTCTTGCTTTGTATCTTTTCGGCTTCAACACACTCCTTAAATTTTTGGAACCTACTAGGAGAGTGTCTAACATATCTTATTGCATTTCTAACACGAGAAACTGATGGAGACATCAATTTTAAACCATCAACCACAACGAGATACATGGAATCACTCTAACAGCCCTACTAATTTACTGTTAACAAAAAGAGATAGCTAACAGCCCTACAAATTAACTGAACATAAAGAGAACAAATTAACAAAAAGAGAGATAGCTAACAGCCCTACTAATTTACTGAACATAAAGAGAATAGCTAACTGGCCAGCAAGGCAACATTTGTGCATTTGTGCAAACAGAATACTTGCATTTGTGCAAAAAAAACAGAATACTTGCATTTGTGAAAAAAAAGATAGCTAACTGGCCAACAAGGCAACATTTGTGCAAAAATAGAATACTTGCATAATTCACAAAAATAAATGATCAGTCTTTTGGCAAACTGGCCAGCAACGCAGCATTTGTGCAAAAACAGAATACTTGCATAATTCACAAAAACAAATGATCAGTCTTTTGGCAAACTGGCCGGCAACGCAGCATTTGTGCAACTAGCACTATAATATTATTTGCCCTGCAAACACATTCCAAATTCCAATTTCTAGACACAATTGATTATATATATATATATATATATATATATATATTTTTTTTTTAATATATATATATATATATATATATATATATATATATATATATATAGAGAGAGAGAGAGAGAGAGAGAGAGAGAGATTATTACAGCGATAAGCGATCCAATACAAATCCAAGCAGAAGATCCAATCCTAGGTTCCCAAATACCTGCATAAGTAAAAACCAAAATTAACAAAAATTACATTGGATACACTAAAAAAAAACAGAATTAAATTGGATACACTCAAAAGAATTATTATAAGAAATAGATTAACAGAATTATTATACACTGACACTGTCAATGACATGATCAACACATAATTAGATTCCCAAATTAACAAAAATTAAATTGGATACACTCAAATTAAATTGGATACACTCAAAAATAAAATTGGATACACTCAAATTAAATTGGATACACTCAAATTATCTAGATCTGAGCATCTGACATGATCGAGCATATGCATACACCAAAATAATAACCTAAAACGAAATTTAGATCTGATAGAAATTTAGATCTGAGCATCTGACATGATCCGAGAGTAATCGAGCATGCATAAATTTAGATCTGACAGTAATCGAGCATGCATAAATTTAGATCTAATAAAAATAATAACCTAAAACGAAATAAATAACAGAGATCAATTTAGACATTCAGCATGCATACACTAAAACGAAAAAAATAACAGAGATTTAGATCTGATAGAAATAATAACCTAAAACGAAATAAATAACAGAGATCAATTTAGACATATATCATGCATACACTAAAACAAAATAAATAACAGAGATTTGGATTAAAATGAGATATTTAGAAAAAAATTACTTAGGGTTAGGGCCTTACAGCGGTGAGAGAGCTAGAGTACAGTTAGGGGCTTAGGGCCTTACAGCAGTGAGAGACCTAGGTTTAGGGCTTACAGCGGTGAGAGACCGAGAGAGACTCTGAGAGACTGTTGCTACCGGCAGATCTGATGGCGGTGAGGCGGAGAAAGCTCGAGAGGGGAGGAATAGGGAGGAGACTGGAGAGAAAGGGGAGGAATAGGGGGAGAAAGCTCGAGAGCGAGCGCCGTTCTCTCTCTCTCCCTGTGAAAAAAAATTAGAACGAGAGTCTGGAGAGAGAGAGAACATGTGAAAAAAAATTAGAACGAGAGTCTGGAGAGAGAGAGAGAACATGACTCTTTTAAAGTTAGGGTTAGGTATAAGGGTAAACTAGTAATTTTACCCACTTTAATTCGGTTTCGGTTTAAAACCGAACCCAAAACCCAATAACCTTAAACCGACCCGATAAACCGAAATAATGGGTTTTGGGCACCGAACCCGACCCGAAATTAAAAAAACCCGAACCTAATTGCCAAATCGGTTCGGTTCGGTCCGGTTTTTGGTTTTAAACCGACAAATGCTCACCCCTGCCTACGACACGCGTCCTTTGACTTGATTCAGCCGATGAAGGGGTGCTAATCACCCAATATCTCAGCAACTGAAAGATCCTCTCCATTGCTACGTGTCAGCTCGGCCGCAGCCTACAAAGACAACAGGAAGGGTTCAACTTCTCAATCAGAGCGCATCACCCATGCGCCTCCATCAGCAACCACCACGCAGTGTCCATGCGTACAGGCGCATCCTACATATGCGCGCATGAGCAGCCAGCCTGCTATAAATAGAGGGATCACTTCCTTCTTACGGACACACACATCACACAACCACCGACATACATATACAGAGAGGCAGATACAGACACTCAACGTCTTCTTCCTCTCCGCAAGCTCTGGCACCAAGAGCAACCCAGACCTTCAGAGAACCGAGAACCGTCGTCAGATCATCAACGGAGTCAACGCATTACCACTCGCTCCATCGGCACAAGGGACCCAGATAAACAAAACTGTACTCCTAGGACTACGTCTAAGTCCTACATTGTAACACTGTTCTGTTTGTAATTGAAATTTGCATCAAAAGATTTTAATGACAAATAAGCTGGCGACTCTGCTGGGGACCTCTTTCTCCTCCACCGAGAAAGCTGTGTCGCAATCCGACAACGTGAAGGTGGGCTCCTCCCACAAGATGCTGGTCGTACGCCTCAATCAACAGGCGTATGAGGAGTTCATCTCTGAAGGCAGTACGAGTCCTTCGAAGCGACTGCCGAAGCCGAAGAAGACTCACCAAGTCTGGGTGCGCAAGGTCGACGCCTCTGGCACCACCATCGAAGGGGATGCGCCAATACAGCTTTCCCTTCCTGCTGACGTCCTCAGCAACCAAGATGTGCCCACCGATGCAGCGCATCTCTCGGAAAAATGTGCGGCTGACCACATTCTCCAGCCATCTCCCTCTCAGGCGAGGAAGATGCGTCGACGGAGCGGGGGCACAGCTAATGCCCCGCGCATCACCTCTGATGTGCCACAGAAGGTCTCTGTCTTTGACAAACTCACTCGCTGTAGTAGCGAGAAAAATTTGGACTCTGAGTACTATGCGCCCCAGCGGGCTGGTGCGAAGAAGTCTAAGGCAGCACGGGCCATGCGCCTCAAACGTGCTATACCGGCAGCAAATCAGAAGCATGCGCTCACAATCATGCGCGCTGCTGATGGTAAGTTGTATAAGGTCGACTCGGGTGCTTCTGCGCCGAAAATGAGTCAACCTTCAAAGTCCTTGTCTCACTTGGGCGCATCTGTTGCGTTCGCAACCAAGTCGAGCAAGGCAAACTCTGTGTTCTTGAACTCCGGCGCCTCCACTAGTTGTGCGTCTGAGGTTCGTTCAAGTCACTGTAAATGTTGTTCCTCCACTACTGATCTGAGCGCCTGTTTGGTGTTGGATCAGAGGCCGCAGCATTCACTTTACCACCCCGGCGCTTGGCCTTGCCATACGCTTGATGGGGGTGCGAAGGTGGCACTCTCCTCCAAGGATCTGCGTAACGTAATCACTCACAAACGCCGATCAGAAGAGTCGACTGACAAGCACAATGCACCCCTCATAGGACACACCTGTGCTGTAGTCACCATCAACTGCTGTTGCAAGGCAGCAGTTCCACCAAGACAGTCGGTGTTCCAGCGGCTGCAATCATCAATACCCCTCCGACGTCGCCTTGGGAAGAAGGTGTCAATAAAAGAGGAGTCAGAACTAAAGGTTGCTTCATGCAACGTAATCTCTAACTCCTCGTTAGTCCGAAAGGCGACTGGCAATTTCTCGTCCTCGTCCAAGAGCCAGCCGCGGAAAACCAAGACAACTGTCCGGTCCTCCGGAGTGTTTGAAGGCACTCGGGGGAGAAAGAAGATCTTGGAGGAAGCTGGGGGTAGTCAAGCCCTTGTTGATCCTCCTTCTAAAGACGAAGATGTCCTCCAGAGCACAGCTGGGGTGGATCTTCATCATAGAGACGAAGTCAGCCTCCCGGACGTAGCTGGGGGTAGTCTGGCCCCTGTGGACCTGCGTCTCGAAGACGAAGAAGTCCTCCAAGACAGAACTGGGGGTAGTCAGGCCCTGGCGGATGCTCCTGAAGACGAGGATGTCCTCCAGAATGTAGCTGGGGGTAGCCAAGACGAGGCTCCGGGGGAAGTTTCTCTTCTACAAGAGAGCGAGGCCGAAAGCGAAGCCTCAACTGATCCATCCGACTCCAGCCGTGTCATGACAGTATACATGACTGGGGGTGATACCGAGCCTGATGCGCCGCCAGCAGACCTCGTCCAGCGCATGGATACCTTGGAGGGAGGACTCAAAACCCTCTCTGTCTCCATGCAAACACTGACTCAAGCAGTGTTTGAGATACGGTCAGCTTTGGCCAGGGCACCGTCTACTGGTCCTGACCCCAGGGCCAATGGAGAATCAAGCGTACCTCTTCAACGGGTATCCTTGGATACAGATCGTCGCGAGGCACCACGGACGTCGCAGCCCTCAAATGCTCAACTCCAGGTGGTACCACCTTCCCCGACTCCCAGCTCCACGGAAGACGTGGTCGAGATGATCAGGGACTTGCGCGAGCGCTTTGAGTCCAAGATAGACAAGAGGAGCGCCAAAAGATGGGGATCCCCCAACCTTATCCCCTCGAATGGAACAAAGTGATTTATCCTCCTAAGTATAAACCACAAATACTGACGCCATACGACGGGAATGACTCTCCACGTCGTTATCTGACGTACTTCCAGTCTCAAACGGGACATCTCCCGAAGGAGGACGCAATACTCACCAGCATATTTGTCGGGGCACTGAAAGGAGTGGCGTACGACTGGTACTGCAGTCTCCCCGATAACTCCATATCTTCCTTCGACGATCTGACGCGTCTCTTCCTCGACCGTTTCTACGACGGCGGAAAGGACATGACAATGGCGTCCCTCATAGAGATACGCCAGAAGGAGAAGGAAACAGTTCGAGTATTCATCGAACGCTTCCGACAGGCCTGCTTCAGACTGCCCCCTGGTATGCCAGAACATGCACTCTTCTCCTCCTGCAGCATGAACATGCTGCCTGCGATCAAACTCTGGCTCAACTCTACTCCTCCTTCCGACTGGAGTTCCTTGATCATCGAAGCCGAAGCAGCAGAAAAGAAGGCGTCCAATGCTCGCCTTCTGGGAGTTAGTTTTCCTGCCTTTAAGGACAAGGGGAAACGGCCTGCAGCCAACATCCCCGGATGAGAGACGAAGGGAAAACAGGCGTTGACTGTCAATGCCTCTAAAGGTGCATCAGCACCTACTCAGAAGCCTCCACTTGCACCAAGGCCAAAGGAGGTTTATTCTTTCAATGATTAAGACACCCTGCAACTCTTTGAGATACTGAAGTAGGGTGACAAGATCAAATTGCCGGACCGAAGCGTCCCGACGAGGTTGGGAAAGTGGACAATCCAAGGTACTATCACTACCATCGGTTTGTCGGACATCCAACTAAGGACTGCTACGTCCTTAAGAACTACATCCAGCGCATGATCAATGTGGATGTCATCTCCGTCGACTACGAGGAAAAAACGATCTCGGCCAACCTGGTGTCACTCCAATTTGGCACCTTGCCGCTAACCACAACACAAGATGGCGTCGCCTCCATCCCTAAGGCGACAATGGAGGTGGTCAATCTACCACCTACTCGTGACAACGTGAGTGGACTCATCCCACTCACCACATCTCGGGGAGAGGTCTTATCGGTTCACCCTGATCTCGTCTCCGAGGTTACTCAACCGGAGGTACGCTCTGTCTCCAAAACTAAGGGCAAAAAGATCAAGTCTTGCCGCATGGTCTCTTCCTCTGCGGAAGAGGCACTTCCTGTACAGACGCGTTCACATCAGAACGCCCAACCTCATGACGAAGCTGCCGTCGAGGTGGTGCCTCCTTGCACCGTCCCTGCTGCCCAGGAAGAGGGCCCATCCAAGCCTCCAGCAGCCAATAAACAGAAGCATGTAGAGGCCCTTTTCGACAAGCCTCTGCGAAAGGAGAATGCTTCGGGTCTAGCAAAGCCCCACAACTTCGACATACTGGCACAACTTGCCAGTACTCCTGCCCGCCTATGTCTGTTTGAGCTCCTTCGTCTTTCCAAGGACACTCGTGAAGCTCTCTGTGAAGCCCTGAAGGATGTTGAGTCCTTCATCAGTCAGGTCAAGCAGCCTGAGGATACTCTGACTACATGTGCGCACTGTCATTGTGCGGATGAAGTTATCCCCAACATAACCTTCACCCAACAAGACATGCTGCTCAAGCACAATCGACACAACAGGCCGCTGTATTATACAGGACAGCATCATTCCGAAGACGCTGCTCTCAACACTGGGGATCCCAATGAACCGACTGGCGCCTTCCAACACAACAATCAGTGGCTTCAATACTAGCAAAAGCGAGCCGCTGGGCAAAATACGGCTAAAGTGTCATATCGGTAACCTCAGAACCGAGGTGACTTGCTATGTCGTGGACGCCGATGTCAGCTACAACCTCCTACTGGGTCGTCCGTGGCTGCATGAGTACATGGTGGTGCCATCTACACTCCAACAATATATGAAATACGCGTCCACCAATGACATCATCCGGACGGAGTTCGCAGACATTGACCCTTTCAAGGGGGTCGAAGCATACTTCACTGATTCTACCTTGTACAAATCACCCGACGAGGAGGAAGCCAATAATGCTGACGATGAAGCAGAAACGGCAGCAGAGCCCGACATGGAGCCAGAGATGATTCCCGACGCTCCTTTAAAAATTTGACTCAAAGAGAAGCCGCCGCAGACGTTGCCTCCCATGAACATCAAGTTACCTGGAAAAGTACCAACTGCTCCAGGTAGAACACCTACTGAAGCTCCCTTGAAGATACGGCTCAAGGGAAAGCCGCCTCAAACATCGGCTCCCCTAGTGGCAAAACTACAGGGGAAGGCACCAATCACCGAAGGCGCAGTTGAGGCACCTCTGAAGGTGCGTCTTAAGGGCAAACCGCCACAATCATCTGTCCATATCTCTACTGATGTAGATGCACCTTCTCTGGACAATGTAATCCCGTGGGACAAAATCTCGTGTTTCATCAATAATAGAGTATCTTTTAATTATTCTAGTCTTCCACATTGGAATGCCATGTATACATTAGATAACGCTATACGGTCGTTGCAAACACAAATAACGACCGTCCATCTTGTAAATCGAGTTATTCCGTCCGAAGGGGTCTATTTTGTAGTCCCACCGCGGAATCGAGACGAAGAATCTATCATCTTCGACAAAGTCGAGCATCATCAAGACCTACCGCCACTCGAGCAAGAACCAGATACCGACAGAATACAAGTCTATCGGTACACGGACAAGACAAAATACCTCATCCAAAAGATAGGTTACGACCTAAAAAGCAACAAAGGTCTGAACTACGACAAGGGTCGACGTCTTCCTCTCCGGCTTCCAACACCTAAAGGAAAGCCGCAGGACTACTATCATCGAACTCGACGGGGGGTGGGCTATGTCACGTCACCGTCAACTCCAGAGAGTTCGGAGGCAGAAGAGGTAGAACATTCTCATTCATCCGAAGCATCAACTTGGGATTCCAATACCAGTATCGGCTCAATCTTCAAGAAAGTGCTATCAGCCAACATGGCATCTGCACAACCTCAAAAAGATGAAAGCGAAGACCAAACGCCAGAATTCTTCGAAGAAGAACCCTGGGCTCAATGCCTAGGAGAACAGTGGGAGTCTCGTTTTGAATTACGCGAACCCCCTACCGAAGACGAAGTCGAGCAGATCGACCTTGGGGATGGATCTTCGTCCAAACCCATCTTCATCAGCAAAAGCTTAAAAGGAGAAGACCGGAAATCTTTAATCCAGCTGGCTAAAGAATATATCGATGTCTTCGCCTGGAGCTACGAAGACATGCCGGGACTTGATCCCCAGATCGTGATGTATAAGCTTAACATCTTACCTGATGCCAAACCTATAAAACAACAACAACGACGTTTTCGTCCTGACATCATGAACGCTATCGATCAGAAAGTAGATAAACTCCTGACCAGCAGATTTATTCGTGAAGAACAACACCCGGATTGGGTGGCCAACGTCGTCCCTGTCACCAAGAAGAATGGAAAGATACGCGTCTGTATCGACTTCAGGGATCTCAACACTGCTTGCCCGAAGGACGAATTTCTGCTTCCAATCACCGACGTGATGATCGACAACACATGTGGCTTCGAACGCATGTCTTTCATGGACGGGTATTCGGGCTACAACCAGATCAAGATGTTCCCCGATGACGCAAAACATACGTCATTTAGGACTCCGAAAGGGGTTTTCTGTTACACAGTGATGCCCTTCGGCTTGAAGAATGCTGGTGCTACATACCAACGAGCTATGAGTACCATCTTCCATCAACATCTGTGCAAGATAGTCGAATGCTATGTTGACGACATCGCAGTCAAGAGCCGTCTCAAAGGAGATCACCTACAAGACCTTAAGACAGTCTTAGATCTCATGCGAGCACATCAACTCAAGATGAACCCCGCTAAATCTATTGGGGTTTCTAGCGAAAAGTTCTTGGGCTTCATTATCACGGCAAAAGGCATTCATGTCGATCCCGAGAAGACCAAAGCCATCCTTGACATGGACCCTCCGAAGAACCTCCGAGAACTTCGAGGCCTGCAAGGGCATCTGGCATACATCCGGAGGTTTATAGCAAACCTTTCCGAAAAATGTTAACCCTTCACCCAGCTCATGAAAAAGGGGGTCTCTTACGTCTGGACAGAGGAATGCCAAAAAGCTTTCGACGATATCAAGGCTTACTTGACGAGCCCGCCAGTCCTGGTGGCACCCGTCGCCGGCAAACCATTTCTCCTCTACATCCGTGCCATGGATCATTCCCTCTGCGCTCTGCTGGCTCAGAACAGCGATACAGGCTATGAGCAAGCTATCTACTACCTCAGTAGAACACTGATCGGGGCCGAACACCGGTTCAACCCCGTTGAAAAGGAGTGTCTGTCTTTGGTATTCGCCATCCAGAAGACTCGCCATTATGTCTTGGGCCAGATAATTCATGTCATCTCTCGAGTCAATCCACTCAGGGTTCTCATGACAAAGCCAGGATCATTGAACTCCCGGCTAGCTACATGGGCGATCCTGTTAACGCCATACAACATGGTGTTCGTTCTACAAAAAACCGTCAAGGGTCAGGCTCTGGCCGACTTTTTAGCTGTACACCCCATCCCAGAGTCCTCAAGACTCTATGAAGACATCCCGGATGAGGTCCAAGAATCAAACGTCACCGAAGAAAGGTCCGTCTGGCGGATGTTTTTCGATGGCGCCTCAAGAACAGGCCCCAAAGGCCAAATCATCGCAGGAGTGGGGGTAGTCCTAGTCTCCCCCGATCAACTGGTCATCCAGCGTGCCTACTTCCTTTCGAAGCCGTGCTCCAACAATGTTGCCGAGTACAACGCTCTCATCATAGGACTCCAGCTGGCACAACAGCTGTGGGTGGATCATCTGGAAGCCTACGGCGACTCAAAACTCATCGTTAACCAGATCAGAGGGCAATACGAAGTTCGCCATGAAGATCTGATTTCTTATCATGAAGTTGCATTGAACATCATTTCAACCTTCACCAAGTTCTTCATCGAACATGTACCTCGTTTACAAAATTTGGAGGCTGACGCTCTGGCTGGTCTCGCAGCCTCATTGGCAGCACCCTTCGGGACTCAACACTACGTCACAGTAGTTGGTCGAGCCTTGGTCTGTCCTAAAAATAACCTTTGCTCACAAATGGCCCATGCCATGTCAACAAGTGCTGGTGTTAATGTCCGAGACTAGAGGTTCCCGTTCATCGACTTTGCTGTCTACGAAATTCTTCCAGAGGACCTGAAAGAAGCCGTCTCAGTCAGGAGGCGCTCCCTTCAATTCTATTACGATACAGCTACTAAAATACTGTACCTACGCTCCTACGATGGACTTCTCCTTCGATGTTTATCCAACGAAGAAGCAGCCGAAGCCCTTCGAGAAGCTCACGATGGAACCTGCGGGGCCCATCAACCTGGCCCTAAGTTGCAGGATCGACTGTGATGTATGGGTTACTACTGGCCAACCAGGGCAGCCGACGCTGTCGACTATGCTAAAAAGTGCTATGCGTGCCAGCTTCACGCTGACTTCATCCATACACCGTCAGAACCACTACATCCTACGGTCGCCTCCTGGCCCTTTGAAGCCTGGGGCATGGACATTGTAGGACCAATCATCCCTCCTTCATCAAGGGAACACCGCTTCATCCTAGCCATCACCGACTACTTCTCCAAATGGGCAGAAGCAGTTCCACTGGCGGAAGTGAAGAGCTCTAGGGTGGTCAGCTTCATCAAGCACCATGTCATCTACCGTTTCGGGGTACCTCGGAGGATTATCCACGATAACGGTCCTCAGTTCATCAGCCATGTTTTCAGCAGATTCTGTGACAAGAATCGCATTCAAAATGTGACATCAACCGCCTACAATCCGACAGCAAACGGATTGGCCAAGGCATTCAACAAGACTATCGTCAGGCTACTCAAAAAGGTCGTGTCATCCAACAAATGCGACTGGGACAAAAAGCTCGACGAATGCCTTTGGGCCTATCGCACAACGGTACGGACCCCGACAGGCAACACACCATTCTCCATGGTCTACGGAATCGAAGCGGTACTGCCTCTCGAGATCCAGATACCCTCACTCCGTGTAGCGATCACAAATCAACTAACAGAGGAAGACAATCAACGTCGCCATCTGCGAGAATTGGAGGCACTTGACGAAAAATGTCTCCTAGCTCAACAGCGCATCGAACTCTATCAAGCCCGTATATCACAGGCTTTTAACAAGAAGGTCAAGCAGAGGACTTTCCAAGTAGGCGACCTGGTTCTGGCAGTCAGGAGGCCGATGGTGTTGACTCACAAGACACCAGGAAAGTTCGAGCCCAAGTGGGAGGGACCTTTCATCATAGAGACGGTATACTCAAACGGTGCTTACCGCCTCGCCAAACCCAATGGGGACTTGTTCATGATGCCCATCAACGGCAAGTTCCTAAAGAAGTACTACTCTTGACATCCTTCAGACATGTACTTCTATCTCCACCCAACAAGGGAGTCTGCGAACCCAATCATCAGGGCTCACATACAATTCCCTTCCACAAAATCTTACGCTTCCGGAACCCAGCTGTTCCGTGGCATTCTATTCTCCAGTAGAAGGACAACCACGTCCACATTACCTCTGAGTTGTTCTCCTACACCCTACAAAGAGGAATCTTACACTCCGTAAGACTACGTTACCCATCATGTTTACCACGTCCACATTACCTCTGAGTAAACATCCCGTACAGACAACCCATGCGTTGCCGTACATTGATCGCAGAACTTCCACGTCCACATTACCTCTGAGTAGTTCCGCGTATCCCCCAGAGTCATTCCTACCACGTCCATAACACCTATGAGTAGGAAGATTCCATCATTTGAATCCCATATTTGTCACGTCTACATCACCTCTGAACAAACATGTCGGTTCTCTCGAACTTATTATCTGTACCTAAAAACCAAGGTATGCAAAAGATAATAGGCCCACACAAATCATCAAGTTCATGACAGCAAAAATGAACACACCACAAAAACTCTGTATTCTTTATTCAAAAGTAAAGGATTACACCCCCAGCAAGAGTTGCAAATTACAAAAAAAAAGATTACAATCCCTAAACATCCCCGGGGTTGGCCGAAAGCTCTTCAATCCAACACTTCAAGTCTGTCGTCCGAGTCTCTACGGTCGCCAGGACCCGGCGTTCGGCTTCTTGACGCATCATTTTTATGGACTCAGGAGAAGTGTCATCCTCATGCTTCTCGTCCAACTGTTGCCGTTGCTGGGCCAGGGTAAGAGCCCGGCGAGTGAAAGCTGCTTCCTCCTCCTTAGATGCTACATGTTCAGCCTGGACTCGCTCAGCATCTAATAAAAGTTGGGCCCGCTGGTCTTCAAGGAGGCGAATCTTGGCATCAACCTCCGCTATACTAGCGTCCAACGCAGCTCGCAACTCCACCTTCTCCTGCGTGGACTGAGATAACCTCTCCACCGCAGCCTCAGTTTCAGCCACCTCGCGTTCCCAGACACCCACGGTGGCCTGATAAGAGGACTCAGTCTCAGCGATCAACTTCTCATTTTTCTCGTTTATCAGGACGGAGAGATTATTTCGCTGGATACACTGAAACTCGGAAAGCAGCTGGTCCAGCTCGGGCCTCCAGAATCCCGGCCATATGATCATGGCCCTGGTGGGAATGTATCAGACCGATGTGAGGAAGTGCCAGGATTTTTGCCGTCACGAAACTCCCATTGGCATCTATCACTGCCGATACGCCCCTCTGCAGCATCTTATACACCGCCGCAATAATAAACTTCACATACTCATCTGCATCCGCCAGCACCTGCGGCGTCATAGCAGGAGTTGGAGGAGCTGCTCTAGACAGCGGACCGGAAGAAGGCCTGCCGGCTTCAGTCTGCGAGGCTGAAACCTCGGTATCAACGGATTCTTCCTCAACAGGGGCTTGACTACTAGCCCGAGGAGCCAAAAGAACAGAAGGAGCTGAGAGGGGCGTCGATATCGTACCCCAAGTAGAAGGAGCAACAGAGGGTTCCAGCAAACCCTTACCCTTCTCAAGCTCGGAGGGACCACCGACGTCAGGGGATACTGTAACCGTCCCCAGCACTCTATCAGCAGGCCGTACGGGACATTCCCCCTCCGGTAGAGCAACAAGATCAGCACTTGTTTCCTGACTCGGCTCCCTTGGAGTCATGATCGGCAGACGAGTCTCATTTTCACCATCAAATCCCTCCGCAGGGCTAGAATCTGTCGCTATCTCCCGGTCGGCAGCCACCTCAGTCTCCGCTGCTGAGTCTGGGGTAGGGCTCGGCAACACTGCAGCCGACCTCCCCTCATCATGACAAGGAGGGGAATCAACCCTCTCCTCTGTTTCAATCACGTCTGTTGCCCCCGTAACAGGCTCATGCATCTCTGGAGGAACGTCATCTGAAGACGACGAACTCCACTCTACTTCCTCATCTGGAAGTCCCGTGTCTGCTGGACCCTCAACGTCCAAGGCCCCCACGGCGGCTTGTACCATCTCGGGAACTGCTTCAACCTCAGCTTCCCTTCCAACATAATCTTGAGATACTGAAATCTCTGCCGGAATGACATTGTCAGGATTCTCCCCCACGGAAGACATTACAATCGGAGAAATGCGCTCGTCAGAAGAGCTTGCCACCTCCTTCGGTTTATTGACGCCCGGTTTCGAAACCCGGGTCTTCTTCTTCAACAGTTCCTACAAAAGGAAAGCATATGTCACAAAAATGACAGAAGGAGCCAGATTATGGAAAATGTCTTTACCTCAACAGGAACTGATTCCATTAGCGTTACAGGCGGCACTCATGTAGCCTTTGGAGTTGTCGTTTTTCTCGGCCTTTTTGGTACAGACGAACCGGCTTCTGTGTCAGCCCGCCTCTTTCCAGCAGGGGGATCTTCCCGAATACCCCCCATTGATGCTACAGCAGCAGCCCGATATCTCGCCAACTCTGGTGGACGATATGATCAAGCCGCCACCAACATATTCTTCGTAGCCTCTAGCTGAGTTCCAATGATGAAACTGGTCTCCCTATCATAATCAGGAGGCACAGTATTCATGGTGCAATACAGCTTAACGGCCGAATACAGGATCTATGGTCGAGGGTTGCGAACTGGCGCATTGAAACGAACACCAGTGTGTAGGAACCCTAGAGGGGGGTGAATAGGGTTAAGCTAACTAATCAAGCACTTAGCACAAGGTAATAGGCAATTTTAAAATATAAGTGCAAGAGAAGAAGCAAAAACAATACCGACACCCGATGTATCCTGGTATCCTCCTAAGAGACAGTCCAGTCCCGGAACTCTCTTCGGCTTTAATCCACTATTTGAGTAAATAGTTACACACGAGTTTGGATCCGAAGAACTCGCCAACTTCTTACACGAGAGCTTTAATCCGAAGGCCTCTCCGACTTCAACCGAGAGTTTGGATACGAAGACTCTCCAACTTCAACCGAGAGTTTGGATACGAAGACTCCCCAACTTCAACCTTTCACAATAGGTTTTGATCTCCTTATACAATAAGATGAAGATCTCACTTTTTAACTCAATAACTCTAACACAATTTGTGGATGGTAAATGAAAGCTTTATAGAGTTGTTTGTGGATAGGCTGTAATGCCTGTTGTTCGTATTACGTATTTAAGAATACGTATACGTATTTTATCTCGTATTGGCCATGGTTCATCTTGGTTTGGGTTGGCTTGGGTTGGTTCGGCTAGGCTTGATTAGCCTTGGTTCATCATGAACCAAGGGTGAACCCCCTACCTACCACAACCAACCCCATTTATTAACCTCTTCCCATTCTCTCTCCTAATTATTTTCTTTCTTCTTCATTACTCTCCACCACCAACCAAGAAAACCCTAGCCTAGGCAAGTGCAATCTTGCTTCATGAAGAAACCTACCATTTTTATTGTTCTAACCTCTTCTTTGCAACTTTCTAATCCACATTAGAACTTGTCATTTTCTATTTTGAAGCTTGGATTTTTGTAGATCTAGAATTTAGTCATTTTCAGATTTTTATGGTTTTGATCTATTAAATTCCCTTGTTTTCAAGTTTTGATGGTTCCATATGGTAGAGAATTTCCTTCTACCCAATTTTGACCTTTGGAAAGTTGGATTTGGACTTGTTTTGACCAAGTTATGGACTTTGAAAGCTTAGGGTTCAACCATGGAGTTCCTGCTGTTTGGAGAAGATAGTGAGCAGTGCGCGAGCTTTTTAGCTTGCGTCACTGAGCTGTGCGCGCTTCTTAGCACAGCACAGTAGAGTCCATACACTGTCTTTTGGAAGCGTATGACTCGCATACGCTCACTTGGATAGCCATGAGTCGTATGGAGTCCATACGCTGCCTTTTTGGAGCGTATGACTTGCATACGCTCACTTGGATAGCCATGAGTCGTATGAAGTCCATACGCTGCCTTTTTGGAGCGTATGACTTGCATACGCTCACTTGGGTAGCCATGAGTCGTATGGAGTCCATACGCTGCCTTTTTGGAGCGTATGACTTGCATACGCTCACTTGGATAGCCATGAGTCGTATGGAGTCCATACGCTGCCTTTTGGAGCGTATGTCTTGCATACGCTCGCTTGTGTGACAAGGAGTCGTATGAAGTTCATACGCTGCCTTTTTGGAGCGTATGTCTTGCATACGCTCACTTGTGTGACAAGGGGTCGTATGGACCTCATACGCTGCCCTTTGTGAGCGTAGGCTTACCTGAGCGTAGCTTGACTTGAGCGTAGCCTGACCTGAGCGTATGACTTTTGCACTGAGCGTATGGCCTTGGCTGACTTGGTCTTATGTCAGCATGTCATTTTGGTTTTTTTATTTTCCTTAAGCTTGGCTCTTCTATAGCCCTGTATATTGATATTTTATTAGATATTTTACGCCCATTTTATATCCTTATGCCTTTTGTCATAAACTTGATAATCATGAATTTATTTAATAGGTTTGTGAATAATAATTGAACACGGCATGGCAGGACAAGCATACCTGACATGATTATCTCGAATTGCTGTTGCGACGGCTAACGTGACATGACCTGACAAGAATGACTAACCTGGACACCATGGATGATTGCGTTTGCACAATAAACCAGTATTGTCTTGCATCATGTCTAGGATGGGATCCCTGAGTACCACGGTCAGGGATACCTACTGTAATTAACTAAGAGTAATAAACTAGAATAATTCAGTAGACATGAAGAGATTCCCAGCTACAGGCAATCCCGTTATCTGGGCGCATTAAGTGGACTTGTAGCCTACCGACGAGTAGGGCACACTTCCAGCACACAGTCATGTGGTGCATCCTTCATAAATGGACATTCGATCTGGATAACTTGGATGGTCTGCAGGGCTTGTGGCTGTTGAAATAATCTCATTGCATCTTGCTAGTAACTAGGCCTGTGATAACCCTAGCTAGTTAAAGTATCAAGCCGTACTTTTGATTAGCCGTGATTGATTGGATGAAGTTATTCCAGCTTAGTCTTATCCTGATCCTGTGCAAGATCATGACAAGACACGATTATTGATGCTTGCCTGAACAATAACGATCGGGGGACCAGTTCTGTTCAGGCGAAGGGTTACAACCCCGGTCCTTGTTTGGTTTAAGGGTTGTAACCTGGCTCCCGGAGCAGTTCTGTGCCTTCCCTTCGATTATTGCCTTACTTGTACCCCGTGCCATGCTTGTCATGTTCTATCTTACTTCAGCAACATGATTATCTATAATGGCCTTAACAATAAAGATCAGGAGTCCAGTTCTGTTCAGACGAAGGGTTACAACCCCGGTCCTTGTTTGGTTTAAGGGTTATAACCTGGCTCCCGGAGCAGTTCTGTGCCCTCTCTTCATTTATTGTCTTATTACCTTATCCATAGTATTTGAGACGGAATTCCAATTCAGGTGAAGGATTGTAACCCCGGTCCTTGTTTGGTTTAAGGGTTGTAGTCTGGCTACTTGAATGGTTTTCTCGTACTCAATTATTGTTGTTATTTATGATAATTTAACTTTAATGTTCCTTACTATATGCTGGTTTTAGTTTCTAAGTGAAGCCTTCTTTGTGGCACTTGCTCTTTCTGGGGTCTGACCCAGCTGGTTTTGTGTGGCCAGATATCGGAGCAGCTCCAGAGGATCCACCGATCTTCCAGCCAGATGGTGACCACTAGACGGAACCCTGGCAACGATTGGGTTTCTTTTTGTCCTTCCACTTATTTGTAAAATTATTCTTTTGAGGCATTTAGCCGACGAGCACGTGTTAGCTCGATTGCATCTTTATTTACTGTTTGCCTACGGGCTGTAACATGATTGACAGATCCTAGGGTTGATCATGTATGACTGAACTCTTGCTAGTCCTGGCATTTTGTACGACTAGCTTCATGATCATCCAATATGTAATGTATGGGACGCCTTGCTATTATATATTTGGTGCTCTGACATCTTGTAATTACTATTGCTTGCTTGTGATTGAGACAATAGGCTTGTTCATGACCTTAGGAGACTGCTGGCTTGTAGTTAAACCCTCATGTATCTAGACAGCCGTGACCGTATACTGAGATGGATTCCATTTCATATACGTAGCTGGCTATGTCTGCCCCCGCTCTCCAGTATTCTGGTTCTGGGGCGTGACATGGTTTAAGTGGTGGCCTATGCAGGTCTTGTAAATCAAGATATGTGAGGGTTTACCGAATAGATGTCTCAATCAGTATTCATCCTTGATCTCTGCTCGTATCTTCTGAATCCCTGGATTCTTGTCCTGATTATATGCTTGTATCGTTGATCTGTCCTGGTCCTTCCTTATTGTTCCCTATGTCGTCTTCTTCAGCGGCATTGTTCGTGGTCCTACTGACCAGCAAGGCGGAGCACCTCCCGCGGACCAGCAGCAACCTGGAGATCAAGCCCAGCATTCCGGAGTAGCCTCTAGAGTCGTGCCTTCTGGCGGAGAGCCACCAGTCCAGCCAGTTCAACCAGTAGAACATGATGACGGCACTTTGGTAGGACTCGTCAGGACCTTGATAGCTTCCCAAGACCGGCGTGGAGATGCCTTGCACCAGGCAGTGACAGATGCTTTGACCCGGGGTGGTCATCAGGGTAACAGCACGGCCAACAGCTTCAAGCGCCTGAACCCTCCATTCTTCGACGGCAGCGAAGATGCGATCGCCGCGGATGCTTGGCTTCAGGATATCGAAGTGATTCTAGAAGCAGCCAGGACTCCAGAAAACGAGAAGGTGGCCGTAGTGCGCCTGCAGTTGTTAGATCTTGCCTGCAATTGGTGGACGGCGCAGGCCGAGGGATTAGTGGCACCCATTGCTTGGGCAGTGTTCAGAGAGAGATTCCAGACGAAGTATTTTGATGCTGTGGCTCGGTATGACTTGCAGACGAGGTTTACCAATATGAAGCAAGGAGGCAGAACAGTCGATGGTTATGCATCTGAGTTTTCTAGACTCAGTAGGTTTGCCCCCACCTTGGTGGCAACCGAGTTTGATAGGGCCCAGCGGTTCCAGCAGGGGCTGCATTTGGAGATTTTACTAGCAGTTGAGCAGTTCGAACACCAGACGTTCGATGCAGTATTGAGGGCGGCTAGGAGGCATGAGTACACCTCCCAGCGGATCGTGGATAGGACCGGAGGTAGGAAGCGGTCCCACAGTCAGATGCACCAATCATCAGCTCCAGCCCCGACAGCTAGAGGTTTAACTATTGGAACTCCGAGACGGGCGGCCTCGGTGACGTCGGTTCAGTATTCTACCCCGACGTACCCTCAGCAACAGAAGCAGAAGCAGTCTTCTGCAGTGGGATGTTCACACTGCCGGAAGCCAGGGTATGTGGTGTCAGAGTGTCGCAGAGCACAGGGATTGTGCTTGGTTTGTGGTACCCCGGACCACAGGGTTGGGAACTGCCCGAACAGGGGGAGTTCATCAGCTTTCGCTGGTCCTTCAGTTAGAGGACCAACGCCAGTCCAACAGCAGCAGCAGTTGCAGTACCCGCTCCCGAGGCCATTGCTGACGCAGGCCCAGGCATTCCAGCAGCAGAGACCGCAGCAGTATGCTCAGGCCCAAGCCCTGATCCAGAGCAGACAGAGGAATTTTCAGCAGAGGGGACCTACACCTAGAGGACATGGTCAAGTGCTGGCCTTAACCATGGGAGAAGAAGGAGTAATACCAGGTGAGGTAGTGGCAGGTACTATTCTCGTCAACACCTTTCCAGCTTCAGCTTTATTTGATTCTGGTGCATCGCATTCATTTATGTCTGCACGATTTGCGACACGGATAGGATTGGAGCCCGAGTCGTTATCAGTAAGGCTCAATATACTCACTGGTAACGGACTTGTGGGAGTCGATAGAGTATTTTCCTCGTGTCGAATCGTAGTTAGCAGTAGAGAGTTTTCCGCTAGATTGATAGAATTTTCGATGGCCGATTATGATATAGTCTTAGGGATGGATTGGTTGAGGAACCAGTATGCTAGGATAGACTGCCACATTGACAGGGTTGTTTTTAGCATTCCAGGAGAGCCGGAGTTTTCTTTCTCTCGAGGCGAGGTTGAGCCTTCTCCTCCAGTATTGCGGATGGCAGTAGCAGCAGTTCAATTGCCCAGGATAGTGGACGAGTTTCCAGATGTTTTTCCAGAAGAGCTTCCAGGTATGCCGCCAGAGCGGGAGATTGAGTTCACCATAAACTTGATTCCCGGGACAGCCCCAGTGTCAGAAAGAGTCTACCGGATGGCGCCGTCAGAGTTGGAGATATTGTACAAGATAATTGAAGAACTCAGAACCAAGGGATTCATTCGTGCTAGTGGATTGCCTTGGGGAGCCCCGATGCTTCTTGTAAAAAAGAATGATGGTACGTCCAGGTTATGCGTTGATTATCGTACCTTGAACTCAGTGACAATCAAGAACAGATACCCTCTCCCGAGGATAGATGACTTGTTTGATCAATTAAAGGGGCAGCTGTATTCTCGAAGATTGACTTACGCTCAGGATATCATCATATCAGAGTCAGAGAGCAGGACATCCCGAAGACAGCTTTCAGATCGAGATACGGGCATTGGGAGTTCCTTGTTATGCTATTTGGAGCAACCAATGCACCGGCAGTATTCATGGACCTCATGAATCGCATTTTTATGCCTTACTTGGATCAGTTTGTGATCGTATTCCTAGACGACATTCTGGTTTACAGCAAGAATGAGGCGGAGCATGAGCAGCATCTCAGGGTTGTTCTTCAGATACTCAGGGAGCACCAGTTATATGCCAAGTTCAGTAAATGCGAGTTCTGGCTCGATCGTATTTCGTACTTGGGTCATATCATCACCAGAGGAGGAGTAGAAGTGGATCCCAAGAAGATCGTGGCCATTGAGTCATGGCCGGTGCCCAGCACAGTTGCAGAGGTTCGTAGTTTTCTTGGATTGGCCGGCTACTACCGACGGTTTGTTTCGGATTTTGCTCGAATTTCAGCACCATTGACGCAGTTGACCCGCAAGGATGCACAGTTTGCTTGGACAGCAGAGTGCCAGGAATCTTTTGAGAAGTTGAAGCGAGGCTTAATGACGGCTCCTATTCTCACGCTTCCTGATGGGACCGGAGGATTTTCGGTATACTGTGACGCTTCAGGCAGAGGTTTAGGATGTGTTCTGATGCAGCATGGGAAGGTAATAGCTTATGCATCACGGCAACTTCGTGATCATGAGAGGAATTATCCAACCCATGACTTGGAGCTGGCAGCAGTGGTGTTTGCACTCAAGTTGTGGAGGCACTATTTGTATGGAGATAGGATGGAGATCTTCACCGACCATAAGAGCCTGAAATATATTTTCACCCAGAAAGATCTTAACATGCGTCAGAGGAGATGGCTGGAGCTACTTGTGGATTATGATGTCAACCTGTAGTATCATCCTGGAAAGGCCAATGTTGTTGCGGATGCATTGAACAGGAGAGCGGGAGCTTATTTTCTAACAGCGCAACCAGAGCTGTTAGCAGATCTTCAAAAAATGGATAATGAAGTTGTTCTCCCTTCCAGTGTGGCCTTGATGGCCAGTATGCAAGTTCAGTCCACTATAGTCGAGAGGATCCGGATGGCGCAGTCGGCAGATTCCAAGCTTCAGCGACTCAGAGCAGAGTGTGAGGTGGGACGAAGACCAGAGTTATGCGTTCATGAGGATGGTACACTTCGACATGGTAAGCGTCTTTGTGTACCCAGCGGAGATATCCGGCAGGAGGTCATGGCAGAAGCTCATAGTTCGCAGTATTCCATCCATCCGGACAGTACGAAGATGTACCGTGATATCCGGCAGCATTTCTGGTGGAATGGCATGAAGCGGGAGATAGCTCGGTTTGTCTCTCGGTGTTTGGTTTGCCAACAAGTTAAAGCTGAACATCAGAGACCGGCAGGACTGCTTCAGCCCTTGTCGATTCCAGAGTGGAAGTGGGAGCATATGACCATGGATTTCGTGACTGGATTACTTAGATCCCCAGCTGGTAGAGATGCTATTTGGGTTATAGTTGACCGGCTCACGAAAGTGGCTCACTTTCTTCCATTCAGAGTTGGTCAGTCGACGGCTCAGCTAGCGGCGATGTATCTTAGACAGATTGTCAGATTGCACGGTGTGCCAGTTAGCATCACCTCGGACCGAGATTCCAGATTTACATCACACTTTTGGCGTAGCCTGTAGGCGAGTTTAGGACTCATCTCCAGTTCAGTTCAGCATATCATCCGTAGACAGATAGTCAGTCAGAGCGCACGATCCAGACTCTTGAAGACATGTTGCGGTCTTGCACACTTGACTTCGGTGGTTCATGGGAAGATCACTTGCACCTGGTGGAATTCTCGTACAATAATAGTTTCCAGGCCAGTATCCAGATGGCCCCGTTCGAGGCACTGTATGGCAGGAAGTGCAGATCCCCGCTATCTTGGGATGATGTTGGAGAAAGACAGATGCTTGGTCCAGAATTAATTGCTCAGACCATTGAAGTGGTCAGAAGGGTCAGAGATCATCTTCGAGTTGCCCAAGATCGCCAGCATCATTGGGCCGATTCTTATCGGCGCCCTCTCAAGTTTTCGGTCGGCGATCATGTTGTCACCCCCATTTCCTGTATTTCGTATTTATGCTCGTATTTGATTTTTGGCACGTATTTTATTTTCTCGACTTACGGATTTTGGTTTCTCGTAAATGGATTTTGGACCATGGCTTGGTTTATTTTGTGAAAGTTGGTTTAGTTTGGTTCATCATGAATGGAACACCTTAACCTACACTCCTCCCTCAACACACCACAACTCCCCCACTTTATAACACCACCTACTTTTCTCTCTCCTCTTTATTCTCTCATTTATTTCTTACAAACTTCTTCTTCCTTCTTCCACACAACTCCCCAACCAATAGGCAAGTGCACCTTGCCAACAAATAAGAACCCAATTTTATTTGTCCATTTGATAGATTAGGACATGTAGATCAACATTAGAACTTGGAATTTTATGAATTGGAGCTTTCATTCTTCTAGATCTAGGTTTTAACCATTTTCGGAAATCTTTGGTTTTGATCTATTAAACTTTGATTTTTGCTTGTTTTGATGCTTCCATGTGGAAGAGAATTCAATTTTACTCAAGTTAGAACTTTGAAAATCTAGATTTGGTTTTGATTTGACAAAAATATGAAGAATTGAAGTTCTTGGTGTTTTTGGACTTGCTCTCGGCGAGGAAGAACAGTCCCCTGCCTTGCGCTTTTTAGCGCATGGCCGATTGCGCACCCCTGGCCTGTGCTCTTTAGCGCATGGCCGTTTGCGCAGTCACTTGGCCAGCGCTTTGCGCTGCGCTGGACTGCGCTGGCGCAAGCTAGCCATGCGTAATCCAGCCATGCGCAAAGTGACCCCTGCGCAATTCACTTCTGCGCAAACCGCTCCTGCGCGATTCACTTCTGCGCAAACCGCTCCTGCGCGATTCACTTCTGCGCAACCCACCCTTGCGCAAGGTAACCCCTGCGCAGTCTACCCTTGCGCAAGGTAACCCTTGCGCAAGACAACTCTTGTGCAGCTCTTCCATGCGCAGTACACACCCTGCGCAGACCTACCCCTGACCCCCTTGCACAACCTACTTGTCTATGATGAATTTGTTATTTCTTGATCTTGGCTCTTCTATAGTCCTATTTTATATTAGTATTTTATTAGGTATTTTATGCCCATTTTATATCCTTACGCCTTTTGGCATGAACTTGATTTTGCTTAATATGTTTGGAATAACTATTGTACACAGCATGGTATGACAAGGAACTAGTATAACATGACAGTGACCCGTAGTGGTGCACTCCTGACACGGCCAACCTGACTTGATAGTGGCCCGTCGTGGCGCACCCCTGACAAGTACCCTAACATGATTTACCTTGATAACTTGATAGTGGCCCGTGGCGGCGCACTCTTGACTTGACTTGACTTGATAACTTGACTTGACTTGCCTTGACACCGTGGGTGTTCCTGCTTGCTTGTTTGCACAATCCACTTGTCTTGTCTTGCATCATGTCTAGGACGTGACTTCCTGGGTACCACGGCCAGGGACTCGCGCTAAATTGGATTAGGCTAATTATTAGATCAAACTAGAACATGGAGAATTCCCAGTCACAGGCAATCTCGTTATCTGGGCGCTTTAATGGACTTGTAGCTTGCCGACGAGTAGAGCACATTTCCAGCACACTGTCATGTGTTGCACCCTCTAAGTCACCTAAGGGTACATTTGTCTCCCGGGCGATGTACCCAACTATAACTCTCAACCCGCGGAAGGATAACTGGATGGTCTGCAGGGCTTGGGACTGGGAGTTTCTCACTTGCATCTTGTTAGTAATTAGGCTTGTGATAACCCTAGTTAGTTAAAGTAGTAAGCCGTAGTACTTGCTTGGCCGATTGTGAATGAATGGTGTCCAGCCCTATCTAAGTCTTGTCTAGCCTTGTACCTGGAACTCTTGATCATGATTGTTTTACTTATCTCTAACGATAAATGGGTAGAGGCAGTGAGCTATTCAGGCGAAGGGTTACAATCCCGGTCCTTGTTTGGTTTAAGGATTGTAACCTGGCTCCCGGAATGGTTCCACGTCCCTAGTCGTTTATCGCCCTGTGTACTTTTATTACTTGTACTTTCCTTTATTCTTTATGTTCTGATATGCTGGCTTTTGTTCTTATTTGTGGCCTCCTTTGTGGCACTTGCTCTTTCTGGGGTTTGACCCAGCTGGTTTTGTGTGGCCAGATTTCGGAGCAGCTTCCGAGGATCTACCCAGCTTCCAGCCCAATGGTGAACACTAGACGGAACCCGGGCTACGAGTGGGTTTTCCCTTTTTGTTTCACCCACTTATATGTAAATTTATTCTTTTGTGGCGTTTAGCCGACGAGCACCTGTTAGCTCGATGCACATTTACTTACTGTCTGCCTACGGGCTGTAAACATGATTAACAAATCCTAGGGTTGATCATGTATGACTGAACTCTTGCTAGTCCTATCATTTTGTACGACTAGCTTCATGATCATCCAATATATAATATTTGGGACGCCTTATATATATATTTGATGCTCTAACATCTTGTAACTCTGTTAATTGCTTGAGATTGAGACAATAGGCTTGACCTTAAGAGACTGCTGGCTTGTAGTAAACCCTCATATCTAGACAGCCGTGACCGTATAGTTGAGATGTATTCTATTTCAATATACGTAGCTGGCTGTGTCTGCCCCCGCTCTCCAGTATTCTGGTTCTGGGGCGTGACACGGTTTAAGTGGTGGCCCATGCAGGTCTTGTCAATCAAGAGATGTGAGGGATTACCGAATAGATGTCTCAATCAATATTCGCCCTTGATCTCTGCTCGTATCTTCAAATCCCTGAGATTCTTGACCTGATCACATGCTTGTATCATTGATCTGTCCTGGTCCTTTCCTTACTGTTCCCTATGTCGTCTTCTTCAGCGGCATTACTCCCGGACCTGCCAACCAGCCAGAGGAAGCTCGACAAGCACCCCAGCGCCAGGAAGATCAAGCTCAGCACTCTGGAGTAGCCTCCCGAGTTATGCTTCCCGGAGGCTCGGAACCTCCAGTTCAGGCAGCTCCGCCCGTTCAACCAGCTAGACTGGATGAGGGACCTTTGGTAGGGCTTATCAGAGAACTGCTTGCATCCCAAGATCGTCGAGGCGACGCCTTGCACCAGGAAGTTCATGATGCACTAAACCGAGGAGGTCCCCAAGGGAATCAGGCGGCCAACAGTTTCAAGCGCTTGAACCCTCCCTTCTTTGACGGCAGTGAAGATGCGATTGCCGCAGACGCTTGGCTTCAGGATACCGAGGTGGTTCTAGAAGCAGCTAGGACACCTGAGAATGAGAAGGTGGCCGTGGTACGGCTACAGTTGTTAGACTTGGCTCGCGATTGGTGGGCAGCTCAGGCCATGGGATTAGCGACACCAGTCACTTGGGCGACGTTCAGAGAGAGGTTCCAGACGAAGTACTTCGATGCGGTGGCACGGTACGACCTGCAGACCAGATTTACCAACTTAAAGCAAGGAGGCAGGACGGTCGATGGCTATGCGACCGAGTTTTCCAGGCTGAGTAGGTTTGCCCCCACTTTGGTGGCAACTGAGTTCGATAGGGCTCAGCGATTCCAGCAGGGGCTGCATTTAGAGATATTATTGGCTGTGGAGCAGTTCGAGCACCAGACGTTCGATGTAGTGTTGAAGGCAGCGAGGAGGCATGAGTATACCTCCCGGAGAATTGTGGACAGGACCGGAGGCAGGAAGCGGTCCCACAACCAGATGCACCAATCTTCAGCTCCAGCCCCGACAGCTAGGGGTATAACCATTGGAACTCCAAGACGGGCGGCCTCAGTGACGTCGGTTCAGCATTCGACCCCGACGTACCCGCAGCAGCAGAAGCAGAAGCAGTCTTCCGCGGTGGGATGTTCTCATTGCGGGAAGCCGGGCCATGTAGTGGCAGAGTGTCGCAGGGCACAGGGATTGTGCATGGCTTGCGGAGGAGCAGATCACAAGATAGGGACCTGCCCGAATAGGGGAGGTCCATCATCATCCAATCTTTTTAGTTCTTCGGTGAGAGGACCAGCCCCAGTTCCAGTCCAGCAACAGCAGCAACAGCAGTACCCGAGGCCATTGGCGCCCCAGGCCCAGGCCTTCCAGCAGCAGTTCACCCAGGCTCCAGCACAGAACCGACAGAGGGGATTCCAGCAGAGGGGACCCGCAGCTAGAGGTCAGGCTATGATGATGACCATGGAAGAAGAAGTTGCACCAGGTGAGGTAGTGGCAGGTACTATTCTCGTCAACACCTTTCCAGCATCTGTATTATTTGATTCTGGTGCATCGCATTCATTCATGTCTGCACGATTCGCGACACGGATAGGATTGGAGCCCGAGTCATTATCAGTGAGGCTCAATATACTTACTGGTAATGGTCTTGTGGGAGTAGATCGAGTATTTTTCTCGTGTCGGATCGTAGTTAGCGGTAGAGAGTTCCCCGCTAGGCTCATAGAGTTCCCTATGGCAGACTATGATGTAGTCCTAGGCATGGATTGGTTGAGGAACCATTATGCTAGGATAGACTGCCATGTTGGCAGAGTTGTCTTTAGTATTCCCGGAGAGCCAGAGTTTTCATTTTCCAGAGGCACAGTAGAGCCATCTCCTCCAGTATTGCGGATGGCAGTAGCAGCAGTGCAGTTGCCCCGGATAGTTGAAGAGTTTCCAGACGTCTTCCCAGAGGAACTTCCAGGGATGCCACCAGAGCGGGAGATCGAGTTCACCATTGACTTGATTCCCGGGACAGCACCAGTATCAGAGCGAGTCTACAGAATGGCGCCTTCAGAGTTGGAGATTTTGTACAAGATGATTGAAGAACTCAGGACCAAAGGATTCATTCGTGCTAGTGGATCGCCTTGGGGAGCCCCGATGCTTCTTGTAAAAAAGAAGGATGGTACGTCTAGGCTATGTGTTGATTACCGTACCTTGAACTCAGTGACAATCAAGAACAGATACCCTCTTCCAAGGATAGATGACTTGTTTGATCAACTCAAAGGGGCTTCCGTTTTCTCGAAGATAGACTTGCGGTCAGGATACCACCAGATCAGAGTCAGAGAGCAGGACATCCCGAAGACGGCGTTCAGATCTAGGTACGGGCATTGGGAGTTTCTAGTTATGCCCTTTGGAGCGACTAATGCGCCGGCAGTGTTCATGGACCTCATGAACCGTATTTTTATGCCTTACTTGGATCAGTTTGTGATAGTGTTCCTTGATGACATCCTGGTCTACAGCAAGAGTGAAGCAGAGCACGAGCAGCATCTCAGAGTTGTCCTCCAGATTCTCAGAGAACACCAGTTGTACGCCAAGTTCAGTAAATGCGAGTTCTGGCTCGATCGCATTTCTTACTTGGGTCACATTATTACCAGAGGAGGAGTGGAAGTGGATCCCCAGAAGATTGTAGCTATCGAGGCATGGCCAGTACCCAGCTCAGTAGCAGAAGTTCGCAGCTTTCTTGGATTGGCCGGCTACTACCGGCGGTTCGTCTCTGATTTTGCAAGGATTTCAGCGCCGATGACCCAGTTGACCCGCAAGGATGTGCCGTTCGTTTGGACAGCAGAGTGTCAGGAATCATTTGAGAAGTTGAAGCGAGGTTTGATAACGGCTCCCATTCTTACACTTCCAGATGGGACCGGAGGATTCACAGTTTACTGCGATGCTTCAGGCAGAGGATTGGGATGTGTTTTGATGCAGCATGGGAAGGTAATTGCTTATGCGTCACGTCAACTCCGTGATCATGAGAAGAATTACCCGACCCACGACTTGGAGCTAGCAGCAGTAGTGTTTGCACTTAAGTTGTGGAGGCACTACTTGTACGGAGACAGAGTGGAGATATTCACTGATCATAAGAGCCTGAAGTATGTTTTCACCCAGAAGGATCTTAATATGCGGCAGAGAAGATGGCTCGAGCTACTTGTGGACTATGATGTGGACTTGCAGTATCATCCAGGGAAGGCCAACGTCGTAGCAGATGCGTTGAGCCGGAGAGCCGGAGTTTATTTCCTGACGGCGCAACCAGAGCTATTGGCAGATCTTCAGAAGATGGGAATTGAAGTGTTTCTTCCTTCCAATGTGGCCTTGATGGCCAGCCTACAGATTCAGTCCACCATAGTTGAGAGGATCCGGACAGCACAGTTAACAGATTCCAAGATTCAGCATCTCAGAGCAGAGTGCGAGGCAGGAAGAAGGCCAGAGTTATGTATTCATGAGGATGGTACACTTCGACACGGCACACGTCTTTGTGTACCCAGTGGAGATATCAGACAAGAAGTCATGGCAGAGGCTCACAGTTCGCAGTACTCCATTCACCCAGGCAGCACGAAGATGTACAAAGATATTCGTCAACACTTTTGGTGGAATGGTATGAAGAGGGAGATAGCCCGGTATGTCTCTCGATGTTTGGTTTGCCAACAAGTCAAGGCTGAACATCAGAGGCCAGCTGGACTTCTTCAACCTTTACCGATCCCAGAATGGAAGTGGGAACACATTACCATGGATTTCGTGACTGGGTTACCCAGATCTCCGGCAGGCAGAGATGCTATTTGGGTCATTGTGGACAGGCTTACCAAGGTGGCACACTTTCTTCCGTTTAGAATTGGACAGTCGACGGCACAGCTAACAGAGATGTATCTCAGGCAGATCGTCAGACTTCACGGAGTGCCAGTCAGCATAGTATCGGACAGGGATACGAGATTCACATCGCACTTCTGGCGCAGTCTTCATCAAAGTTTGGGGACTCGTCTCAAGTTCAGCTCAGCGTATCATCCGCAGACAGATGGGCAGTCAGAGCGCACTATACAAACTCTCGAAGATATGTTGCGGTCATGTACCCTTGACTTCGGTGGTTCGTAGGAGGATCACCTGCACCTAGTGGAATTCTCGTACAATAATAGTTTCCAGGCCAGTATCCAGATGGCACCCTTCGAGGCTCTGTATGGCAGGAAGTGCAGATCTCCGTTAGCATGGGACGATGTCGGAGAGAGGCAGGTGCTCGGTCCAGAACTGATTTCTCAGACGGTTGAAGTGGTTAGGAGAGTCAGAGATCACCTCCGAGTTGCACAGGATCGCCAGCGCCATTGGACCGATGCTCATCGACGTCCCTTAGAATTTGCCGTCGGCGACCATGTATTCCTTAGGATCTCGCCTACCCGCGGCGTCATTCATTTTGGCGTACGGGGAAAGCTTAGTCCTAGGTATATAGGGCCGTTCGATATTCTGGAGCAAGTAGGCGATGTGTCCTATCGTCTCGCTCTTCCACCGTCGCTAAGTGAGGTACATGATGTATTCCATGTGTCCCAATTAAGACGGTACATCCCGGACCCGAGCCATATCCTAGATCATTCAGAATTGGTTGTTGGTACCAACCTTTCGTATGAGGAGAGGCCCGTGTCTATATTGGACCGGAGAGAAAAGACGCTCAAGAACAAGACTATTAACTTAGTCCGTGTTGCTTGGGGTCATCACTCTCTGGGTGAGTCAACGTGGGAGCGTGAGGACGACATCCGATCGCGATACCCCTACCTGTTTGACTCGTGAGGTATAATGTCTTTCTTATGCCTTACGCTTTCCCTTCCTTGCTTGTATTGTATGATTGTATGATTGAACTGCTTAGTGTAGCTTGTCTGTGCTTAGTATAGCTTGTCGTGGCAATCTCTAGCTCCTTGATTAAATTTCGAGGACGGAATTCTTTGAAGGTGGGTAGAGTTGTCACCCCCATTTCCTGTATTTCGTATTTATGCTCGTATTTGATTTTTGGCACGTATTTTATTTTCTCGACTTGCGGATTTTGGTTTCTCGTAAATGGATTTTGGACCATGGCTTGGTTTATTTTGTGAAAGTTGGTTTAGTTTGGTTCATCATGAATGGAACACCTTAACCTACACTCCTCCCTCAACACACCACAACTCCCCCACTTTATAATACCACCTACTTTTCTCTCTCCTCTTTATTCTCTCATTTATTTCTTACAAACTTCTTCTTCTTCCTTCTTCCACACAACTCCCCAACCAATAGGCAAGTGCACCTTGCCAACAAATAAGCACCCAATTTTATTTGTCCATTTGATAGATTAGGACATGTAGATCAACATTAGAACTTGGAATTTTGTGAATTGGAGCTTTCATTCTTCTAGATCTAGGTTTTAACCATTTTCAGAAATCTTTGGTTTTGATCTATTAAACTTTAATTTTTGCTTGTTTTGATGCTTCCATGTGGAAGAGAATTCAATTTTACTCAAGTTAGAACTTTGAAAATCTAGATTTGGTTTTGATTTGACAAAAATATGAAGAATTGAAGTTCTTGGTATTTTTGGACTTGCTCTCGGCCAGGAAGAACAGCCCCTTGCCTTGCGCTTTTTAGCGCATGGCCGATTGCGCACCCCTGGCCTGTGCTCTTTAGCGCATGGCCGTTTGCGCAGTCACTTGGCCAGCGCTTTGCGCTGCGCTGGACTGCGCTGGCGCAAGCTAGCCATGCGCAATCCAGCCATGCGCAAAGTGACCCCTGCGCAATTCACTTCTGCGCAAACCGCTCCTGCGCGATTCACTTCTGCGCAAACCGCTCCTGCGCGATTCACTTCTGCGCAACCCACCCTTGCGCAAGGTAACCCCTGCGCAGTCTACCCTTGCGCAAGGTAACCCTTGCGCAAGACAACTCTTGCGCAGCTCTTCCATGCGCAGTACACACCCTGCGCAGACCTACCCCTGACCCCCTTGCACAACCTACTTGTCTATGATGAATTTGTTATTTCTTGATCTTGGCTCTTCTATAGTCCTATTTTATATTATTATTTTATTAGGTATTTTACGCCCATTTTATATCCTTACGCCTTTTGTCATGAACTTGATTTTGCTTAATATATTTGGAATAACTATTGTACACAGCATGGTATGACAAGGAACTAGTATAACTTGACAGTGACCCGTAGTGGTGCACTCCTGACACGACCAACCTGACTTGATAGTGGCCCGTCGTGGCGCACCCCTGACAAGTACCCTGACATGATTTACCTTGATAACTTGATAGTGGCCCGTGGCGGCGCACTCTTGACTTGACTTGACTTGATAACTTGACTTGACTTGCCTTGACACCGTGGGTGTTCCTGCTTGCTTGTTTGCACAATCCACTTGTCTTGTCTTGCATCATGTCTAGGACGTGACTTCCTGGGTACCACGGCCAGGGACTCGCGCTAAATTGGATTAGGCTAATTATTAGATCAAACTAGAACATGGAGAATTCCCAGTCACAGGCAATCTCGTTATCTGGGCGCTTTAATGGACTTGTAGCTTGCCGACGAGTAGAGCACATTTCCAGCACACTGTCATGTGTTGCACCCTCTAAGTCACCTAAGGGTACATTTGTCTCCCGGGCGATGTACCCAACTATAACTCTCAACCCGCGGAAGGATAACTGGATGGTCTGCAGGGCTTGGGACTGGGAGTTTCTCACTTGCATCTTGTTAGTAATTAGGCTTGTGATAACCCTAGTTAGTTAAAGTAGTAAGCCGTAGTACTTGCTTGGCCGATTGTGAATGAATGGTGTCCAGCCCTATCTAAGTCTTGTCTAGCCTTGTACCTGGAACTCTTGATCATGATTGTTTTACTTATCTCTAACGATAAATGGGTAGAGGCAGTGAGCTATTCAGGCGAAGGGTTACAATCCCGGTCCTTGTTTGGTTTAAGGATTGTAACCTGGCTCCCGGAATGGTTCCACGTCCCTAGTCGTTTATCGCCCTGTGTACTTTTATTACTTGTACTTTCCTTTATTCTTTATGTTCTGATATGCTGGCTTTTGTTCTTATTTGTGGCCTCCTTTGTGGCACTTGCTCTTTCTGGGGTTTGACCCAGCTGGTTTTGTGTGGCCAGATTTCGGAGCAGCTTCCGAGGATCTACCCAGCTTCCAGCCCAATGGTGAACACTAGACGGAACCCGGGCTACGAGTGGGTTTTCCCTTTTTGTTTCACCCACTTATATGTAAATTTATTCTTTTGTGGCGTTTAGCCGACGAGCACCTGTTAGCTCGATGCACATTTACTTACTGTCTGCCTACGGGCTGTAAACATGATTAACAAATCCTAGGGTTGATCATGTATGACTGAACTCTTGCTAGTCCTATCATTTTGTACGACTAGCTTCATGATCATCCAATATGTAATATTTGGGACGCCTTATATATATATTTGATGCTCTAACATCTTGTAACTCTGTTAATTGCTTGAGATTGAGACAATAGGCTTGACCTTAAGAGACTGCTGGCTTGTAGTAAACCCTCATATCTAGACAGCCGTGACCGTATAGTTGAGATGTATTCTATTTCAATATACGTAGCTGGCTGTGTCTGCCCCCGCTCTCCAGTATTCTGGTTTTGGGGCTTGACACATGTATTCCTGAGGATTTCACCCAACCGTGGCGTCATTCGTTTCGGCGTACGGGAAAAGCTTAGTCCTAGGTATATAGGGCCGTTCGATATCCTAGAGCGAGTAGGAGATGTATCCTATCGCCTCGCTCTTCCGTCGTCGCTAAGCGAGGTGCATGACGTGTTCCATGTATCCCAATTACGACGGTATATCCCGGACCCGAGCCACATCCTGGATCATTCGGAATTGGTTGTTGGTACCAACCTTTCGTATGAGGAAAGGCCCGTGTCTATATTGGACCGGAGAGAGAAGATCCTCAAGAACAAGACTATCAAGTTAGTCCGAGTTGCTTGGGGTCATCACTCTTTGGGGGAGTCAACGTGGGAGCGTGAAGAAGATATCCGATCGCGGTATCCCGACTTGTTTGACTCATGAGGTATAATGTCTTCCTTATGCCTCATGTCTTCGATTCCTTGCTTGAATGAGTGATTGCTTGCCTAGTTATAGTTTGCATGTAATTAGTATAGCTTGTTCTAGTCTCTCTAACATCTTAATTAAATTTCGAGGACGGAATTCTTTTAAGGTGGGTAGAGTTGTAATGCCTGTTGTTCGTATTACGTATTTAAGAATACGTGTACGTATTTTATCTCGTATTGGCCATAGTTCATCTTGGTTTGGGTTGGCTTGGGTTGGTTAGGCTAGGCTTGATTAGCCTTGGTTCATCATGAACCAAGGGTGAACCCCCTAACTACCACAACCAACCCCATTTATTAACCTCTTCCCATTCTCTCTCCTCATTATTTCCTTTCTTCTTCATTACTCTCCACCACCAACCAAGAAAACCCTACCCTAGGCAAGTGCAATCTTGCTTCATGAAGAAACCCACCATTTTTATTGTTTTAACCTCTTCTTTGCAACTTTTTAATCTACATTAGAACTTGTCATTTTCTATTTTGAAGCTTAGATTTTTGTAGATCTAGAATTTAGTTATTTTTGGATTTTCATGGTTTTGATCTATTAAATTCCCTTGTTTTCAAGTTTTGATGGTTCCATGTGGTAGAGAATTTCCTTCTACCCAATTTTGACCTTTGGAAAGTTGGATTTGGACTTGTTTTGACCAAGTTATGGACTTTGGAAGCTTAGGGTTCAACCATGGAGTTCCTGCTGTTTGGAGAAGACAGTGAGCAGTGCGCGAGCTTTTTAGCTTGCGTCACTGAGCTGTGCGTGCTCCTTAGCGCAGCACAGTAGAGTCCAGACGCTGCCTTTTGGAAGCGTATGACTCGCATACGCTCACTTGGATAGCCATGAGTCGTATGGAGTCCATACGCTGCCTTTTTGGAGCGTATGACTTGCATACGCTCACTTGGATAGCCATGAGTCGTATGGAGTCCATACGCTACCTTTTTGGAGCGTATGACTTGCATACGCTCACTTGGATAGCCATGAGTCGTATGGAGTCCATACGCTGCCTTTTTGGAGCGTATGACTTGCATACGCTCACTTGGATAGCCATGAGTCGTATGGAGTCCATACGCTGCCTTTTGGAGCGTATGTCTTGCATACGCTCGCTTGTGTGACAAGGAGTCGTATGAAGTTCATACGCTGCTTTTTTGGAGCGTATGTCTTGTATACGCTCACTTGTGTGACAAGGGGTCGTATGGACCTCATACGCTGCCCTTTGTGAGTGTAGGCTTACCTGAGCGTAGCTTGACTTGAGCGTAGCCTGACCTGAGCGTATGACTTTTGCACTGAGCGTATGGCCTTGGCTGACTTGGTCTTATGTCAGCATGTCATTTTGGTTTTTTTATTTTCCTTAAGCTTGGCTCTTCTATAGCCCTGTATATTGATATTTTATTAGATATTTTACGCCCATTTTATATCCTTATGCCTTTTGTCATAAACTTGATAATCATGAATTTATTTAATAGGTTTGTGAATAATAATTGAACACGGCATGGCAGGACAAGCATACCTGACATGATTATCTCGAATTGCTGTTGCGACGGCTAACGTGACATGACCTGACAAGAATGACTAACCTAGACACCGTTGATGATTGCGTTTGCACAATAAACCAGTATTGTCTTGCATCATGTCTAGGATGGGATCCATGAGTACCACGGTCAGGGATACCTACTGTAATTAACTAAGAGTAATAAACTAGAATAATTCAGTAGACATGAAGAGATTCCCAGCTATAGGCAATCCCGTTATCTGGGCGCATTAAGTGGACTTGTAGCCTACCGACGAGTAGGGCACACTTCCAGCACACAGTCATGTGGTACATACTTCATAAATGGACATTTGATCTGGATAATTTGGATGGTCTGCAGGGCTTGTGGCTGTTGAAATAATCTTATTGCATCTTGCTAGTAACTAGGCCTGTGATAACCCTAGCTAGTTAAAGTATCAAGCCGTACTTTTAATTGGCCGTGATTGATTGGATGAAGTTATTCCAGCTTAGTCTTATCCTGATCCTGTGCAAGATCGTGACAAGACACGATTATTGATGCTTGCCTGAACAATAACGATCGGGGGACCAGTTCTGTTCAGGCGAAGGGTTACAACCCCGGTCCTTGTTTGGTTTAAGGGTTGTAACCTGGCTCCCGGAGCAGTTCTGTGCCTTCCCTTCGGTTATTGCCTTACTTGTACCCTGTGCCATGCTTTTCATGTTCTATCTTACTTCAGCAACATGATTATCTATAATGGCCTTAACAATAAAGATCAGGAGTCCAGTTCTGTTCAGGCGAAGGGTTACAACCCCGGTCCTTGTTTGGTTTAAGGGTTGTAACCTGGCTCCCGGAGCAGTTCTGTGTCCTCTCTCCATTTATTGTCTTATTACCTTACCCATAGTATTTGAGACGAAATTCCAATTCAGGTGAAGGATTGCAACCCCGGTCCTTGTTTGGTTTAAGGGTTGTAGTCTGGCTACTTGAATGGTTTCCTTGTACTCAATTATTGTTGTTATTTCTGATAATTTAACTTTAATATTCCTTACTATATGCTGGTTTTAGTTTCTAAGTGAAGCCTCCTTTGTGGCACTTGCTCTTTCTGGAGTCTGACCCAGCTGGTTTTGTGTGGCCAGATATCGGAGCAGCTCCAGAGGATCCACCGATCTTCCAGCCAGATGGTGACCACTAGACGGAACCCTGGCAACGAGTGGGTTTCTTTTTGTCCTCCTACTTATTTGTAAAATTATTCTTTTGAGGCGTTTAGCCAGCGAGCACGTGTTAGCTCGATTGCATCTTTATTTACTGTCTGCCTACGGGCTGTAACATGATTGACAGATCCTAGGGTTGATCATGTATGACTGAACTCTTGCTAGTCCTGGCATTTTGTACGACTAGCTTCATGATCATCCAATATGTAATGTATGGGACGCCTTGCTATTATATATTTGGTGCTCTGACATCTTGTAATTACTATTGCTTGCTTGTGATTGAGACAATAGGCTTGTTCATGACCTTAGGAGACTGCTGGCTTGTAGTTAAACCCTCATGTATCTAGACAGCCGTGACCGTATACTGAGATGGATTCTATTTCATATACGTAGCTGGCTATGTCTGCCCCCGCTCTCCAGTATTCTGGTTCTGGGGCGTGACATAGGCTTTGGTGGTTTAGAAAGTTTTAGGCTCAAAAGCATCAACCTTGAATGAAGGGGTTCAAGGCTATTTATAACCAAAGCATTGAAAAGAGCCAAAGGCAACTTTTCAGTCAGCGACCGGCATACCGCTGGTATGAGTCGGCATACCGTCGGTATACCGGTCTGGGATTGCAACGGCTCGAAATATAGCCGTTGGGATCATTTAATGCTGGAAATTCGACCGTTTTCAACGTTACTGAATCGGTATACCGTCGGTATGAACCGGTATACCGTCGGTATGCAGATTTTGTAGACAAAAAACTTTCTGTGAACAAAATCGGTATACCGTCGGTATAGACCGGTATATCGTCGGTATGCCGGTATGCATCCAAAAATGATCCTGGGCTAATTTCTACCCTAGCTTTCGATTTTACCATCCATTTCTTGGTTTACAATTATTCCTAAGACTCATTACAGACTCCAGATATACTTAGGCAGGTACAGGCTTCTTCAGAGTCGTGAAATGATGATGGCATGGCTTAGCTTCTTCCTTTGATAGGTGCTGGCTTTTTCTCTTGGCGGCAGCTGTCCAAAGATATCCAGTTTGTGAAAACTGAATACCTTTCGGGGCAGCGGAACCCCCGAGTGCGTGGCTCCGAAGATGTCGTCGGGTGGTTCAGAGAAATCTTGTGGGATCCGTCGTCTTTGGCCCACCATGATTTTTTTATTGCATATGTCCATATTGATCTTGCTTATTGCTTTTCTGCATGTACATGTTAGACGAACAAAGCAATATACATAGTAGCAAGTATGATAAGTATAATGCACATGAGGATAATGCTGAGTTTAAGTATAAGTGCTAAGGTGATAGCATAATTGTTAGTGATATCATAATTATTAAACTTAATTGAATAACCACAATCAAAAACATAGTTTTGATTTTGGCAACTCGATTAAATTTAAGATAGAAAGCTCATATCACTAATATGTAAACCAATAGGCATATATCACCAAAGGTATAAGTATAAGTAGAAATGCTATAGTGATAGTATAAAGATTAGTGATAATAAAATGCTAAACTAAACATATTAACCATATTCAAAAATATGATACAATCATTGGGCCAACACAGTGCACCCGACATTGTAATATTGCCAACCCCGGGCTCCATCCAGTAAACTCCCAGCAAACCCCAGACTGCTACTGGGGTTCCGTAACATTAGCTGGGTGTAACCAAACTGGCGAGCAAACCGGCTTGGCAGATATGGCTCCAGATAACACTTATTTTGGTTGCGGTAGACCAAGTGGGAAGGCCGAATACTCTGCAACCAACGAAATCCCCATTTCGGCAGAGTGATCGCATCCTCACCAGAGACTTCCAAATCTTGGTCAGCCTCGAAATCTTTGAAGATGGGACTGACCTTGACAATCTCCCACCCCTGAAGATAAGATAAGACTCTCCTGCAGACGGGGACGCCGGTGTGCAACCACTTCCTCTTGTAGAAGCGGCGGATAAAGGCGTCACCTTCAACGTGATCCTCTTCAGGACCTGGACTCATCACGTTCGGGTGGTGTAAATTAACCACCCCATCAAATAATGAAATGGTAGCTCGGCCCTGGGAAAGTTGTCGTTCCTACCTCTCCCATAGATCACATCATCAGCAAAAGTCCTCAAGCCCCGCAACAGGTTACACACCATCGTGGGGAGGAGAGCCAAAGGGCGACCAAAAACCAATTTTACTGCTGGCAAAATGAGGTTCCGGTTTACCCTCTCTACAGAGCCAGATCTGCCCGAGAACACACAATCCCGGAGCCATATCATCAAGTATGCAGTCAATACTGCCTTGGATGACATCCGGTGCACACAGTGCCAGAAACAGTTGTACGCGTCTTCGCCACTCTCATTTGAACAGGGGGCCCTCTCGTCTAGTCGGCTCATTTCGGAAGTTACTTCCGCGGGTTTCAGCCCCTGCGGAGTCGTAAACTGGATCTTTGAGGAGTCCGCCAAATCCTGCTTGAAGACGTAATCCCTCCAAGCAGTTACATGAGGCTGAGACTTGCCTTTGTCCTTCCGTTGCATCAGATAATGATGGCTCGCCACCTCTTTAAAAACATCCATCATCTCCGGGACCCTCTTTTCCAGAACGACGATCTCTTCGTTTGAGGGGAAATATTCCTCGTACGGTTCCGAGCCCCATGGAAGCTTGGACACCTCGTACATCTCATGGAGGGCCAGTCCCAACTCCCCCACTGGAGTAAAGAAAGTGCCAGTCTGGGTATTGAACGTTTCCAAGAGCGCAAGAAACATATGCTTGTTGAGATCCACGCCGGCCTGTGTGGCACGGATAGCGGCCGTCAGCCCAATCTCTTTAAGCTCAGCCTTGAACTTCGATAACACCCAAAGGGTCAACTCGTCCCGCTTCAGCACATGGTGACACCAACCTTCAACCCTAAAGCCACCTTTCGGATACATAACCTTCGATGTTAGTATCCGATTCGCAAAAGTCGAAGCACTAAAGGCAAAGGTGTCATTAGGGACCTCACTATAAAGGCTCACAGGATGCAAAGTTCGGCAACTGAATGAGGGGCCGGCTCGCGAGGCGGCCAAGGTATCCCTTTGATTCGAAGTAACATCAATCGAAAGAGTACCCCCCACTGCCCCTCCTTGAAAAGGAGTAAGTTTTCATGACATCCTTCTCTTGGAAGCTAAACGGTAGAAGGCCGTTAGCGGCAATTGACGTTCAAGTTGTCGCATGTACAGAACCATGCCCTTCGCAGAGAAGAACCAGTCTTCTTTGATCTTCAGTATCTTCGCCTCGGTAGAGATCAGTCGGTCACCGAACAAAAAGGTAGGTTTCAAGAAGGTCACATCCTCGGACTCAGCAGATTCCAGTTTGCCGCTCTCCATCATACTCTGGAGGAAAATAGGCGATTGATTCTGGATTTGCAGCATTCTCTCGGAAGGCTGATTCAGTAGGATAGCAGCCTTTGCGGGGTTAATAACCTCATCATCGAAATAAACTCCCATTTGACAAAGAGAAGCATCCAGAAGGACTTCATTCAGCAAAAGGATAGTCATCGACACTGACACAGCAAAAACAAAAGTCAGGCAAGAAACTTTAAGAAGACAAAGTGTGTCAAGCAGCCTGGCGCATCATCAGGGTCTAAACCCATGCGCGTCAGCAGTGAAGCTTCGGCGCATCACCAGGGTCTAAACCCGTGCGCATTAGCAGTGAAGCTTCAGCGCATCATCAGGGTTTAAACCCATGCACGTTAGCAGTAAAACCTCGGCGCATAATCAGGGCCTAAACCCATGCGCGTCGACGAAATAGTCTCGGCACATCATCGGGACAGAAGTCCATACGCGTCGGCGACAAAGAGTTAGGGCACAACAACATGATGCAACTCAGCCATGTGCTCCAAACTCATCTAAAAAAGTTGAAAAGATGACAACCACCCGTCACCGCAGGCCGAACGTCGACCGGAGTCACAATGGTGACAGGAGCGTCCTCCTCGACGAACTCCGCAGGCTCCTCCCTTGCCAGCACCGCCGCGGGGAGTCTTGGGAGCCATTTCTTGCAAGAAGAAAGTCAGGGTTTTTCAAAAGAAGAACACTAAAAAAAGAAGAAGAAGAAAGCAAAGAGAGGAAGAACTCTCTCTCTCTCCATCTCGCGCCTATTTATAGGCTCAGTCGCACGCGTGAACCGATGAAGTGTGACCTCAGCCACCGCCTCGGGTTCTGTGAGGTGATAACTGCAAATAAATCCAAAAAGATCATCATTAATCTTCTTGGTTATCGAAGCATTATCATTTGTATTTACTGAGAGGAGCATGCGCCCCATCACTGATGCGCAGAGCAATCATGCGCTCGAACAGTCATGTGCCCCGTTGAAAATGCCACCATGCTTCTTATTCAAAGTATTCCAAAACTTGGCAAAAAGTTTTGAAAACTTTGAAAGGGGTCTTGTAGAAGTATGGAATTTCAGGACCAGAAATCCTATGTGCCAAATATTACATGTGCCAGGGAGCTCTGAGGAAGTACTTGGCACAACAAAGCAAAAGTATAGACATTAAAAGAGGATTTTTATTTCATATAAAAGTCTATTACATGTCTAAAAAAGAGCTGTACAAAGGAGAATTTCTACAAAAAAAGATCCTAAGTCTACAGCTAGGCGCAGCAACCACCATGCGCTCTCAAACAGGCGCATCTCGCCATGCGCTCTCAGCCAGGCGCATCCCTTCAGCAGATCAGTTATATGCATCCTCAGTTATGTGCATCCCTTCAGTGGCTCAATTATGTGCATCCCTTCAGTAGCTCAGTTATGTACCGCCCTTCAGCGTCCTGAAGTGTCAGCATATGCGCCATCAAATGCTTCGACTAATGAAGCATTGATTGAGCAGAACGAGGGTGGCAATCAACCCTCTAGCTGGAGAAAGAGCTCTCCAAACCAAGGAAGAGAAGAGCACCGCAAATCAACCTGCGGCTAAAGGAGCAGCTTTCAACCCAACCAGAATGGGCAACGCCCACTCTAGCAGGAGGAGGAGCTCTCCCAAAGCCCAAGGAAGATGATCGGGGCACCGCAATTCCGATCTGCGGCTCTTCTGGCATGACGGAGATGAGGCTCGAGCATCCCGATCTTTGGATGCAACAGGCACCTTCCGCCTGCCTCAGAAGCCCTCGACTCCGACTTTTGGATGTAACAGTCACCTTCAAGTGCATCAATGAAGACAATGCGTCGCATCTTTACCCTCGAAAGCATCTTATCAACAGAATATGCTCGGGTAAACAAGTTTATTTCGGGAGGACGTAAGAGAACGAGAAGCAAACCCTCTCCATGCCACTATTTATAGGCCGGGCAAATCAAATCCATGCGCCAAGTGGCTGGCTCTCCGAATCCCGTGCAATGAATTTGCATTAATGGGGATAAACCTGACGCTCGAATTCAACCAAGTCAAAAACGGCTATTTAAAGCACTCGAAGAACGTAACAGTCGGGCCCATAAAGACGTATCATGCAAGCTGATGCGCCGGCCAGACCGCGCATCATACTGATGCGCCCATCAACACCAAGCGCCTCATAAGGATGCGCCCCATGCGTCCCCATGCGCCTAGTGGAACGCCGATCGATGCGCCCACTCAATAGCCCATCACCTGTCAAAGAACATTAAATGCTGAAGTCTGACAGAGTTGGCAGCACGTCCCCCGAGGACTGAACGATTGACAGCTTTTTCAGAAGACGAAGCGTCGCCGACGTCAGTATCATCATTACATTCCTCCGGCGGTTGCAAGCCACGTAGCCGCCCAACCATCTCGCATGTGCCTCCGTAGCCATGCGTCTAAATCTCTGTATGCGCCTCAAAAGTCGTACGCCTCAGACTTTTCTCTGATCCCTAAAGACAGAAGTAAAGTCACTACTGAAGCCCCGCATGCGTCTCAAAAACCATGCGCTCCGACTGGTTCATGACTCTTAAAGGTTACGAGCCAAAGTCTCCTCATGCGCCCAATCCCAGGCGCATCCTATCAGATCACTCCCCACCAAATCCGAGATCTTCGAGCCATGGACCTACGACATGCGTCCTTTGACTTGATTCAGCCTATGAAGGGGTGCTAATCACCCAAGATCTCAGCAACTGAAAGATCCTCTCCATTGCTACATGTCAGCTCGGCCGCAGCCCACAAAGACAACAGGAAGGGTTCAACTCCTCAATCAGAGCGCATCGTCCATGCGCCTCCATCAGCAACCACCACGTGGCGTCCCCGCGTACAGGCACATCCTACATATACGCGCATGAACAGCCAGCCCGCAAAGCTATAAATAGAGGGATCACTTCCTTCTTACGAACACACACATCACACAACCACCGACATACATATACAGAGAGGCAGATACAGACACTCAACGTCTTCTTCCTCTCCGTAAGCTCCGGCATCCAGAGCAACCCAGACCTTCAGAGAACCGAGAACCGTCGTCGGATCGTCAACGGAGTCAACGCATTACCACTCGCTCCATCGGCACAAGGGACCCAGATAAACAAAAGTGTACTCCTAGGACTACGTCTAAGTCCTACATTGTAACATTGTTCTATTTGTAATTGAAATTTGCATCAAAAGATTTTAATGGCAAACACTTCTCGACGATGAAGATTTTCGATCTATTGTCGTCATCTTCATACAGCTTTTCCAAGGACTCCCAGATGTCCCTGGCAGAAGTATTCTTGGAGTATGACTCTGCCAGGGAGTCCTCCATTGCATTCAGAATCAATAGCCTACAAAGACTATTGTCCCTTCTCCATTTGGTCAATTTGACTTGTCCAGCAGCAATGGCATCTGCTGTACCACCTTCTGGAGTTGTCGGTCCTTCTGGAATTGTTGGTTCAGTCTCAATCAGCACATGATCGACGTCTACCAGTTGTAGATTGAGGGTAATTTTTCTTTTTCATATTTGAAAGTGTTCTCCGTCGAACTTCTCCAGTTTGTTAAAGCTGGTATCGAGGAGATAGGCACGAGAGTTTTTCATTGTGCTGGTCTAGTTTTGAGATTGTTAGAACCGGGGCACAATTTTTTAATAAAAAACTGAATGAAACAGTTGTGTCACCCTCACTTTTCCCAGTTAGGGGTAAAATGGTAATTTTCCATTTTATAATATTTTTGGGAATTTTATTTCATGAATATTATTATTTAATTATTATAGGAGTCGGGTTCGAATTTTATCGCATTCCGAGTTAATTCGGGACCCCGGTGAATTTCGACTTGAGCTGTAATTAGCATGTTAGCTAACCATGGCCCACCACACTAAACTTTAGGGTTTAGGAGTTTGGACTAGTCCCCCATGAGTAATTTAGTTTAATTATGATTTTTATTATTTTTAGCAACTTTCTAAACCAATTTTGGATTTAATTAGCATTAGGCTTAGGGAGGGGCAAACTTGTAAATACAAGTGCCCCTCATCCACACCCCTTGGCCGGCCATGAATAGCCCCCCCTCCCTCTTTCTTCTCCACTAAGCAACTCTCTCTCTCTCTCTTTCAAATTCATTTCCTCTCAAGTCTTTCTTCTTCCTCCAACCATTCCATTTTAGGTATACTTTTAATTCCTAACCTATTACTCATTTGCATTCATGTCCCACACAATAAATGGAGATGAGCTCATTCTCCACCATTTGCCCACAAATTTGTAGGTTTTCCCTAGAAAAATAGGTTAAGGATTTATTAGGGTTTAATCCTTAGAGAGTGGTATATATATATATATATATATATATATATATATATATATACATGTGTATTTATGTGTGTGTATATATTTTGATATGAAATTAGTGTCATGAGGATGGTGGTGTTGTGAGAATGTGTGTGTTTGTGTTGTGTGAGGGTGTGTGTGTGTTTGTATTTTATATATATATATATATATATATATATATATATATATATATATATATATATATATATATATATATATATACGTGTGAGTGTTGTGTGTATATATACATAGATATATATATATATATATATAGATGGTTATATATATATATATATATATATATATATATATATATTTATATATATATATATGTATAGAGGAGGAAGAAGTGGAAGGATAGAAGGATAAGAAGAAGATGAACAGCAGTAGCAGCAGCAGCAGCAACCTGGCAGCAGCTGCTGCCAGGCAAGACCCCCCTTTAGTATTTTAGCCTATTAAACCCCCCCTTTTGGTATATGTATATATGTATATATATAGATATATATATGTATTATATATGGATAGATACGTAGAGAAGATTAGAAGAAGTTTAAGGAATTAAAAGTTAGAAAAGATTAGAAGTTAGAAGGAAAGATTGGAAGAAGTTAGAAGAATAGGAAGAAGGCTAGAATAGGAAATAGAGAAAAATCGAGTTAGAGGGCGAAACGGAGCTCGGAGTATCGGAATGAGTTGAAACTTGGCGTGGGGCAAGAATACGTGATTTAGATTTTGCGGGTAGGCTCCCGAGTGGAAATCGGGGATCGTAGGGCGCCGGTATCGTGCCGTACCATTGCGTATCTTAAATATTCAAGATACCGGCAATGGGCCGTAACATGGACTAGATGTCCACTTTACTTAGGTATCTTGATAGGTAATATATGTATAGACTAGTACCTTACTACCCTAGGGAGCTCAGGTTAAAATACGAAGCGTAGGTAGGCTAACTTGATAGTTACCTAAGCTAGAATTTTACCCTTTTTAAGGGTAAAATAGGATATTGGTCTACGGCCAAGATATGAGTTTCGAAGTCCAAGATGGACTTGGATATGGATTGTATAGGTTGGTAATAGTTAGAAATAGTCGTCTAGACCTAGTCTTGACCCCGGTTGACCACGGTTGACTTTTTAGACCAAAAGTCAACTATGGGTCAACGCTTTACCCAATTTAGTCCCAATTTCCTTTAGACTTGTGTAGTTGACCGAAAAGTTCAATTATTAGTCACCATTGACCTAGAGTTGACCAAAGTTGACCAGGGTTGACCAGCGTTGACCAGGGATGACCAGTTGACCAAAAGTCAACTGTAGGCCAACTCTTGACCCCGTTTGACTTTCTTCGACCTCTTTTGACCTGTGATGACTGGTATGACCTAGGATTGACTTGTTCTGACTTAGATTGACTTGTTATAACTTGATTTGACCTAGATTGACTTAACATGACTTAGTATGACTCAGTGAGACCTAGTTTGACCTAGATTGCATATCATTCGTTGCGAATCATTCTTAAACTTGTTTAAACCTAAATTAACACACAGTATCTCATCTTTAGGTCTCTGATTTTTCACTCTAAGCATTGATATACCCTACAGCTCAGGATAGCAGGCGAGTACATTCACTGATAGTTTTCATTGTCTTGATATTTGCTATATCCGATTCAGTTGTAGTGTCTTACTTGATTCTTAGTCACGATAGTTCACGGACTAGTACACGTTGGATCATGACATGAGATATTGTTCCTAGATTTCTGGGTATATGGGTACACTTTCTGTCTTGTTCCCTGTACTTGTATAGACATCGATTTTTAAGGGGATTTACTACCCTCTTACGAAATCACGTGCCATGACGTGTCATGTCCAGATCCATTGTACTATTCGGGGATGGAGAATTATTAGGGGCTATGTGATCCAAGCCACCATGTCACTATTCATGTGCTCGTGCCACTCTTCCCTCATGAAGGGTGTAGCGAGATCCTTTTGCCTTGTGCTCGTTATCCAGGTTGGCCGGCATGACTTTCCGTTGAGGTCACCGCGGATTACCGGGCCAAGTGGATAGCCTATCCTGTCACTTATCCCAAGCCGATCACATATCGCTCTAATAATTCAAATCACATTTTATATTTACTTTATCTTATCGTATATCCTGCTCTGTTCTACATTCAGTATTTTCTCACCATGCCATGATATACAGTTACTCACATGCTCTACTTGCCTTTATATTGTACCTTGATTGGAGACTAAGTTCTGCTCGGGAGAAGAGTTACAACCCCGGTCCTTATTTGGTTTAAGGGTTGTAACTCTGCTTCCGAACGGTTCCCAAGTTTTCATATATCTTTGTCTTGTAGTTCATTATACTGTCTCTTATAGAATTTGTCAATTCATATGGAACTGCTGTTAGTGTTTGTACTTACTTATTTTTCTGACAGGATACCGTTATGATATATTACAGATGACTCTGAGGCGGACTGCTCGACTTATTATGGGCTCGAGTTAGATGGAGTAGCCTTGGATCGTGGCCTTATAGTAGAGCCACTAGATTTTGTACTTCCAGAGTAGTGTAGGTTAGCTAGGTTTGACTGGACTGCGATCCAGCTAGCTTTATCAGACTCTAGTTTCTGTATTATATTTTGATACCCTGTGATGTTGTATATATCTAGGCTGGTGTTGGACTCTGGACTTATTTATTTTTCCATCTATCTTATGTCTTTCCTTCTGAGCTATCTACCTTAGTTTTATTCTGTGATTGAGACTGTATTGCTATGTCACCTCCATTCGGAGAGTATATACTGTACAGGTACATTTAAACTGTTAGTCGTAGTATTTACAGACGTTATATACAGCGTTCTACCGCCGATACTGTGGCGTAGGCTGGACGTACCCACGTACTCGTGCCCCTCATAAGGGTGCGGGTCATGATACATTTTTGTGGTGGCCCACGCAGGTCCAGTGTCGTAATTAGTACGATCTCGTAATGGTGCTCGACTTAGAGTACTAATTATGAGCCTGCAATTAGGACGTAGGACCTAGGACATGATAGGAGTTTCTCAATCACACCTAGGAAATTTTTGATCTTTTGATATCATGATTATTCACCTTGTATTAAATTAACTGTCCTTCTTTGATAATCTACTCATGTGCCATATTGATCTCTTTGTTTCAATTCGTCTCCAGGATGACGAAGACGCATCCGCATGCCTCTGGATCGAGTAGCTTGTCCGAGAGATCTGACCCGGCCGAGGAGGAGGTTCATGAGACTGCCCCCAGTGATTCTACTATCCCGGAGACCCATGCAGTTGTACAGGGAGGTCTACCACCTCCACTCCAGAGGGTTACGGCCGTTGTTCCAGAGATACTGCCGCTACCACCACCGATACCGACGGATACACATCATTTATTCTTTCTCCTTCAGCAGATGATGGAGACACAGCAGGCCCAGGCAGAGGCGTCGCAGCACCAGTCGGAGGCGTCACACCGACAGATAGAGATGCTGAGGCAGAGTATGGAGAACTCGCATCAGCTTGTACTGGCAGCAGTAGAGAGAGTGGCACCGGGTACGGTACAGGGCCATATTGGCCAGCAGCCGTACCAGCAGCAGTCCAGGCCGGGGACAGTATTAGACTTTAGGAAGATGAGCTCCAGGGACTTCACAGGCACAGAGGGCATCCTTTATGCAGACGACTGGCTAGAGGATGTACAGCGGAGCATGGAGATGACAGAGCTTCCTAGAGCACTTTGGGTTTCGGTCGCAGACAGCCGATTCTTCGACATTGTGCTGACATGGTACCGCACGGATCCTCGTGCGTCAGTAGGAGGGCTGACTTGGGAGAACTTCCGGAGGCTCTTTATGGAGAAGTTCTTCCCGGACGTGGCTCTTACATCATTGGAGGGCCAGTTCGTGGGTCTAGTGCAGGGGAACTCGTCGGTGGACGAGTATGCAGCTGAGTTCTTCCGCCTTAGCAGGTTCGCTCCCGATATGATCCAAGATGAGGGGCAGAAGGCTCGTAAGTTCCGCAAGGGACTTATTCATGCAGTGCGCACCCGCACCTCGGGTCGCCGTGACGCGACGTTCGATCAGATATTGATGGACGTGCAGATCGCAGAGGAGGACTTCGGCCTCAAGACGAAGAGGAGCGGAGATACTATGGGGGCGAGTTCCAGTGCGGGACCGGCCAAGCGCCCCCACTTTCAGCATCAGCAGAGGCCATTCCAGCAGCAGCAGCCTCTGTTGCAGATTCAGCAGGCACCGGCACGTGTCCAGCAGCACCAGGGACAGGGCCAGAGACCGGCTACTCCGTGCGGCTTCTGCGGGAAGCCGAGGCACACCAGGAAGGCTTGCAGGAAGAGGTTGGGCGTCTGTCTCTACTGTGGGGTGCCCGATCACCAGCTGAGGGATTGTCGCTTTCGCGGAGTCAGAGGAGGCCATGACAGAGCGCAGCCGGCTAGAGGTCCAGCATTTTAGCAGAGGGGTCCTCCACTTCAGACCCAGCAGCAGCGTTTTGTCCAGCACCAGAGGGGAGCACCCGCGGGCAGGGTGTTCGCTTTGGCAGCAGAGGAGGAGGCAGAGCCCGTGGGAGATGTTGTAGCAGGTCATGTTCTCCTAGATTCTTTCCCTGCTTTCGCCTTAATTGATTCTGGGATGACCCATAGTTTTGTGTCTGTTTTTTTTGCTCTGAGACACAATATCATTGCTGAATATATGGGTAGGACTTGCAAGATTATGACCGGAGGAGGTATTATCCTGGTTAATAATATTTGCAAGGGGCGGAGAGTCACTCTGAGAGGTTGGGACTTGAGTGCGTGTCTAGTCGTAATGCCCCTACCGAGGTACGATATGGTACTCGGTATGGATTGGTTGAGCATGCACCATGCTAGCATTGATTACAGAGGAGGCAGAGTTCTTTTTAGGACGCCGGGTGAGCCAGAGATCGAGTTTGCTCGAGGAGTAGCAGAGCCGGAGGCTGGATTCTGTAGAGCTTTGTTGGCGGGGCAGGATTTGCCACATCCGTTGATTGCTGAGTTCTCGGATGTCTTTCCCGAGCAGTTGTCGGGGATGCCACCAGACAGGGACATTGAGTTCTCCATAGACTTGGTGCCGGGCGCCGAGTCCATCTCACAGCATGTCTATAGGGAGAACAACAGCGAGTTGATAGAGCTGAAGAAGCAAGTCGACGAGCTGCAGGACAAGGGGTTCATCAGATCCAGTTCTTCGTCCTGGGGAGTGCCAGTCCTGTTCGTGCCGAAGAAGGACGGTACGTCCCGTATGTACATTGATTACCGGGCGCTCAACAACCTCACTATCAAGAATTGGTACCCTTTGCCGAGGATCGACGACTTGTTCGATCAGCTGAGTGGGGCAAAGGTCTTTTCGAAGATAGATTTGAGGTCCGGGTATCACCAGCTGAAGTTGAGGCGGGATGACATTCCCAAGACGGTATTTCGAACTCGGTACGGCCAGTACGAGTTTACAGTGATGCCATTTGGGTTGGCCAATGCTCCTGCGGTATTTATGAACTTGATGAACAAGGTATTCCATCAGTACCTTGACAAGTTCGTGGTGGTCTTCATAGACAATATCTTGATCTATTTGAAGATGCAGGAGGAGCATGAGGAGCACTTGAGAGTTGTTTTAGAGACTCTGAGGAGGAAGCAACTCTACGGGAAGCTTTCGAAGTGTGAGTTCTTCTTAGACCAGGTGGAGTTCCTAGGTCATGTTGTGACCGAGCACGGGATTTCAGTAGACCAGAGGAAGATTTCGGCAGTGGAGTCTTGGTCTACGCCCAGTTCAGTTGCCGAGGTTCGGAGCTTTCTGGGTTTGGCTGGCTATTATCGGAAGTTCGTCCAGGACTTCTCGCGGATTGCAGAGCCGATGACTAGACTCACCAGGAAGGACGTGGAGTTCGTCTGGACTGTTGAGTGTCAGGCTGCATTCGATGAGCTGAAGAGGAGGTTGACTTCAGCTCCGATCCTGACTTTGCCATCTAGGTCAGGAGGGTTCTCGATCTTCAGCAATGCTTCCGGGAAGGGTTTAGGGTGTGTTCTTCAGCAGCACGGGAAGGTGATTGCCTATGCATCCAGGCAGTTGCGTCCTCATGAGAAGAACTATCCTACTCATGATCTGGAGTTGGCCGCGGTTATATTTGCTTTGAAGTTATGGAAGCATTACCTGTACGGAGAGCGAGTTGAGATTTTCACAGATCACAAGAGCTTGAAGTACGTGTTCACTCAGAAGGAGTTGAACATGCGGCAGAGGCGGTGGTTAGAGCTGATGAAGGACTTTGATATATCCTTACAGTACCATCCGGGGAAGGCCAACGTAGTTGTATATGCCTTGAGCAGGTATCCAGTTGCTATGTTCTTGACGACAGATCGTTATTTGTTGGCCGACCTGGATAGTTTGGGTATCGAGGTCATCATTCCGGGCATGGAGATCCATATGTGGGGTTTGCAGATTCAGTCTGAGCTGATAGATAGAGTCAGGTCAGCGCAGTATGATGATGTTATCCTGAGGAGCATCAGAGAGCAGGTGAGGACGGGCTTGCTTGACGATTTCTCTGTAGCCGAAGACGGGTCGTTGCGGCACGGTACTAGGCTGTGCGTTCCGCGTGGAGAGCATCGGGAGGAGGTTCTTCAGGAGGCGCATCGCTCTCAGTATTCTATGCATCCTGGGGCCAACAAGATGTATAGGGACCTGAGAGAGCACGTGTGGTGGTATGGCATGAAGCGCGAGGTAGCTCAGTTTGTATCTCGTTGCCTTGTGTGTCAGCAGGTGAAGGCCGAGAGGCAGAGACCAGGTGGATTGCTACAGCCGCTACCCATTCCCGAGTGGAAGTGGGAGCACATCACCATGGACTTTGTATCTGGACTTCCACGGTCGCCAGGAGGGAAGGATGCGGTTTGGGTCATAGTTGATAGATTGACCAAATCGGCCCACTTTTTGCCTTTCAAAGTGGGTTTGTCTACGGAGAGGCTGGCTGAGCTGTATGTTCGTCAGATCGTAAGATTGCACGGAGTTCCGGTGAGCATAGTTTCAGATCGGGATAGCCGATTCACTTCCCACTTCTGGAGGAGTTTGCAGGCTAGCTTGGGCACCTCGCTCAAGTTTAGTACTGCTTATCATCCTCAGACAGACGGGCAGTCGGAGAGGACCATCCAGACTTTGGAGGATATGCTTCGTACATGTGTGCTAGATCTCGGGGGTTCTTGGGAGGACCATCTTCACCTGGTAGAGTTTGCTTACAACAACAGCTACCAGGCCAGTATAGAGATGTCACCATTTGAGGCTCTATATGGACGGAGATGCCGTACTCCTTTGTCTTGGGACGATGTTGGCGAGCGGGCGCTTCTGGGGCCGAAGATGGTTGTGGATGCGGCCGAGAAGGTCAGATTGATTAGAGACAGACTTCGGGTGGCTCAGGATAGGCAGCGGCATTGGGCCGATAGTCACCGGAGACCGTTAGAGTTCGAGATTAGTTTCAGTTCTTGTCATGTTTGTTGTGATTGTTTGTTAGTTGTGTGTTGAGTTTTTGTCTTATGTCTAGGTTGGTGACATGGTATTTCTGAGGATATCCCCGACACGTGGCACTATTCGCTTTGGCGACGGTGGGAAGCTCAGTCCGCGCTACATCGGACCTTTCACCATCTTAGAGAGGATCGGTGCAGTAGCCTACCGACTGGACTTGCCTACCAGGCTCGAGGGAGTGCACAACGTATTTCATGTATCTCAGCTGAGGCAGTACGTGGCAGATCCTAGCCATGTATTGGACCATTCAGCGATACAGGTGGGACCTACTCTCAGCTATCCAGAACAGCCGGTAGAGATTCTGGATCGCAGGGAGAAGGTGCTCCGGAACCAGGTCATACCCTTGGTTCGGGTTGCATGGAGACATCACTCTCCAGGTGAGTCTACCTGGGAGAGGGAGGACGACATGCGGGAGCGTTTCCCTTATCTTTTCGTGCCCTGAGGTATAAATTTATTTTCTTTAATTCTGTTTGTGATTTTCTGTGCTTGTTGTCTTCAATTTCGAGGACGAAATTTTTTTTAAGGTGGATAGACTTGTCACCCTCACTTTTCCCAGTTAGGGGTAAAATGATAATTTTCCATTTTATAATATTTTTGGGAATTTTATTTCATGAATATTATTATTTAATTATTATAGGAGTCGGGTTCGAATTTCATCGCATTCCGAGTTAATTCGGGACCCCGGTGAATTTCGACTTGAGCTGTAATTAGCATGTTAGCTAACCATGGCCCACCACACTAAACTTTAGGGTTTAGGAGTTTGGACTAGTCCTCCATGAGTAATTTAGTTTAATTATGATTTTTATTTATTTTTAGCAACTTCCTAAACCAATTTTGGATTTAATTAGCATTAGGCTTAGGGAGGGGCAAACTTGTAAATACAAGTGCCCATCACCCACACCCCTTGGCCGGCCATGAATAGCCCCCCCCCCTCTTTCTTCTCCACTAAGCAACTCTCTCTCTCTCTTTCAAATTCATTTCCTCTCAAATCTTTCTTCTTTCTCCAACCATTCCATTTTAGGTATGCTTTTAATTCCTAACCTATTACTCATTTGCATTCATGTCCCACACAATAAATGGGGAGGAGCTCATTCTCCACCATTTGCCCACAAATTTGTAGGTTTTTCCTAGAAAAATAGGTTAAGGATTTATTAGGGTTTAATCCTTAGAGAGTGGTATATATATATGTATATATATATATATATATATATATATATATATATATATATATATATATATATATATATATATATATATATATATATATACATATGTGTGTGTATATATTTTGATATGAAATTAGTGTCATGAGGATGGTGGTGTTGTGAGAATGTGTGTGTTTTTGTGTTGTGTGAGGGTGTGTGTGTGTTTGTATTATATATATATATATATATATATATATATATATATATATATATATATATATATATATATATATATATATATATATATGAATGTGTATATATATATATATAGATATGAGTGTGTATTTATATATGTATATGGATATGGGTGTGTGTCACGACCCGCTACCCAAATTGTTGGGCCAGGCCGAGTCATGTCCAGCCTACGTTGAGATAAAACGTAGTAAGCTGTTCTAAAGACAACAGGATAAGACTAAATGTACTAACAGTTCTATAAGTGAAGAAGAATCATAAATGCTCCAAACACAAAAGTCGTCGTATATAGTAAAATATCCAAGTACAAGTGAACTGAAATGTAAAACTGGATACATGTCCAGTTACAAAATGATGTAGTCTAATACATGTCTACTCTCAAAAGTCTAAGTAAACAAAAGACAACTAGGCGAGGTTCCCTGCAGGAACATCCTCGTAAAGCAGAGCCGGGTCCTCGGCAGTAATCCCGTAATATGAGTCGCAGAGTAACTCCTCCTCAGTAAGGACACCTACAACGTTATCCTGTCAGGACGGGAGCAAGTACTAAATCTAGCAAACTAGCATATGAAACATGGAAATGAACATGAACATGTGAGAAATAACTGGAAAGCATGGCATCACATAGTCTATCATGGCAAGGACATATATGTCATAGAGACAGATGTATATGTAATGTTTAAAACTGTAGCAGGTACGTGATCGGTCAATAGATGTACAATGCGCTGTGGCACATAATGAAATGTACATACGTACAAGTAGACAAGCATAGGTGTACATTCGTACAGAAAATGCGGGATATTTACCTGCGGCAAGGTATGCATATAAAATGCGACCAAGCTCGCTACTATAGGGGGGTCGTGATCACGTACACTACTATCAGTTTCCCCAAAACCCATATTCTAATCATGTGAGAGATACATCAAGACTGTTCTAAGCATGGTAGTAACTGGAAGTGCAACATGTAGAGATCTAACTTGCTACCCCAAGGATCAGCATATAACATGGTGGGGTTTGCAGTTCATTTATGTGACAATATGTAAAGTTCGTAGAAAGTACTTGCCTCTAGCAAAGCAAAACAAAACAAGCTGCGATAACAGTGCTATGGATGTCCAGTAACTCGTCGCTGTAGAAGTAAAATATAATAACTTAGTTTTACACTAAGCTAAAATACTAGGACACTAATTGGTGCGACACGACTTGTGACTTAGGGGTGCAACTCGGGCGGGCTAAACCCGAACCCGATCGGGTAAACCCGTTAATGGGTTGGGTTAGAGTTGAAGATATTCGGGTTCGGGCTTGGACTCGGGTTAAAATATTTGAACCCGATCAAAAATCGGATTGGGCTTGGGTTTATGTGTTGGGTAACCCGAAGAACCCGAAACCCGACATATATATAATTTATATATATATTGTTTCATACTACTTAAATAAAAAGTTTAAACTATAATTTTTTTCACCCGAACTCTTCAACTCCTTGTCCTAAATCTCATTTCAGTTTTATTTTGTAATGATTGAGGCTTGATTGCTATTTGATTATGCATTTAGTATTACTCTTGTTTAAAATTATTTCAAATATCATATTAAAGTCCGATAAACCCGATGGACCCGACCCAACCCGAGCCCAACCCGATCCTCCGGACTTGGTCTTGGGCTTCATATGTTGAACCCGAAGTCGGGTCGGGCTTGGGCTTGGGCTAGGCTTATGATCTATCGGGTTGGGCTCGGGTTGACCTCAAACCCGACCCAACCCGCCCGAGTTGCACCCCTATTGTGACTGGGCACCTAGCCAAAATGATGACTTGGTATAGGAGACCAATGTGGGGTGACACACTATGTTAACTAACTTTCTAGGGTCTTTACACTAGTGAGGGATGGGGTTCAACACGACTAAAACTCCAAATAACACAAAAAGCTACAAGTCGTAATTAATCAATAAATAAATCAAAAGATTATTGTGTTCTAACAATTTTTGAAGTAGACAAAAAGCCTAGTTTTTCTTAAAGTAAAGTACTAAAGTGATCCTTGTTAATCATAGAAATTTATTATAATTTTTTTGGAATTTATTAACCAGTACAAATATTTTATAAAAATCAGTTTTCCTAAGTATACAGAAAATGAGTTTTGGTTTCATATGCCAACCTAGTGGCAAAACAGTAAATTAAATACTACAAAAATTATACTAAATTAGCTAACTTAACAAAGTATCTAAAAACTATTTTTCTATAATTTTAGCAATACTTTAAGTATTTTTAGAAAATCAAAAAAGCAATACACACAATAATTAATTATCTACGTATTTTGTCCATGTATATAATTTGAACCAAAGTTCAAATACAGGACCCAAGGCCATGAATCAAGTCCAATATGACTTGTACAGGTCTTGAATGTGTGAAAACACATTTGAGCCCAAATACCCATGCTAGGCTTGGACACCAAATGGTTGCAGTAATTTAAATACAATAAAAATACAATTTGGTAATAGTCAAAATAAATATTATTATTTTAATAAGGTAAAGTTTTACATAGTAACTTATAAAAGTATGAACATTATTTTATATAAATAATTACACTAAGCTAAGTAAAATACACATAGGAACTAATATATATATATAAATATAGGGATATTTATATATATAGGAAAATGCTCAACTGTATATTATATATATAAATATATACAAATATATATATATATATATATACATACATATAAGAAAATACTCAACTATACAATATATATATATATATATATATATATATATATATATATATATATATATATATATATATATATATATATATATATATATATATATATATATATACAAAATTAATGTATACATATACATATAATAGTATATATATGATAATATATATACACAAAGAAATATATATACATAAATATATATGTATACATAAGACATATATATATATATATACATACATATAATAATAAAGTATATATATATATATATATATATATATATATATATATATATATATATATATATATATATATATATATATATATATATAAACAACAACTATATATACCTAAATATAGTATATATTAATACATATATATATACAAAAATATGTATATACATATATATATAAATAGATATATATATAAAAGAAAAAGGAAAAAGGAAAGAAAAAAAGAAAGAAAAAGAATACAGCAGTGGCAGGGTTCGAACCCATGCCAGAGAAGCGCGCGGGGGGGGGGGGGGGGGGGGGGGGGGGGTTTAGGCTCTGTCGGGCTGGCCAGGGGGTCAGCCCGTGGGTCGTGTTAGGGATAGGGTTTTAGTAAGTTTTATTTAGGTTTTGATTAACATTATATATTAAAAAAAATAAACACGAGCCTGTGTCCGGACAGTTAGGGACACAGGTATTTACGTGTCTAGACTAGCACGACACGCACGAGTCGATTCACCCGTGTCCAGACCTATAGCTAGGTTCCCCGTGTCCAGGCGAACATCGTGCGTGGGTTCGAGACACGCACGACACGAAACTCAGGTCTGTTACCTGCGTGTCCGACTATGGGGGAAACTTTCGAGGGCGGAGGCGGCGGTTTGGGGCGTCGGGATGGTGGCGCTCCGGTGGCGCTGCGTCCAGCTCGGCGTGGCGAAGCGGATGGCGGTGGTGGCGACTGACGACGGCGGTTGGTGAGGCGGTGGTGGGGTGTTGCCGGAGTTAGGGTTAGGGCTGGGGGTTTTAGGGAAGAAATGGGGCTGTGGTCGGCGGAGATGGGTCGGGGTGAGTGGTGGTCGACTGTGGGGAGTGAGGGGGTTTAAATAGGCGGGTTGAGGCGGTCGGAGGGTCGTCGCGCTGGCCGGAAATGGCGGGGGCAGTCGGCCGGTTAGTCGTCGGTCAGTCGGGGTGGGTAGAATAGGTTTTGCGTTTAGGTCCCCGTAGATTAGGTAATTTGCAAATAGGTCCCCGCAGTGTTTATGTGCAAAAGAAATTTGCACATAACAATTGGGAAATTGTAAACCAATATATTAACAAATCTAATAATTACAAAACAGTATTAAAACAATTCTAATAATTGCAAATTGATATTAAAACATTTAAATAAATTACAAATTGATATTTTTAATATATAAAACTTATTTAAAATCATTTAAAAATTCTAGAAAAAAATTCCTAAAAATCTAAATAATTATTTTAAGGCTAATTTGTCACTAAAAATTAATTAACACTAATTAAAAATGAATTTGAAAATCAGGGGCTTACAGTGTGTATGTATGTATATATATATATATATATATATATATATATATATATATATATATATATATATATAAATATATATATATATATATATATATATAAATATATATATATATATATATATTTTATATGTATAGAGGAGGAAGAAGTGGAAGGATAGAAGGAGAAGAAGAAGATGAACAGCAGTAGCAGCAGCAGCAGCAACCTGGCAGCAGCTGCTGCTAGGCAAGACCCCCCCCCCCTTTGGTATTTTAGTCTATTAACCCCCTCCCCCCCCCTTTTGGTATATGTATATATATATATATATATATATATATATATATATATATATATGGATAGATACGTAGAGAAGATTAGAAGAAGTTTAAGGAATTAGAAGTTAGAAGGAAAGATTGGAAGAAGTTAGAAGAATAGGAAGAAGGCTAGAATAGGAAATAGAGGAAAATCGAGTTAGAGGGCGAAACGGAGCTCGGAGTATTGAAATGAGTTGAAACTTGGCGTGGGGCAAGAATACGTGCCGAGTGGAAATCAGAGTTGTAGGGCGCCGGTATCGCGTCGTACCATTGCGTATCTTGAAATATTCAAGATACCGGTAATGGGCCGTAACATGGACTAGATGTCCAATTTACTTAGGTATCTTGGTAGGTAATATATGTATAGGCTAGTACCTTACTACCCTAGGGAGCTCGGGTCAAAATACCAAGCGTAGGTAGGCTAACTTGATAGTTGCCTAAGCTAGAATTTTACCCTTTTTAAGGATAAAATAGGATATTGGCCTACGGCCAAGATATGAGTTTCGAAGTCCAAGATGGACTTGGATATGGGTTGTAGAGGTTGGTAATAGTTAGAAATAGTCGCCTAGACCTAGTCTTGACCCCGGTTGACCACGGTTGACTTTTTAGACCAAAAGTCAACTATGGGTCAACGCTTTACCCAATTTAGTCCCAAATTCCTTTAGACTTGTGTAGTTGACCAAAAGTCAACTATTAGTCACCATTGACCTAGAGTTGACCAGAGTTGACCAGGGTTGACCAGTTGACCAAAAGTCAACTGTAGGCCAACTCTTGACCCCGTTTGACTTTCTTCGACTTGTTTTGACCTGTGATGACTGGTATGACGTAGGATTGACTTGGTCTGACTTAGATTGACTTGATATAACTTGATTTGACCTAGATTGACTTAACAGGACTTAGTGTGACTCAGTGAGACCTAGTTTGACCGAGATTGCATATCATTCATTGCGAATCATTCTTAAACTTGTTTAAACCTAAATTAACACACAGTATCTCATCTTTAGGTCTCTGATTTTCTACTCTGAGCATTGATATACCCTACAGCTCAGGACAGCAGGCGAGTACATTCACTGATAGTTTTCATTGTCTTGATATTTGCTATATCCGATTCAGTTGTAGTGTCTTACTTGATTCTTAGTCACGATAGTTCACGGACTAGTACACGTTGGATCATGACATGAGATGTTGTTCCTAGATTTTTGGGTATATGGGTACACTTCCTGTCTTGTTCCCTGTACTTGTATAGACACCGATTTCTAAGGGGATTTGCTACCCTCTTACGAAATTACGTGCCATGACGTGTCATGTCCAGATCCATTGTACTATTCGGGGATGGAGAATTATTAGGGGCTATGTGATCCAAGCCACCCTGTCACTATTCATGTGCTCGTGCCACTCTTCCCTCATGAAAGGTGTAGCGAGATCCTTTGCCTTGTGCTCGTTATCCAGGTTGGCCGGTATGACTTTTCGTTGAGGTCACCGCGGTTTGTCGGGCCAAGTGGATAGCCTGTCATGTCACTTATCCCAAGCCGATCACATATCGCTCTAATAATTCAAATCATATTTTATATTTACTTTATCTTATCGTATATCCTGCTCTGTTCTATATTCAGTATTTTCTCACCATGCCATGATATACAGTTACTCACATGCTCTACTTGCCTTTACATTGTACCTTGATTGGAGACTAAGTTCTGCTCGGGAGAAGAGTTACAACCCCGGTCCTTATTTGGTTTAAGGGTTGTAACTCGGCTTCCGAACGGTTCCAAAGTTTTCATATATCTTTGTCTTGTAGTTCATTATACTGTCTCTTATAGAATTTGTCAATTCACATGGAACTGCTGTTAGTATTTGTACTTACTCATTTTCCTGACATGATTCCATTATGATATATTACAGATGACTCTGAGGCGGACTGCTCGACCTATTATGGGCTCGAGTTAGATGGAGTAGCCTTGGATCGTGGACTTATAGTAGAGCCACTAGATTTTGTACTTCCAGAGTAGTGTAGGTTAGCTAGGTTTGACTGGACTGCGATCCAGCTAGCTTTATCAGACTGTAGTTTCTATATTATATTTTGATACCCTGTGATGTTGTATATATCTGGGCTGGTGTTGGACTCTAGACTTATTTATTTTTCCATCTATCATATGTCTTTCCTTCTGAGCTATCTACCTTAGTTTTATTCTGTGATTGAGACTGTATTGCTATGTCACCTCCATTCGGAGAGTATATACTGTACAGGTACATTTAAACTGTTAGTCGTAGTATTTACAGACGTTATATACAGCGTTCTACTGCCGATACTGCGGCGTAGGCTGGACGTACCCACGTACTCGTGCCCCTCATAAGGGTGCGGGTCGTGACAAGTTGTAAGAACAATGTTCCAACGCAATGCTTCAAGGAAGGTGCGTAACAGGGATCCTAGAAGGATTTTGGAATACAAAAATCTAAGAAGATTTCGTAAACGTAGCAAAATGATAGCAATGCTTCTAAACATAAGGTACTAATCAAAATGCTAAAGGCAGCAGTGAAGGTGACAGGCGATAGATGGAAGGTGGTGGCCTGCTGGGGTGTCAAGAACACCGGTGCTCAAAACTAGATCCGCCCACACGGTCAGCTTCCAGGAACCAGCAACTTCGAGTGAACTCTGGAACGCTCTGAAAAATTGCTCTAAGACGGACTGCTCGGAACGAAGACGGACTGCTCGGAACGACAAGGACAGAACTCCGGTTGCACGAGGAAGAACACGGTGCGCAGCAGCTCTCTCTTCTTTCTTCGTGAATTTCAGAAGTCTAAAGAAGAAGTTTGAGAGAGAGGAGAGGCTCTGAATATATAGCCAATGTTGTAACTGTACAGATCCGAAATGTGCGCCAACAAAATGCCACATTACGGCTCATGAGTCCGAGTCCGAGTCCGAGTCGCTAATAAAATGCCACATTACGCCTCATGAGCCCGAGTCCGAGTCGTACGGGGCTTAGCCCCAATGAAAATTAATTTTCCAAGAGTAAAAAGCATGAATACTTTTCTTGGAGCCTTATCCTTACCTCCTAGTAAAATCACCCACATGATGCCCTCCTTAGGGTCACCACCCCATGTGCATATCTCAACAACACATACAAGTATATATGTTGAGATAACTCATGGTGCTTTTCCAATGTGGGACTAAACTTTGCTAGGCATGTTGAGAGCAAGCTCTCTTCATGTCAAAGAGCAAGAGCACCAACAATTTCTCACATTGAAGTATTCACTTTCCTTTCTAAATTTCTTGACATTTCTAAACATCGGAAAGAAAAATCAATAGAAATTGTACTTTCCAAAGGAAAGAAAATATTAATGAAATGATTTCATTTCCATTTTTTTTCGCGAATCAAACTAGGCCTTAGGATTATTTAGTTTAGGATCTTTAATAATATTCAAAATTTAAGTTTATGATTCTATATTGTTCAAAAAAGAATCTGAATCGCTTTCTAGGAGGCTAACACTTGAATTTTTTTAGAGCTCCTTAGTATTCGAAATTTATGTTCAATTTTAGCGCCTCATATAATATCGAAATTTGTACTTAGGCCCGTAGGGACAAAAATTAAACCCTCCGAAGGACAAAATAGAAACTTCATCACAAATTTTGAATATTATACTAGACCCTACAACTAAATAACTCTTGCATTTATCATCTTCTTGGCTAAATTTTTAATTGAAATGTCATGTAGAGAAAGGAATGTTGTTGCTCATTGCACAGCCTGTTTTGCTAAAACGAACACCAAAGAATTTTTCATGAAAGTACATTTAGCTCATGACCTCTTAGTTTCTAATAAATTTCTCTCTAAGGTGCGTTTGATTGCAAGGTGAAAAATATGTCAGAAAAAAATTAATTTCATGAAATTATTTTCCTATGAAAAAAAATTTCATGGAATTTAAAAAAAAAATATATGGAAAACTTAATTTGGGTGTTTGATTGCCATTATTTTCCACAAAAAAATAGTTATTTTTCATGGAATATTTTCCTATGGGTTGGACAAGTTTCATTTTCCACCATTTTAGATGAAAATATGAAAAATAATAGTTTTTTGGAAAATAATTCCATAAAAAATATAAACTATCAAATACTAGAATTGGTAAAAAATTTATGATAGAAATATTTTTCATGAAAAAAAAGGTCCAATCAAACACAGCCTAAATTCTTTTTAGGCAAAGAAAATAAGTTGCAAACGTTCAGGTGGAATCTAATAAATTATTTTGTGTCTCATGTATGCAACATGAACTTTATTCCCTTTTTTTTTGGGGTATAGTCCTCTACCAATAATGTAGTTAAATTTTATAGATGATATATACTTTGAAACATTATTAATCAGCAATTTAATATAGCATTCAAACTTTATAAAACTTTTTTCAAGAGATTCTTTGTTCAAGAGAAATCCAATATGCGTAAGAGGAGATTCTTTGTTCAAGAGAAATCCCCCTTTAAGCCATATTAGTGTTTTTCCGCTGAGCGCCTCCTTTTCCAAACCCTAGGGTTCCTCCGAATCTTCATGGGTTTGCGCCGACTTGCCTGACGTTTCCTCTGAATCCCTCCATCATCGCCCCTCTCGCTGATCTCTTCATTCTCACCACTGTCTCCCAAACCCTTCTCCATTATTCCCGCTATTAGTTTTTACTCTCTTCCCCATCCATCTGTGGTTCTTTATACAGAACAGGCGGTTCAATGCTATGGCATCTTACAGAGAGGTTGTGGAAAAAATGGCCTCTTTGTTTTCTATGCAAGGGCCGGCGGATGCGGTTGCATTATCTTCCAGGGATAGCGCCGCTCCGCAGCACTGGGCTCTCACTGTGGCCGTCAAACCATTCTCTACTCGAAGATTCACAAGACCTATCCTCGCAATGATTCTGGAAAAACTTTGGCGTACACCATCGCCGCTCCTTGTATTCGATCTGGATACAGAAGTGGGGACATATCTTGTGCGTCTGGATAGTATCGAAACTGTGAATAGAGTTTTATTGGATGCTCCTTGGAGTATCAATGACGATCTACTGGCTATTGAAAGATGTGATCCGAGCAAATTACCAGAAGAATATCAATTCCGCTTCGCCGATTTCTGGGTGCAACTCCATAAAATCCCTCATAAATTTCTCAATAGGACGGCGGTAACCCGAATCGCCGAAGCACTAGGTGCTCCTAGAAGTTGTTCAAAGGAAGATGAGTTACAGTGGTCTACTTTTGCCCGTATCAAAATTCTCATCGATATTACCAAACCACTAAAGAAATCTATTACTACTTCCATTGATGGATCGACGATCGGCCAGGTCCGAGTCAAGTACGAGCGACTTCCTCGGATATGTCTGTTCTGCGCAAGGGTGGGCCATACTTTCTCCGCGTGCAGTGAGAGGGATTCATTCTCATCTTTAATCGGTGATGACTGGACCACGGAGGAGAAATCTCGTATTGAGGAACTGCTAAAACCTAGAATCAGAGAAGAGGATTTTGTTGCGGACATTCATCGTGCGCCCTCTCGTCGACGTATCCCGGACTCCTCAATACATACACCACCACACCTTCAGCGTCAGGCCTCTCAATCAATTCCGGATTTAAATCCCAATCAAGCTGAAATCCCTACACTGGCTCCGGACAGTACTCCCTCAATTGATTCAGGTTCCAACCAAGATGGACGAATTGAAGTCTATATCCCTCCCCATAAAAGAGTTGGTTCCAATTTTGCTGCGGAGGATAGAAGACAGGATAATACTCGGGATTTTCCCACCTTGCCCAAGCAACAGGAGATTGAGGACCACAGTGTGTTCCAACAATTCGTGTTCCATAGTAAGTTGATTCCTGCAAAGTTAGACAGCATTCAGTTTCCTCATAACATCATTGGGAAGATGAAGAATGTCATACCTTCTCAGTATGAGAAGGATTCAAATAGCAATGAGGTTAGTGATACATGTGCCACAAATTTTATGATGGTAGACGTTCCTGTTAAAAATCATACACCATCCCCTTTCATCGAGTTCCCAGAGGATTCATATCCTCAATCCCAGACTCCACTGCTCTTACCTGGAACTCTTGACACCAACTATAGCCGAAAGCATGGCAATGAGGAAGAAGTATCTACTGTGGCTGTTCATGAAGGCTTTGTCACACGACCGACCAATCCCCAAAAATCTTCCTGGAAACGACTGGCTAGACAGTGCCCCCCCCCAACAGAAGCAGGGATATATATCCCGTATTCTTGAGAAGAGATCCAATACTAGTCCAGATGTGCCCAGAGCCAGGAAAAAAGTGGCCATATTTTTTGATTCTATTTTCAATGCGGCTGCGAACAGGCAGCCGCTAGATAAATGAAAGTTTTAGCATGGAACTGTCGAGGTCTGAGGAATGTCTCGACAGTTGCCACGCTCTGATCATTCCTCTCCGCCACCCGCCCCTCTATTTTCTTTATCTCTGAAACTCTCTCTTTCCCACAACACACCTCTCTCCTTCTTCCTTCTCTTGGTTTCACGAACTACTTTTCCGTTCCCCCGTAAGGTCATTCGGGAGGACTTTGGTTGGGATGGGATGACAGTATTAAAGCGTTGGTGTCTTTCTCCTCTAGCAATCTCATGATACTCTCCATCGAGGCTACTCCAGTTCATCCTGTATGGAAATTACTTTGCATATATGGTTGTCCGAAGAAACGAGACAGGGTCAAGCTATGGTCCTTAATTAAGAATATTTCAGATGAATTTTCTGAACCGTGGTGCTGTATCGGAGATTTCAACGAAATTCTCAATCCATCTGATAAAGAAGGAGGCAGAGAGTTCTCGGCCCGTGATGTCCGTCCGTTCCAGCATATGATCGATCATTACGGCCTGCTGGATCTCGGATTCATTGGTCCGACCTTCACATGGACGAACTCCAGGCGGCCGACACATCGAATCATGGAAAGGCTCGATCGGGTTCTCGCAGACGTGGGGTGGTCTCAGATTCATCCTCATGCGACTGTATCGACTCTCCCGCGCATCAACAGTGATCATGCTCCTATTCTTCTCAACTCTGATAATGCTATTATTCATAATAGAAGACCGCTTAGATTTGAATCGTTTTGGCTAACAAATAATTCTTTCAGGGAGAGCTTTAATTCTATTTGGTCTCAGGCGGACAGAGTTGCCGGGTGCGATCTCAACAAAAAACTTCAATTCACTCTTCCCCTACTTCGGAAATGGAGTCGAGAGACCATAGGCAACTTTCGAGGTCGGCTTGAGGAATTGAAGAAGCATCTTATCACTATTCAGTCTCTTCCAGTCATAGCGAATTCTATAACAGAGGAAAAACTCATTAGTAAAGAGCTTAACGATCTGTTGCTACTTGAGGAGTCTTATTGGAAGCAGAGATCCCGGTGCCAGTGGATTAGTCTTGGGGACAAAAACAATAAATACTTCCATCTTAAAGCCACTCAACGGAAGCGGAAAAATGAGATCCGTTCTCTTCTACTCGCCGATGGGTCCTGGTCATCAAATCAAGAGAGAATTGCTCAAACTATTCTGAGTCACTTCAAATCTCTTTTTTGTGTTAATGAGGCGCATCCGTTCGATCAAGTGGATGATCTAAGCTGCCGGGGAGTTACTGATAACGAAAACTTGGCTATTGGCATAATTCCGGGGGAAGAGGAGATCCGTCATACTATTATGGGCTTCGGTCCTCTTAAAGTCCCGGGTCCTGACGGTTACCCGGCGATCTTCTTTCAACGAAACTGGAGTATTGTCGGCAAGGATATTTGTGCGATGGTAAGGCAATTTTTTATTGATGCGATCATGCCACATAATATGAATCATACAAATATTACTCTTATTCCTAAGACTCCTTCTCCCTCTACTCCGATTGGTTTTCGACCGATTGCGCTATGCAACGTCACTTACAAGATTATCTCTAAGCTCCTTGCAAATCGAATCCGGCCTCACATGGATAGAATTATCTCTCAAAATCAAAATACATTCATTCCAGGCAGACAGATTACAGACAACGTTATTATCGCACAGGAGATCATCCATGCCATGAAGAGATTTCCTAAGAGCAAGAATGCATTCGCGCTGAAGATCGACATGTCAAAGGCGTATGATAGATTATCCTGGGCATTCATCAGAGATGTACTTCATGGAGTTGGCATCCGGGGGAGAACTAATGAGTTGATTATGAGCTGCATTACTTCCTCTTCCTTCTCAATATTGTTGAATGGAGTCCCATATGGTTTTTTCAGACCCGTGAGGGGTATCAGGCAGGGCTGCCCTCTTTCTCCATATATCTTCATTCTATGTGTCGATGTCCTCTCTCGACTTATTTATCGGGCTGAAAGAAATAATCTCTTTAATGGTATCCGCATTAACAGGTACTCCCCATCCATTTCACATCTTCTGTTCGCTGATGATATCCTTATCTTTGGCCAGGCTAATCCAAATTCTCTTTTATTCACGAAAGATTTACTTCAATCTTTCGCTGATTGGTCGGGTCAACTTATTAATTACGATAAGTCGAGTATATGGTTCAGCAAAAATGTCTCAAACATTGAGCAGACAAGTCTGGCTCGGCTACTCCTCCTTAATCCCATGAAGACAAATGACAGGTACTTAGGACATGAGCTCCTTCAACCGAAGTATAGAAACTCCTCATATTCTTCATTAATCAACATTTGTGATTCTCGGCTGAAAGGATGGAAGGCCAGGCTCCTCTCTCAGGCAGGGAGGTCTACTCTGATCAAATCTACTCTCGGCTCCATTCCTATTTATTACATGGCGACCCATAAAATTCCCCGTTCGATCACTGACGTTCTAAACAGACAACATAATACATTTTGGTGGGGTCATGACCGTTTTGAGCGCAAGATGCACTTCTTAGCTTGGGACAAAATTGCCCAACCGAAATTGACTGGCGGTTTGGGTTTCAGAAAGATGGAATGGGTCAATAACTCCCTAATCGGGAAGCTGCTGTGGAGATTTCTTAAGCATCCTCATCAATTGTGGGCTCGTTTGCTTCGAGGTATCTATTTACAAAACGCTTCAGTTTGGTCAGCCAAGCGGACAAGGAGGGCTTCCGCTACATGGGCGAGTATACTTCTTGCTAGGAAGTTTATGTCTGATAAACTGCTATGGAAGATCAAGGGGGGATGGGTTGATATCCTTGCGGATCTGTGGATTCCGAGCCTGCCTGGGTTCAGAATTTCTTCCGATATTGTTCTACCGACGGGAGTTAGATGGGTGCGAGATCTTATTGACCCAATCACTGGTAATTGGAACAAACATCTGATTGACTCGATCTTTTCCCCTCTTGAAGCAAATGCAATTTGCGATATCATTTTGTCCGGGGAGGATGGTGAAGATGTGCTTATTTGGACCGGTTCCAGAAATGGTATGTTTTCCTCTAAATCCTTATATGAATCAATCCGTCGTCATGCGCCTAACAGCTCTTCTAATGCTCTGGATAAAAATGTGTGGAAACAACTTTGGAGCCTTGATTCTTTATCACCTAGAGTTCAGATTTTCATATGGAGAATTTTGAGAAATGCTCTACCCCTGTTATCTAACATCAGTAGGCGAACCCCTCATGTGAACCCAGCTTGCCCATTCTGTTTGTCACATCCTGAGGAAGCGAATCACCTCTTTCTTAAATGCCATATGACGAAAAATATATGGTTTGGTTGCTCTCTGGGTCTGCGAGTCGATGACCATATGGACATTACTTCTCTGCTTTGCAATTGGCTACAGGACTCAAAGACTCAAGAGGCCTTCTTGATTGGGGCCTATCTCCTTTGGAGTTTATGGAAAGCAAGGTGCGCAAGCATTTTTCGAAATATTGCTCCTAATGCTTTACAAATCATTAACCAGGCTCATTCCCTATATTATTTCTACTCGAGCAAAGACATTCACTGCAGGGATAAACTCCAAGCTATGCGGGATGATGTCATCTCGACATGTTCATGGCTAGCCCCGAAGTCGGGAGAGGTCAAAATTAATGTGGATGGGGCTACAACATCCAATGCAATTGCAGCGGCAGCTGTAGCTAGAGACGCGCACGGAATTTTTGTGGTAGGCAAGATGTGGTCGATGACCCACTTCTTTGGGTCAGATTGCAGCTTATGGGCCGAATTATATGCTATTCAACATGGTGTTATACTAGCTCGAGGGGTCAGTTCGGATATTATTTCCATTGAGAGCGACTCGTTGACGGCGGTCAGAATTTTGAACGGGGAGATGGATCTCCTGCCATGGCGTATGCAGGATCTGCTGTTCTCCATTAAAGAGCTTATTGCTTCCCTACCCAAACAAGTCTATTTCATCTTTGCTAGAAGACATTGTAACAAAGTAGCTCATTCTTTGGCTTCATTTGCAGTCAATTCTCTTGACAATTCCAATTTTTCCAGCCCTCCGGAGTTTATTATACCTTTGTTGGAGGGAGATTGTAGTACTGCAGTTGATACTGCTATGAGTTAGTAATAAAGAGTGCTTCCTTTCTTCAAAAAAAAAAAACTTTATAAAACTTATTTTTTTAAATAAACCTTCGTAGATAAACTAGATCCGTCTAGGATGTAGTAACACCGTCAAATGGTACCATCCCGGGGCGGCAATGGAGTTTTGTGTTGAACGGATCGGTAGGGCCGGGCCCACTTGACGGAGACGTTTAGTCGGCTGTGTGTGGGCCAAATGGTAATTTATGCATCCAGCTCTTTTTTTTTTTTTTTAAGATTTACTTTGGGTCTCAAATAAATTTTGAAATTAGTGTTCGGGTCTCCATATTAGACATAATTAGTATTTTGAGTCTTAAAAGTGTCACAAAAAATAATTAGTGACACTTTGGTATACTTTTGATGACACTTTTGAGACCCAAATACTAATTATGTATAATATGAAAATTAAACACTAATTTCGTAACTTATTTGAGACCTAAAGTCTAAATATTCCTTCTTCTTTTTTGCTAAATTACAACTTCATACCCTCTAACTATTTGAGTTTCTTAACTTTATACCCCCAACTTTGATATGTATCCACTACAAAATTACTCCTCTCTCCTCCTTCCCCTCTACCATTTGTCACCACCCCCAATCCAATGGCTCGGTCCCTCCCCGCACCGTGCCCCTAATCATAATTTTTTTTTGGGTGAGAATTTTACAAAAATAGGAGGGAAGAAGAAGAAGATGATATTGGTCAATTGGGATGTTACATGATTGGAAAGTCATGGATTTGCTCAAAGTTCACTTGTCATTTTTTTTTTCTTTTTTTTTTGCATAAATTGTTTTTTTTGGGGAGAATTTTACATCTAATTTTCTGAGGGACAATTAATAACTTATAGATTAATTCTTTCTTCCAAATATATGTGTCCTATGTTGCATAGACACAATAATGTAAGAATACCGGAACAATGATACATATATTACATTTGTCCTTTATTCATCTTTATATATATTGAGTATCCATGTTGTATGTACAGTGTACGTGTCCAATATATTGGATTGTATCTCATTTTCGGTTGAATGCTCAAATGGGAGGTGGCAATGGAGTTGGTACTTTAGTCCCACATCGGGTAGGAGGTGGGATCATGTGGTATAGACAATTGAAATTGGTTCAAGCCTCACATGATAATTCTCTTTTAAGGCATATGGGCCCAATTCAATATTGCATCTCATA
>JANAVB010022593.1:4573073-4848244 GCA_029216955.1 Iris pallida
AAGCAATACATAAATACATGAATGAAAGAATGATATACAATGCATGCATGAAAGTATATAATGAATGCTAGATATAAATGCAAGGTATATATGTTATGATAGATATGAATGCATAATGTATAAATATTGTAAATGCAATATTAAATTTCATATGTAGACATAGAACCAATGCATAGCTGATATTTAGATTGAATGTTAGTTCATTTTAGGTTGTTCGAACACTGAACTGTCCATGTAAGCATATATACCTTCCTTTTCCTATTGCCAAGCCAATTTTAGTTTCAATATAGTGGAATGTCTATGAATGTAATGTTAACCTTCAACCCTTAATTCGAAATGTTAGTTAATTTCAGTATTAGACAATGCATGAGCTGTATGCATATGGGATGTTGGCTTAATGGCAGATTTTAGATAACATGGTTCATTTTGTGTGGTTAGTTACACCAGTTTATGGGATAGATCACTTTAGTTTATATGTAAATGTAAAACTAAACTGAGAATGAACTTCACCCTCTGCACAAGGACACCCCACTCTATATCAACCACCATGCCATGTAACCCTTCTCTAAATGATTGCTATAATATATATAGATTTATGTAAATTATAGATGCATGTTAGTTATAACTTAAATAGTCTCTACTCTAATGTATATAGATGTATACTTGTAGCCATGCATGTTAAGTATAATACATGTGTAATGTAGATGGGTTAGCTTTGTGCCATGTGTAGGGTAAACTCATAACTACTGTTGATTTCTCTTTTTATGTACACCTCCATGTTCACACACACACATAGCTTTACATGTTAGTTCTTTTCTCTTATATATATATATATATATATATATATATATATATATATATATATATATATATATATATATATATAATATTGAATATGCATGAATGTGATGTATCTTGATATGTGACTTGTGTTGGCTTGTATAGCCTTGGATTTGTATGGTGTGTACTAGCTAGGGTAGACTGGTTAGGCCTAGTGAGACTTCATTGAGTTTATGTTGACCCAGTTGACCTAGCTTTGACTAGATAGTTGACTAGAGTTGACCAAGTGTTGACTTTAGCCAAGTTTGACCTAGACAGCATATAGATGCATTGTAGCAGTCTATTTCCTTATTTTAGACATGTTGTAACTTGTGTTGCTCTGATTAGGAGACAGACACCTCTCCTCTGGCAGTACATTTACTTCAGACATTCAGATACGAGGCGAGTACATTCTCTGATCGTTTATACTTGTCACGAATTATATTCTCGCTCTAGATTACTTTTACTTGATGCTGTCACGTTATCATCACGGATTGGTACTATACGGATCTCTTCTTGGGATGTTATCCCCCTTAGTGGGCGCATCGGATACTTTATGACATGTGTTTCATGTACATCATGTATTCCTTGCTTCTGCGTTATTTATGTACACTCATGTTCTCTCATGTTCTTTCATGTACGTTCATGTACTCTCATGTTCTTTCATGTACGCTCATGTTTTCTCATGTGTTTCTTGTATAACCAAAACATCATGTCCGTAACGTAACTTGAATAGATCCTTGTGTATTGATTATGGGTAGGGGTGAGTATAAATGGTCATGTGATTTACCCATCATGTACACTCTGTTACTTCCATGTTTTATCATGTACAACCTAAGCCAATTACATGCCATCTCGTACTCTAAATTACTAGTCACTTACAGTTCTTACTTATCCTGTATATATTTCCAGTTATCAAATATCTCTCATATTTTTATGTACATCTTCTTACAGCATTTCATGTATTTTACTCTATTGCCTGTTTTATATTTCCTGACATGATATGAACTGCATGAGATGTATTGTGCTCGCTCCCGTCCTGACTGGACCTGTTGAAAATTTTACAGTGGATGATGAGGAACCCTGCACCCTTACTTGGAGTTTGCCTAGTTGACACTCGCGACCTGGACCCCTGGGGGGGTTCAGGCAGCTGCTCAGGATGATACCTTGTATAGTGTAGATAGCTTAGACTGTTCCTTCTTTTTTATGCTTAGCTGTTGTCTTTATTTTCAGAGTTATATATTTTAGAGATGATGAGACTTGTATTCATTTCTGCTGTACCTCAGTTGGGAATTTCTTATCTATTTCCATCGTGCTACATTCTACCTTAGATTGTGATTGAGTTGTACCTCGGTGTTGGCCTCCTTCTGGAGAGTATATTTCATGTTATGTAGTTATAGTTCATAACCTAGAACAGCGTTCTACCGTCGACACTGCGGTGTAGGCTGGACGTACCCACATCTCGTGCCCTTACTCTAGGGTGCGGGTCGTGACACATTTTTAGTGGTGGCCCATGCAGGCCAAGTTTATGTAGTGGTATTCGAACTAGAGTATCACTACAGCCTGCAGTAGGATTAGGATATTTTGGAGGTACTCAATCACATTAGGAAAAACTCTTAATCAGATTCTTTTTTATCAAAAATTGTTGCTTATTGACTTTCCTTGAATATAAACTGTCCTCCTTTGAATTTTTCGCTTCATTCTCAGAAATTGCTTCTTGTTTGATCAGTTTTTATGATGGTTATGAAGACACGATCTCATCGCTTCGGTTCGGGGGATGCTATCGAGAGGCTGGCCACCTCTCGTTCTGTTCATCAGGGCCTCGTGACCGCAGCTTCTGTTGTGCCGACTCAGGTTGGCGTTTCTGCTATATTGGAGGTGCACCTCTATCTGTACAGAGATTTTCTTCCGTCATTTCTGATTTCTCTCAGCAACGGTGATTCATGCAGCATCAGCAGCAGACCAGGAAAACTAGCAGGGCGAGCTATCGTCAGGACAGTCAAGGATGCGCAGACCATTGGAGATCTTACTGTAAGTTCCGTTCTTCTCAATTCCATTCCCGCAATTGTCTTTTATAATTACCTTGAAATCCGATTCCATCTGTTCCTTGTTGATTGATTAATTTTGTCATGTTACTCTTTTGTTGTGTTTATTTTTTTCTTCTAAGAAAATCATATGGGCTAGGTCGCCTAAATCATGGAATCTAGAATTTTCGATAGTCGCGTTAGTTGGCATAGTGAGGACATGTAGTCAAATTTTGGATGTATTCTCGAGTATGGGAATTTAAGGTTTTTGCCGTCGCATGCGGCAGTGCAAAAATTTTAAATACCATGAACCTAGATGTACGTACCTTAGTCAAGGACTCTGTGATTATCGTAGCCTTGCTCACTAGCATGATGAAGACTCTGGACAACATGATTTTGGACAGACGCATATGATTAACAGATTGTATCTTGAGAAGGTTTAAACATCATACCCTTTGGATTGTTATAAATGACTTAGGAGTAGAGATATTTAGTTTTGTAGAGCTTATTCATAGGTAGTTCCTTCATAGTATAATGGTATGATGACTTGTAGAGTGTCTATACCCTAGAGGTGATAGTTAGCATTGGTGTTAGAATAGTAACCCATTGCAGATAATTCTCCTGTTATCTATAATACCAACCAGTTACACATAGGATGTTAGTATGCCTTACATCCTTGATGATTATTACTACTTTCTCTTACCTTTTCCAGTGAGGCACCCATGACCAGAGCCTGCCTTTGAGTATAGTTGTAGTTTCACCTAAGATCGAGAGGTCTATTTGCATAGATAGATTGCAGATGATATTGGCATGTGGGATATAGGTTAGTTGGTATCTATAGGCCATTGTTGTATAGGGTTATAAACATGTTGTTTACCCTATACTTGGTTCAGTTTTCCATTTTAGTTAAGTTCCCTTCGTGTTGAGTTCTTTTGTGTTGATCACCTTTATAGACAGTGTGCAGACCCGTCACTAGATACCATGTCCCCTTGATTCAGACCATTCATCCTTAGCCTAGTTCTAAGCATTGTTTCAGACCCTTATAAGTTTAGTCTGCCTTAACCCTTGGTTGATCAGTCATGTATATATATAGATGATATAATTTGAATATATGTGATAGGTTGTTGTTCTTGAGCATATATATATATATATATATATATATATATATATATATATATATATATATATATATATATATATATATATATATATATATATGTGGTATTTGGTATTCATGTGCTTAGCTTGTCGGTATTTGGTTATAGGTGACTTGATAGGATTGGGAAGTTAAGAGCTAGTCTATTATAGAGTTTCTCTTTTGCTAAATTCTAGTTGCCAACACCTAAATAGCTAGCATAGGTAAAACCTTAAGAAGTTGACCAGTTGATGACCAAGTACTTGGATGTTGAGAAATTGACTAGTGATTGACCCTTGACTATGTTTGACCTAGAAGGGGGTGCGATCATCTTAATTTCGAGGACGAAATTTTTATAAGGTGGGTAGGATTGTAACACCCAGTTTTCTAGATGAGGGTAATTTTAAAATTTTGTAATTATAATTATTATTTATTGATAATTATTTTATATTATAATTTTTGGTAATTTTTAATCATTTTTAAACTATTTAAAATTATGACTTGTGATTTTGATATTTTACTATTGTTTGGTTTTAATTTCGAGGAATTTGTCACCCCCAGTTTTCAGGAACATGAGTATTTTTGTCATTTTGTATTTTGAAATATTTTTGAAATTTATTTTATTATTTATGATATTATTTTGGGGTTATTTGAGTCGGGTTCGAATTTCAGCTCAATCCTACTTGAAACGGAGACCCGGAGGTAGTGTTGACTTTAGTGGACCCACACATTAGTTAGCCATGGCCCACATGATAGAAATATTTTAGTTAGAGGTTAGACTAATTATTATGGATAAGGTTAGTGTGATTAGAGACTTTAGAATGACTAATTTAGCCCCAACCAATTAGCCCTTTCCTAATACTAATAGAATAGTGGGGGCATTTTGGACCTTACCATAATAGGACAAATAGTCCCATATGGCCAGCCACTTTGGGAGAGGATAGGCTCAAGTTCATTTCATTATTCTCATCCACACTCTCTCTCTTGTTCTTTTCCAAATTTCTAGAGAGCAATCCCTAGCAATTTCTCCACCAAATCCTTCCATTTTGCCACCAAATCTTTTTCTTTTCTTCTCCATTCTAGCCAAGGAGGAAGCTACCCAAGTTTAGGAGGATTCGGAGCTCGTTCGTGTCCTTTTGGAATCTTTACGTGTCGGTGTCGTTCCGGGAAGGCTTTTCTTCGATTCGATCTACCGGGAGGTATAAATCCCTTCTCCTTTTTATTTCCTCACGCATATAGGTCTATTTTGAACCCATAGGAATGACTCCCATGGTTGTATCTCCATTTGTGTCTATTTCGTGTCCATTTGGAGGTCATAGGAGTGTCCTTTGTGTTGTGGTTGTGTCCATGTGGGAAACCCCCAAATTTGGACACACTATGTGTTGTTGTTATGTATGAATGAATTATTACATGTTTAATCTCATATTTTTTTGTATTGGAGATGTGTTCTATAGTGTCTCATATATATATTTATTAGTGTAGAGAGTGAGTTCTTGATATATTATGTTATATACTTGTGTTCTTTTGTCTCAAACTACCCAAATTCGTCATAATTTTTATCCACGTTTTTAGTAGCAATAGCAACATAGAAATGTCATAACTTTTAGCTTAAAACTCCGATTTATCTCCTGCTTTTTTTTAAAAGAACCGTATCGAAGTTAGCTTTCCAAATATATATTTAATAATCCAAATTCTTTCTGTAACTTTCTGTAGAATTATTTGAGTGTCAGCTGTATGAAAGACGAATGCATTTCGATATTTTCGCGATTCCGGGAGCTTCCGGACACGAAAATACGATCCGTTTGAAGTTTCGGAAAGCTAACATGAAGTACTACAATATACTTTATTCCTAGAATTTAGTGAATGCCCAATTGGTACAACATTGGTTTAAGTAAAAGAGTGACTATACGATATATGCATTTTGTGTAACCTATGAGCCTATGTAGTATGGATATTAAATGAATATAGAGTATGTAATGCATGATATGTTAGATGAATGAAATGATATATATATGATATATATCCTATTTACATTAATGTATATATATGGTTGAATGCAAGCATGTAGGAATGCAATTAATGTAATATATGTAAGCAATGCATAAATGCATGAATGAAAGAATGATATACAATGCTTGCATGAAAGTATATAATGAATGCTAGATATAAATGCAAGATATATATGTAATGATAGATATGAATGCATAATGTATAAATATTGTAAATGCAATATCATATTTCATATGTAGACATAGAACCAATGCATAGCTGATATTTAGATTGAATGTTAGTTCATTTTAGGTTGTTCGAACACTGAACTGTCCATGTAAGCATATATACCTTCCTTTTCTTATTGCCAAGCCAATTTTAGTTTTTAATATAGTGGAATGTCTATGAATGTAATGTTAACCTTCAAGCCCTTAATTCGAAATGTTAGTTAATTTCAGTATTAGACAATGCATGAGCTGTATGCATATAGGATGTTGGCTTAATGGCATATTTCAGATAACATTGTTCATTTTATGTGGTTAGTTACACCAGTTTATGGGATAGCTCACTTTAGTTTATAGGTAAATGTGAAACTAAACTGAGAATGAACTTCACCCTCTGCACAAGGACACCCCACTCTATATCAACCACCATGCCATGTAACCCTTCTCTAAATGATTGTTATAATATATATAGATTTATGTAAAGTATAGATGCATGTTTGTTATAACTTAAATATTCTCTACTCTAATGTATATAGATGTATACTTGTAGCCATGCATGTTAAGTATAATACATGTGTAATATAGATGGGTTAGCTTTGTGCCATGTGTAGTGTAAAATCATAACTAGTGGTGATTTCTCTTTTCATGTACACCTCCATGTTCACACACACACATAGCTTTATATGTTAGTTCTTTTCTCTTATATATATATATATATATATATATATATATATATATATATATATATATATATATATATATATATATATATATAATGTTGAATATGCATGAATGTGATGTATCTTGATATGTAACTTGTGTTGGCTTATATAGCCTTAGATTTGTATGGTGTGTACTAGCTAGGGTAGACTGGTTAGGCCTAGTGAGACTTCATTGAGTTTATGTTGACCCAGTTGACCTAGCTTTGACTAGATAGTTGACTAGAGTTGACCAAGTGTTGACTTAAGCCTAGTTTGACCTAGACAGCATGTAGATGCATTGTAGCAGTCTATTTCCTTATTTTAGACATGTTGTAACTTGTGTTGCTCTGATTAGGAGACAGACACCTCTCCTCAGGCAGTACATTTACTTCAGACATTCAGATACGAGGCGAGTACATTCTCTGATCGTTTTATACTTGTCACGAAATATATTCTCGCGCTAGATTACTTTTACTTGATGCTGTCACGTTATCATCACGGATTGGTACTATACGGATCTCTTCTTGGGATGTTGTCACTACCACCTTTCTAGCTTGGGGACATTTTGGTCATTTTTCAAATTTGGGAAATTTTGGAATTATTATGTATTATTAAGATTTATTAGAATTAATATGATTTTGGTGATTTTTGGTGATTTTTAGGATAATTGATTTTGGGCCTAAAGTTGACTTTGACTTGTGTTGACTAGAAGACTAACCTAGTGACTAATCTAGGTTATGGCCACTTAGTTAGGTTAAGTAACCTTGGTTTGACCTAATGTAATGAGGTTTAAGTCATTGGAACTAGTTGGGAGTGATTTGGAGTTATTTAGGCTAATATGGTTTAAAACTTCATAAGTCATGACTTATGGTTCTAACCATTTAATAAACAACTTAGCAATAGCCTTTGTGACTTGGCCCAAAGCCCAAATTAGCAACCCAAATATTTTGTCCAGCCAACCTAGGGATTCCCCCACTATAAAACCCCTCCTAATTTCTAAGGCTAGCCTCCTTTCCATAGGAATCCATTTCAAGAAGAAAGAGGTGAGCTTCCATCTTTAGAAATTCATAATAAATCCATTTTAGGTCCTTTTTCCCTCAAACTAGTTGCATTAGATCCTAATATCAATATTCTTACTGTTGGTATTGATTGTTTACAGGTAAACAACAATTTGTGAGATTTGGGTGGTTGTGGAAATTATTCCATTTGGGGATTTTTTACCCATTGTTCATCAATAGGTAACTTTCCCATTTCCCCATGGATTTTTATTTTGTCTTCACCAATAGGAAGCCCTAAGGGTCCCCCTAAGGTCTGGATAGGATTCGTGTCGAGTATCAGTGGTTTTGTGTCCGTTCTGGACACGTTTCAGAAGCTAGGACAGACTGTTTGTCGAAATACCTCAAAGGGCATGTCGATCGAGTTTGTCCAATGTTTCTGAATAGGAAATAGGGATTTGATCTTGCTTACTATTTTCTGTTATTATGTCTTGGTTTTCGTGTCATGGTGTGTCGATTTTGTGGTGTGGACACGCGCGTACACACGCTCGTGCGCGTGCTACAGTGCTCCCCTGCCTATCGGGGTCTGTAGCGGACACGATACGACACTTCTGGGGCTGAAACTTTGGTGGCACTTGGGACTCGTGACTGACATGTCACAGACCAAATTTCAGCTCGTCTTATCGAGCGGTTTGAGAGAAATCTCAACCGCACCGATTTTTCCCACTGCACTATACAGTATTATTTTGCCACTGATACGGGTCTCGTGTCCGACCCTGACACGTCGTAGACACAGGCCAGTGGGCCCATGAGGTAGCCCTATAGGTGGGCTACCTATGTGTATGACCACGAGATCCTCTCGTGTCTTGTGTCGTACACACGACACAAGTGCACGTGTGCATGAGACAGTGCACTGACAGTGCACTGTGTGTGTGTCACTTTGATTTCTTGATATGGACACGCCGTGTCCGGCCTTGGATGACACGAAGTGAGTTGTGGGGCTTGTTCACATGGGGTTTTCCTGTTACCAACCTATGGGTTTGAGTTTTAGTCGAATTTTCATTGAACTCTCAATAATGTATAACTGATACTGTTGTTTGAATTTACCTGTCATTTCCAGTATTCTAAAATTGAGTTTTGTCATTAAATTAATCCATTACATGCTGTTAATTACCTGTATTGAAAGCCTAATGTGGTACCCCTATATATTTCCTAAGTGTGTGTTAATTTGTAGGAGTTGGTGTGAGTTTGGTTCACTCCTGAGAATACCTGGGACTGAACTAGTGTAGGAACTATGGATTGATTTCCTTTTTTGCTGTTATAAGTGTTATTCAATTTGTGAAGGAGAATCAACCTGGGTTGATGTTCACTGAGATTGAACTAAACTTGAAAATCTGGAACACTTGGGGACTGTCTAAAGTAAGTTTGAAATGAAATGTAATGTGGCATTGTTGTTCCCAAATTCTGAAATAGGTTCATGATAAATTAATTAGATTTAGGTTGTTATTTGTGATTTTGATCATGTTTGTTATTTATTTTAATTGATACCTTGCTTGTGATTAGGTCGGAGACCAGGTTTTCTTGAGGATATCTCCGACTCGTGGTACGATACGTTTTGGTGGAGGCGGGAAGCTTAGCCCGCGCTTCATCGGCCCTTTCGTTATCAGCGAGAGAGTCGGTGACGTGGCTTACAGGCTAGGCTTGCCGCCTGCACTTGTGGGGTCCAAAACGTATTTCATGTATCACAGTTGAGATGGTACGTGGCTGACCCTAGCCATGTGCTCGATCATTCAGAGATAGAGGTTGGGCCTTCTCTCAGCTATCCAGAGCAGTCCGTGGAGATTCTGGATGGACGGGAGAAGGTTCTGAGGAACCAGGTGATACCTTTGGTACGCGTCGCATGGGGGCATCATTCTCCAGGAGAGTCTACCTGGGAACGGAAGGATGAGATGCGTGAGCGCTACCCTTATCTTTTTGGACCGTGAGGTATGCTTTCTATCCTTCTCATCAGTTGTATTTCGCCTTTCAATTTCGAGGACAAAATTATTTTAAGGAGGGTAGATTTGTCACTACCACCTTTCTAGCTTGGGGGCATTTTGGTCATTTTTCAAATTTGGGAAATTTTGGAATTATTATGTATTATTATGATTTATTAGAATTAATATGATTTTTGGTGATTTTTGGTGATTTTTAGGATAATTAATTTTGGGCCTAAAGTTGACTTTGACTTGTGTTGACTAGAAGACTAACCTAGTGACTAATCTAGGTTATGGCCACTTAGTTAGGTTAAGTAACCTTGGTTTGACCTAATGTAATGAGGTTTAAGTCATTGGAACTAGTTGGGAGTGATTTGGAGTTATTTAGGCTAATATGGTTTAAAACTTCATAAGTCATGACTTATGGTTCTAACCATTTAATAAACAACTTAGCAATAGCCTTTGTGACTTGGCCCAAAGCCCAAATTAGCAACCCAAACATTTTGTCCAGCCAACCTAGGGATTCCTCCACTATAAAACCCCTCCTAATTTCTAGGGCTAGCCTCCTTTCCATATGAATCCATTTCAAGAAGAAAGAGGTGAGCTCCCATCTTTAGAAATTCATAATAAATCCATTTTAGGTCCTTTTTCCCTCAAACTAGTTGCATTAGATCCTAATATCAATATTCTTGCTGTTGGTATTGATTGTTTGCAGGGAAACAACAATTTGTGAGATTTGGGTGGTTGTGGAAATCATTCCATTTGGGGATTTTTCACCCATTGTTCATCAATAGGTAACTTTCCCATTTCCCCATGGATTTTCATTTTGTCTTCACCAATAGGAAGCCCTAAGGGTCCCCCTAAGGTCTGGATAGGATTCGTGTCGAGTATCAGTGGTTTCGTGTCCGTTCTGGACACGTTTTAGAAGCTAGGACAGACTGTTTGTCGAAATACCTCAAAGGGCATGTCGATCGAGTTTGTCCAATGTTTCTGAATAGGAAATAGGGATTTGATCTTGCTTACTGTTTCCTGTTATTGTGTCTTGGTTTTCGTGTCATGGTGTGTCAATTTTGTGGTATGGACACACGCGTACACACGCTCGTGCACGTGCTACAGTGCTCCCCTGCCTATCGGGGTCTATAGCGGACACGACACGACACTTCTGGGGCTGAAACTTTGGTGGCACTTGGGACTCGTGACTGACATGTCACAGACCAAATTTTAGCTCTTCTTATCGAGCGGTTTGAGGGAAATCTCAACCGCACCGATTTTTCCTACTGCACTGTGCAGTATTGTTTTGCCACTGATACGGGTCTCGTGTCCGACCCTGACACGTCGTGGACACAGGCCAGTAGGCCCATGAGGTAGCCCTATAGGTGGGCTACCCATGTGTATGACCACGAGATCCTCTCGTGTCTTGTGTCGTGCACACGACATAAGTGCACGTGTGCACGAGACAGTGCACTGTGTGTGTGTCACTTTGATTTCTTGATATGGACACGCCGTGTCCGGCCTTGGGTGACACGAAGTGAGTTGTGGGGCTTGTGCACATGGGGTTTTCCTGTTACCAATCTATGGGTTTGAGTTTTAGTCGAATTTTTATTGAACTCTCAATAATCTATAACTGATACTGTTGTTTGAATTTACCTGTCATTTCCAGTATTCTAAAATTGAGTTTTGTCATTAAATTAATCTATTACATGCTGTTAATTACCTGTATTGAAAACCTAATGTGGTACCCCTATGTATTTCCTAAGTGTGTGTCAATTTGTAGGAGTTGGTGCGAGTTTGGTTCACTCCTGAGAATACCTGGGACTGAACTAGTGTAGGAACTATGTACTGATTTCCTTTTTCCCTGTTATAAGTGTTATTCAATTTGTGAAGGAGAATCAACCTGGGTTGATGTTCACTGAGATTGAACTAAACTTGAAAATCTGGAACACTTGGGGACTGTCTAAAGTAAGTTTGAAATGAAATGTAATGTGGCATTGTTGTTCCCAAATTCTGAAATAGGTTCATGATAGATTAATGAGATTTGGGTTGAATTATATTGATGCACATTCCTTAACAGAGTTGTATTGCCATGTCACTATTTTGCACTAGTTAACTTTTTACATGTTCTTTCTTATTTTGTCAACATTCCAAATTCAAGTTTCTATGTTAAACCTGAGATTAGGAAGGAAATGAATTGGTTTCCCTTCTTTTCTTCCTAACTGAGATGAGTTTCCAGTTTTGTATAACCTGAGGATAGGCCATATCCTTCCTGTCTTCATGATCACATTGACTGCTCTTAAAATGTTGCTGAATCTTTCCTTTTCTGTTGGTTGTTCCTTCCACTGTTTTGAGCATTCCTGCACACATATTTCACACAGAGCATGCACGCACTCACTGTTAAATAACTTGCACTGGTTTTCCAGATTTGTTCACTGTTACACACTTCTTTTCCCCTTCACTGTTTGGCTATTTCCTGCATATACATGTGACACTGCTCACCTTATTCACTGTCACATTCCTGCACACATAATTCACTGGTTCACACACACACCCTGTTGAACACTTGCATTGTTTTCCAGATTTTAGTTGCTGTTACACATTAGCTTACACATGTATGCCTATACACACAATTCATGTGTCACACACAAGCACCTCTTTCCCATTCTCTATATTTCTAAGTCTTTACATATGTAGGCTATGGTTGTATGTAGGCATATACAATGTGTATGTGTGTAAATTGTATGAGTGCATATATGTCTATATCTATACTTCTATGATAGCTAATGGTGTAGGATTTATATCTAGCCTAGATGTATGTATATATATTATGTGATAAGTTAGCTCAAGTGGTGAGTATGGTGAGGTTGTAGACTTGCTAAGGTATGCTAGAATTAGCTACTAGCTATATTGTGATATAGCTAGTATAGGCTTGCCTAGCCTTATTAGGATTGTGCTAGTTAGTGTAGATTAGAATAGCTTAGTTTAGACTTAATTAGACTAGATTGACCTAGTTTGACTTTTAGGGTTGACCAGAGTTGACCGAGAGTTGACTTTGGCCTAGATTGACCTATAATCATGTAGAATGCATAGTAGGACTCCATTTTACTATTCTGGACTTGTTGTGTCTTGTGCTGTTCTGATTAGGAGCCAGACACCACTCCTCGGACGGTACTTTTCATATTGGATACTCAGATACAGGCGAGTACATTCTCTGATCATTTCATATCCTGCTTAGAATTATTTCCTGCAGTAGATTACTTTACTTGTACTGTCACGTTGGTCACACGGATTGGTACTATATGGATCCCTTCTTGAGATGTTATCCTTAGGGAGCATCAGGTACTACATGTTCTGTGTATTTCACTTACATGGCATATCATATGCTTCATTGGTTCTTTGATCACTTACGACATATACTCTTATGATCGTAGAGTCTTCCTAGAATCCTTATCCTATTTATGGGACTACTATGTATCACCTTCGTGGTCTATCACCTTCGGGGTCTATCACCTTCGGGGTCTACTACCCTTCGGGGGCTGTTACATAGCATCATATAACATAACCTGGCTGGATCCTTGTGTATTGATTGGGGGTACGGGGGAGTAGAAATGGACATGTGAATAATATCCAGGTAGTATCTTATCAGAATCTCTTCCATAGTGTCTTATCAGAATCTCCTATGCCATTTACATGTCTATATTGTACTCTGACTCACTAGTCACATGATAGTTCTCTATTTATAGTAGATATTTCTCTTACAGCTTTCTCTCTGCTTACATACTGCACTTCTTTCAGTACTTGTATCTTACTTTACTGCATGATTATATTTTCTAACCTGCTATGATATGTTGAGATGTATTGTACTCGCTCCTGTCCTGACTGGACCTGTTGAAAATATTACAGAGGACGAGGAGGAGGCTTGCCTGGACACTTACTACGGGGCAGCCTTAGATGACACCTGCGAGCTGGACCTTCAGGAGGACCCAGCTCTAGCTGAGGAGATCACCCCGATTGCCTAGACTAGACTAGTTAGGCTTATCTTACTTTTGCAGTCTTGAGACATGTCTTAGTTAGACTTTATTTGGAGTTATGAGTTGTATATATTCTTTCATCTGAGACCTTGTACTGTTGGATATTGCTGGGATTATCTTAGACTACTGCTATTTCATCTATTTACTTCCTTGAGTTCTATTTCATTTCGTGCTATCTCTTCCTTAGTTGTGATTGAGTTTTACTGTTATGTCACCCCCATTCGAGGAGTATAAACTGTTTAGATGTATATTGTTAGATGTATGTTGACCTAGGACAGCGCTCTACCGCCGACACTGCGGCGTAGGCTGGGCGTTATTACGTTCTCGTACCCTCACAGTGGGTGCGGGTCATGACAGATGTTATCCCCCTTAGCGGGCGCATCGGATACTTTATGACATGTGTTTCATGTACATCATATATTTCTTGCTTCTGCGTTATTCATGTACACTCATGTTCTCTCATGTTCTTTCATGTACGTTCATGTACTCTCATGTTCTTTCATGTACGCTCATGTTTCCTCATGTGTTTCTTGTATAACCAAAATATCATGTCCGTAACGTAACTTGAATAGATCCTTATGTATTGATTGTGGGTAGGGATGAGTATAAATGGTCATGTGATTTACCCCTCATGTACACTCTGTTACTTTCATGTTTTATCATGTACAACCTAAGCCAATTACATGCCATCTCGTACTCTAAATCACTAGTCACTTACAGTTCTTACTTATCATGTATATATTTCCAGTTATCAAATATCTCTCATGTTTGCATGTACATCTTCTTACAGCATTTCATGTATCTTACTCTATTGCCTGCTTTATATTTCCTGACATGATATGAACTGCATGAGATGTATTGTGCTCGCTCCCGTCCTGACTGGACCTGTTGAAAATTTTACAGTGGATGATGAGGAACCCTGTACCCTTACTTGGAGTTTGCCTAGTTGACACTCGCGACCTGGACCCATGGGGAGGTTCAGGCAGCTGCTCAGGATGATACCTTGTATAGTGTAGATAGCTTAGACTGTTCCTTCTTTTTCATGCTTAGCTGTTGTCTTTATTTTTAGAGTTGTATATTTTAGAGATGATGAGACTTGTATTCCATTTCTGCTGTACCTCAGTTGAGGATTTCTTATCTATTTCCATCGTGCTACATTCTACCTTAGATTGTGATTGAGTTGTACCTCGGTGTTGGCCTCCTTCTGGAGAGTATATTTCATGTTATGTAGTTATAGTTCATGACCTAGAACAGCGTTCTACCGCCGACACTGCGGCGTAGGCTGGACGTACCCACGTCTCGTGCCCTTACTCTAGGGTGCGGGTCGTGACAAATTGCATCCTGCAGCAGCAGCAGCTGCAATAGCAGCAGCTGCAGGAGCAGTTCCCCCCTAGCACCTATAAACCCCTATAAACCCCCCTAGTATATATATATATATGTGTATATATATATATATATATATATATATATATATATATATATATATATATATATATATATATATATATAAATATATGTGTGTTTATATATATATATATATATTTTTATATATATATATATATATATATATATATATATATATATATATATATATATATATATATATATATATATAGATAATAAGATAGTTAGAGGAAGAGAATGATAAGAAGAAATGGAAGAAGTTAGAAGAAGAATAGGAAGAATAAATTAGAAGGAAGAGTAAGAAGAAGTTAGGAAGAGAAAGAATAGGGAAGTATGAGAGAAAGGAGATTTGGAATGAGAGGAAGAGTTAGAAGAAGAAGAATTAGAAGAATAGGATTTAGAAGGAGAATGAGAAGTAGAGGTGTAGGAATACAATATAGAGGAAATCGAGTTAGAGAGTGAATTTGAGCCCCGAGTGTCGGAATGAGATAAAACTTGGGGGAGACCTAGATTATATAAATTAGACTTCGCGGGTAGGCTCTCGAGTTGAAATCGGGGTTGTAGGGCGCCGGTATCGTGTCGTACCATTGCGTATCTTGAGATATTCAAGATACCGGCAATAGGCCGTAAGATGGACTAGACGTCCACTTTACCTAGGTATCTTGGTAGGTAATATATGTATAGGCTAGTATCTTACTACCCTAGGGAGCACGGGTCAAAATACCAAGCGTAGGTAGGCTAACTTGATATTTACCTAGGCTAGAAATATACTTTATAAAAGGGTAAATTAGGAAATTGGCCTACGGCCAAGATTTGAGTTTCGAAGTCCAAGATAGATTTGGATATGGGTTGTAGAGGTTGGTAATGATTAGAAATAGTCGCCTAGACCTAGTCTTAACCTTGGTTAACCACAGTTGACTTTTTAGACCAAAAGTCAACTATGGGTCAACACTTTACCCACTTTAGTCCCAAATTCCATTAAACTTGGGCAGTTAACCAAAAGTCAACTATTAGTCACTATTGACCTAGGATTGACCTAAAGTTGACCAGAGTTGACCAGTTGACCAAAAGTCAACTGTAAGTCAACCGTTGACTTAAATTGACCTAGATTAATTTCGTTTGACTTACATTGACCAAGTTTGACCTTGTTCGACCTAGATTGACTTAGTTTGACTTGTCTTGACCTAGAATGACTTAATAGGGTTTAAATTTGATTTGACTTTATTTCCTAAACAGAGTATTGATACGTCTTGTTCTCTATAGGTCCTCGAGACGCAGCATTTGATCCCGTTGACATATCATACCATATTACAGGCGAGTACATTCTCTGACACTTTTTCAATTTACGATGATTGTTATAATTCATGTAATTAGTGTAGATATGCTTGTTTTCGACACATTGGTCACACGGATTGGTATTCATGGATCCCGACAAGAGATGTTATTCGTCGTTATCTTGGTATATCTTGTGCAAGCCCCTTGTAGTTCTTGTGCAATATATGGACACCGATTCTCAAGGAGACTTGCTCCCTTCTCATAGAATCCCGTGTCATAACGTGTCTTGCTTGGATCCACTCTACCAGTCGGGGACGGGGAGTATTAGTGTAGATATGTGGTCAAAGCCTATTGTGCACCCATTGTGCACCTATTGATTGTGAGTATTGATCATACACCCCACGTATGATTAGCCAGGCCTGTTACTATTTGTGTAAGTTCCCAAGCCGGCCACATATTGTAGCTAGTACTCACACACCTAGATAGATGATTCTTGATTCTTGTACATGCCATGATCAGTTTACTTGCCTTGCTCTAGCTCTAGATTTACAGCTTACCTTGCCATGATACTCACATGTACATTCCATGATTTTCTTGTATATACTCTCTATTTACAGTCTTATAGCTTTTCTCATATCTTGTGAACTGTTGTTAGTAGATTGTACTCGGTCCATCCTGACTGGATATGTTGACAAAATATTACAGATGCTGATGAGGGGGATTACTGTACCTACTACGGTCCGGATGACGTAGTGGGCCTAGACTTGGAGACTTTGGTCCAGCAGGGATTAGCTCCGCCTGACGAGACTTTACCTATTGCTTAGTTAGAGTAGGTCTTTTGTACTGGACCTTGTCTCCAGCTACTTTTGAGACTGTTATTATTATGGATCATATTAGAGACTTGGACTTGTATATTATTTGTATTTGGACTTGACAGGTTATTATTTTATCGTCTTGTTGTCTTTATCTTTCAGTCTTTACTTTATCATCTTAGAGTTGTGATTGAGCACTCATATATATTCATTGCTTGTCCTCCGTTTGGAGTTGACCATATTCTCGACAGGTTTTTGATATATATATATATAAACCGTTATTAGAGTAGAAAACCTACAGTGTTCCACGCCGTTTTTACGGTGAGGGTTGGGCGTTGTCACGTGCACGTGCCCTTGCCCTTATGGCGGGTGCGGGTCTTGACACGTTTTTAGTGGTGGCCCATGCAGGTCTTAAAGTCATAATTAGTGCGATGTCGTGGCGGCACTCGTCTTAGAGTGTTGACTACGAGCCTGTGTTACACATAGGAGGTAGTAGACTAAGAGTGCTCAATCACAGTAGGATCTTTCCTTGCTTATCTTGCTTACCGCCTTAGATATTGATTTACTGTTTTCTAGCGTCCTCCTTTGATATAATCCTTCTTGCGCCATATTGATATTTTCTTTATTTCTATCTTCAGGATGGTGCAGACCAGGTCCCACATCCTGAGTCCGCGGACGCGGAGAAGTCTGCTATGACTCGCGGACCTGATCCGGACACTCCTGCTGCAGTCGGGGTGTCAGCAGCAGCAGCTCTTGGGGGCGCTCCTTCGCTGGTTACGAGGGCTGACCCCAGGGTTGCTACAACTTTTTCGGCCGCAGAACCAGTGGTTGATGCGGGCGCTATTCCTCCTGCTGCGCACCGGATTCCTCCGCTAGTTGCAGACATACTTCCACCTCCACCTCCTCTGCCTACAGATTTGGGGCAGATACTTACCTTCCTCTAGCAGATGCTGGAGACTCAGAGAGCCCAGGCCGAGGCTCAGCAGAGGCAGACAGACGCGATACGTCAGGGCATGGAGGATGCCCATCAGTTGGCCCTTGCAGCCGTGGAGCAGAGGGCTCCGCATCCGGGGACGCGATCGATGTACGGAGATATCCAGGACTTCAAGAAACTCGGGCCCCGTGAATTTAGCGGGACCGAGGGTGTGGTCTATGCAGATGATTGGCTCGAGGATATCGAGCGGCAGATGAGGGCCTCCCGCCTGGCAGACGACCTGAAGGTCGAGGTGGTAGGTTTGCAGCTGCTAGACATTGTACGTACCTGGTTCAGAAATGAGCCAGCCCTAGCTGGAGAGGGCCATACTTGGGCAGAGTTTAAGCTCCTCTTCAAGAAGAAGTTCTTTTTCCCCACGGACAAGATCGACCTGGTGCGGCAGTTCCAGGATCTGTAGCAGGACAGTTTATCTGTGGAGGAGTACGCCGCGGAGTTCGGCCGTCTGAGCCGATACGCAGAGTACATGGTTCGAGACCCGGAGATCAGGGCGAGCCGTTTCAGGGAGGGGCTGACTTGGGATATCAAGATCCTCATTCCCTCTTTCTATGAGACTTATACCCAGATCTGCGCGGAGGCCCGCAAGGTAGAGCGGGAGTGGGGTTTGAAGCCCAAGAGGGAGCGTGATCTTTTTTCGGGGGCTATGTCACACCCCAGAACCAGAATACTGGAGAACGGGGGCAGACATAGCCAGCTACGTATAACGGAATGGGATCCACACCGCTATACGGTCACGGCTGTCTAGATATGTGAGGGTTTCACTACAATCTATCAGTCTCTTAAGGTCATAAAATAGCCTATTGTCTCAATCTCAACCAACTAATAATAATCACAAGATATCAGATCTCCAAATATACAATTGTAAGGCATCCCAAATATTACATATCCAGATGATCATGAAGCTAGTCATTACAAAATGTGAGGACTAGCAAGAGTTCAGTCATACATGATCAACCCCCGGGACTTGTCAATCATGTTACAGCCCGTAGACAGACAGTAAGTAAGTACAATCGAGCTAACACTTGCTCGTCGGCTAAACGCCTCAAAAGAATAATTTACAATATTATAGTGGGAGAACAAAAGAAACCCACTCGATGCCCTGGTTACGCCTGGTGACCACCATCGGGCTGGAAAGCATGGAGATCCTTTGGTGCTGCTCCGATATCTGGCCATACAAAACCAGCTGGGTCAGACCCCAGAAAGAGCAAGTGCCACAAAGGAGGCTTCACTTAAGAACTAAAGCCAGCAAATTAGCACAATAATATAATTACATAATAAGAGACAGTAATTTAAGAAAAAGCATGATAGGTAATTATAAAACACAATCTTGCATAGAATCACTAAAAGACAGGACATATGGAAAAGCATGCCAGGATGATATACGATGAGATAACCATGGGACTATTCAGATAGCTAGGTTACAACCCGTAAACCAAACAAGGACGGGGTTGTAACCCTTCGTCTGAACGGAACTTGGTTTCTCTCACCATTTATCGGCAAGATAAATATAAGAAATCAGGTCAAGTAACAATCTGGAGTGACAATCATTATAGTGACAATCTGGAGTGACAATCATTCAATCATTCTGGTACAATCTTGCAATCAATCAATTCTAGACAATACCATACTGGACTAGACTCCATCCAATCAATCACGGCCAATCATTGCCTACGGCTTTCTATATTAACTAACTAGGGTTATCACAATCCTAGTTACTAGCAAGATGCAATGAGATGCTCCAAGTAGTCACAGGCCCTGCAGCTATCCAGGTTATCCAAGCAATCATTATAGTGACAATCTAGAGAGTATAATGCATTAGAGTGACAATAGAGTTCAATCATTTAAAGTGACAATCAAGAGTGTCCCACATAACAGTGGGCTGGAAATGTGCCCTACTCGTCGGCAGGCTACAAGTCCAAACATTTGCGGCCGGGATAACGGGATCGCCTGTAACTGGTAGGGGTGCAACTCGGGCGGGCTAAACCCGAACCCGATCGGGTAAACCCGTTAATGGGTTGGGCTAGGGTTGAAGATATTCGGGTTCGGGCTTGGGCTCGGGTTAAAATATTTGAACCCGATCAAAAATAGGGTTGGGCTTGGGTTCATGTGTTAGGTAACCCGAAGAACCCGAAACCCGACATATATATATATATATATATATATATATATATATATATATATATATATATATATATATATATATTATTTTATACTACTTAAATAAAAAGTTTAAACTATAATTTTTTTTCACCCGAACTCTTCAACTCCTTGTCCTAAATCTCATTTCAGTTTTATTTTTATATGATTGAGGCTTGATTGCTATTTGATTATGCATTTAATATTACTCTTGTTTAAAATTATTTCGAATATCATATTAGAGTCCGATAAACCCGATGGACCCGACCCAACCCGATCCTCCGGACTTCGTCTTGGGCTTCATATGTTGAACCCGAAGTCGGGTCGGGCTTAGGCTCGGGCTAGACTTATGATCTATCGGGTTGGGCTCGGGTTAATCTCAAACCCGACCCAACCCGCCCGAGTTGCACCCCTAGTAACTGGGGAACATCTCTTCATGACTAGTGAATTATACTAATTATTAATCTTAGTCCATTTCAGTAGGTACTCCTGACCGTGGTACTCAGGAGTCCCCTCCTAGACAGTCCCCTCCTAGACATGATGCAAGACAGGACTGAATTATTTATACAAGCACAATCGCCCACGGTGTCATGATTAATTAAACAGGTCATGTCATGTCAGGTAGCCGTCGCAACAGCTATTCGAGATAATCATGTCAGGTTATCATGCCAAGTGTACTTTGTCAGGAGTGCACCACGACGGGCCACTATCAGGTCATGTCAGGCTATTATGTCAGGAGTGCACCACTACGGGTCACTATCACGTCATGCTCAATTATCAATTCCAAACATATCAAGTAAATTCGTGATTATCAAGTTCAGGACAAAAGGCGTAAGGATATAAAATGGACGTAAAATATCTAATAAAATATCAATATACAGGGCTATAGAAGAGCCAAGCTTAAGGAAAATAAAACCAAACTGGCACGTTGACATAAGACCAAGTCAGCCAAGGGCCATACGCTCAGTGCAAAAGTCATACGCTCAGGTCATACGCTCAGGTCATACGCTCAGTGCAAGTCATACGCTTCCAAAAGGCAGCGTATGGACTCTATACGACTCCTTGTCACACAAGTGAGCATATGCAAGACATACGCTCCCAAAAGGCAGCGTATGGACTCCATACGACTCCTTGTCACACAAGTGAGCGTATGCAAGACATACGCTCCCAAAAGGCAGCGTATGGGGACCGCGCTGCGCTAAAGAGCGCACGCAACTCAGTGGCTCAAGCTAAAAAGCTCACGCACTGCTCACTGTCTTCTCCAAACAGCAAGAACTCCATGGTTGAACCCAAAGCTTCAAAAGTCCATAACTTGGTCAAAATAAGTCCAAATCCGACTTTTCAAAGGTCAAAATTGGGTAGAATAAAATTCTCTACAACATGGAACCATTAAAACTTGAAAACAAAGAAGTTTGATAGATCGAAACCACCAAAATCCAAAAATAACTAATTCCTAGATCTACAAAAAGTTAAGCCTCAAAATGGAACAAGTTCTAATATGTCTTAGAAACATGAGGAGAAGCTAATAGAACAATAAAAATGAGCTCTCTTGTGGAAGCAAGATGCACTTGCCTAGACCTCTCTCTCCCTCTCTTTGGTAGGTAAGGAAGTAAATGAGGAAGAAGAAGATGATTATGAAGAGAGAGAAAGAATAATAGGTAATAAATATGAGTGGTGGTGGTAGGTAGGGGGTTCACCCCTTGGTTCATGATGAACCAAGAGCAATCCCAAACCGAACCAAGCCGAACCAACCCAGGAATAAACCAAGCCCAAATAAACCAATGAATCATTAAAAGTAATTAAACAATCAATGACAATAAAACCAAGCCAATGCAAAATAAACCAAGACAACTAACCATGAATAAATAAAATATGGGTCCAAAACACGTATACGTACACTAAATACGTATCACGAATTTGGGACATTACAGGCTACTAGCAGCGCGGGGGCTGCTAAGCGCCCTCAGCTTCAGCATCGTTCTTTCCAGCATCACCAGCCGCAGGTTCAGGCCAGAGCACCGGTTCAGCAGCAGGTGCAGCACACTCAGTAGAGACAGGCACAACATGGGGCTCCTTGCCATTTCTGTAAGAAGCCCGGTCACGTCTGGAAGGTTTGCCGGAAGAGGCTAGGAGTGTGTCTCTTTTGCGGAGGAGCAGGCCATCAGTTGAGGGAGTGTCCAATGAACCCTCGTGTTACTGGTACAGCTCAGAAGGCACCGACGAGAGTTCCTGCAGTGCAGCCGAGGGGTCCACTTCCGACCCAGCAGTAGCGGTTTGTTCAGCACCACCAGTAGTGGGGTGGTCAGGGTAGAGCCTTTGCTCTTGCAGCCGAGGAGATGGAGCCTATTGCGGATTTTTTTGCAGGTTCTATTCTGCTCGATTTTTTTTCAGCTTTAGCCTTGTTTGATTCTTGTGCAACGCACAATTTTGTGTCTGTTTCTTTTGCTCTTAGGTACAATATTATTGCTGAGTATCTTGGTAGGACTTACAAGATTATGACTGGAAATGGCATCATTCTAGTTAATAATGTTTGCAAGGGGCAGAGAGTTTCTTTGAGAGGCCGGGAGCTGAGTGCGTATTTGCTCGTAATGCCACTTTCGAGTTATGATGTGGTACTCGGTATGGACTGGTTGAGCATGCACCATGCTAGCATCGACTGCAGAGGGGGCAGGATTCTGTTTAGGCCACCGGGAGAGCCGGAGTATAAGTTCACTAGGGGTGCAGTGGAGCAGGGAGATAGATTCTGCGGAGCATTATTGGCGGGGCCGGTGTTGCCACATCCACTCATTGCTGAGTTCTTGGATGTCTTTCTCGAGGAACTGCCCGGGATGCCGCCAGATCATGATGTTGAGTTTTCTATAGACCTAGTGCCGGGTGCTGAGCCTATCTCCCAACACGTCTATAGAATCAACAACAGTGAGTTAGCGAAGCTGAAGAAACAGGTCGACGAGCTGGAGGACAAGGGCTTTATTCGATCTAGTTCTTCCCCTTGGGGCGCGCCAGTTCTTTTTGTCCCCAAGAAGGATGGTACGGTACGTCTGTGTATTGATTACAGAGCGCTCAACAACCTTACCATCAAGAACAAGTAACCGTTGCCAAGGATTGATGACTTGTTCGACCAGTTGAGCGGGGCAAGAGAGTTTTCGAAGATCGACTTGCGTACCGGGTACCATCAGCTGAAGGTAAAATGGGATGACATTCCGAAGACTGCCTTTCGGACTCGCTATGGCCAGTATGAGTATACCGTCATGCCGTTTGGGTTGACCAACGCCCCGGCGGTATTCATGAACTTGATGAACAAGGTATTTTATCAGTACCTTGACAAGTTCGTGGTGGTCTTCATTGATGACATTCTCATCTATTCGAAGACACCAGAGGAGCACGAGGAGCACCTGAGGATTGTGTTGGACACTCTCAGGAGGGAGCAGCTGTATGGAAAGCTGTCCAAGTACGAGTTCTTCTTGGATCGCGTGGAGTTCCTAGGCCATGTTGTCTCTGGCGAGGGGATTTCAGTGGATCCGAGGAAGATTTCTGCAGTGGAGTCCTGGTCTACGCCGAGCTCAGTAGTAGAGGTTCGGAGTTTTCTGGGTCTGGCAGGTTATTACCGGAGGTTCGTGCAGGACTTTTCCAGGATTGCCCAACCGATGACCCGCCTTACCAGAAAGGACGAGGAGTTTATTTGGTCCGAGGAGTGCCAGGCCGCCTTCGAGGAGCTGAAGGCGAGGTTGACTACAGCTCCTATCTTGACGCTGCTATCTGGATCTGGTGGTTATACGATCTACAGTGATGCTTCAGGATGGGGTTTGGGTTGTGTACTTCAGCAGCACGAGAAGGTGATTGCCTATGTATCTAGGAAGTTACGTCCTCATGAGAGAAACTACCCTACCCACGATCTGGAGCTGGCAGCAATCATCTTTGCTTTGAAGCTGTGGAAACACTATCTGTACGGAGAGCGAGTTGAGATCTATACAGATCACAAGAGCTTGAAGTACGTGTTTACCCAGAAGGAGCTGAATATGAGGCAGAGGCGATGGTTAGAGCTGATGAAGGATTTTGATATATCCTTACAATACCATCTGGGAAAGGCCAACGTGGTCGCAGATGCTTTGAGCAGGTATCCCGTGGCCATGTGTTTGACGATGGATCGTCACCTTCTGGCAGTTCTGGAGAGCTTGGGCATAGAGGTGATAGTTTCAGGGTTTGGGGCGCAGATATGGGGTCTCCAGGTGCAGTCGGAGCTGATATAGAGATTCATGGCAGCTCAGTTTGAGGATGAGGCTCTGAGAGTCATCAGGGAGCAGGTCCAGGCAGGACTGTTGGATGAGTTCTCTATAGTAGGGGATGGGTCGTTGAGGTACGGTACCAGATTGTGCGTGCCGAGCGGAGGACTTCGGAAGGAGGTTCTTCAGGAGGCGCACCGTTCTCAGTACTCTATGCATCCAAGAGCCAACAAGATGTATAGAGACTTGAGACAGCATGTTTGGTGGTATGGCATGAAATATGAGGTGGCTCAGTTCGTTTCAAGATGCTTGGTGTGCCAGCAGATGAAGGCCGGGAGGCAGAGACCCGGTGGATTGCTCCAGCCACTACCCATTCCTGAGTGGAAGTGGGAGCATATCACTATGGACTTTGTATCTGGGCTTCCGCGCTCTCCAGGAGGAAAGGATGCGATTTGGGTAATTGTTGATCAATTGACCAAATCGGCCCACTTTTTGCCTTTCAAAGTGGGTTTATCGACGGAGAGGTTGGCCGAGATGTACGTGCGACAGATAGTCCGATTGCACGGGGTTCCAGTGAGTATAGTTTCGGATCGGGACAGCCGATTCACTTCCCACTTCTGGAGGAGTTTGCAGCTTAGCTTGGGCACATCGCTCAAGTTCAGTACCGCATGCCACCCCCAGACAGACAGACAGTCGGAGAGGACGATTCAGAACCTCGAGGATATGCTGCATACCTGTGTCTTGGACTTTGGGGGATCTTGGGAGGACCACCTTCACTTGGTAGAGTTTGCTTACAATAACAGCTACCAAGCCAGTATAGAGATGTCACCTTTCGAGGCTCTATACGGACGGAGGTACCGTACTCCCTTGTCTTGGGATGATGTCGGCGAGAGAGTTTTGCTTGGCCATGAGATGGTGGTAGATGCTGCGGAGAAGGTCAGGGTTATCAGAGATCGACTTCGGGTGGCGCAGGATAGGCAGCGGCATTGGGCCGATAGCCACCGGAGGCCGTTGGAGTTTGAGGTATAGTTTAGATTTTCTAGTATTTGAGTCTGATTGTGATTGTTTTAGATCAAGCTCTAAGTCTTGTGTTTTGTTCTAGGTTGGTGATCTTGTGTTTCTGCGGATTTCTCCGATGCGTGGCACGATTCGTTTTGGTGGCGGCGGAAAGCTTAGTCCACGATACATCGGACCATTCCGTATCTTGGGCAGGGTCGGTGCAGTGGCTTATCGACTGGAGTTACCGCCCACACTAGAGGGAGTGCACTGCGTGTTCCACGTGTCGCAGCTGAGACGGTACATGGCAGATTCCAGTCACGTCTTGGACTACTCAGAGATCGAAGTGGGACCGACACTCATCTATCCAGAGAAGCCGGTTGAGATCTTAGACCGAAGAGAGAAGGTACTCTGGAACCAGGTCATTCCCTTGGTTCGCGTTGCATGGAGACACCACTCTCCAGGTGAGTCTACCTGGGAGAGGGAGGACGACATGCGGGAGCGATTCCCATACTAGCTGGGTTTGGCCCACATACCATCCTAATTAGGTTAGAAACCATAAACCCAACTTCCATGGCTTAATTAGTCATTTTAGAGACTTAATTGGTTAATTAGAAACAAACCGAACCAAACCGAACCCAAACTAAGTCTATTGGGTTTGGGGGCTTATTGGATCACCACCCAAACCCAATATCCCCCATGGCCGGCCACAAGGTGAGCACCCCCCTCTTTACTTCTCCACAAAGCAAACTCTCTCTCTCTCTCTCTCTCTCTCTCTCTCTCTCTCTCTCAAATTTCATTTCTTTCTTCAAGTTCTTTCTTTCTCCAAGCTATCACTTTTAGGTAAGCTCATTAATTCCCTATTTATTCCTCTAATTCATTTATTCCCTTCACAATAATTGTAGAGGAGATGATTCTCCACACTTTGTCCTAGAATTTGTAGGTTTTCCTAGAAGTCTAGGTTAAGGATTAATTAGGAGTTTTTATATATAGAATGGTATATATATATATATATATATATATATATATATATATATATATATATATTTATTTATTTTATATATATATATATATATATATATATATATATATATATAAAATAAATATATATATATATATATATATATATATATATATATATATATATATATATATATATATATATATATATATATATATATATATATGTGTGTGTGTGTGTGTGTGTGTGTGTGTGTGTGTGTGTGTAGAGGAATGAGAGTGGTGTGAGAGTGTGTGTTTGTGAGTGTGTGAGTGTTTGTGTGAGTGTGTATGTATTTATATATATATATATCTATATATGTGTGTGTGTCTATGTATATATATATATATCTATATGTGTGTGTGTGTGTATTTATATATATGTAGATAGAAGTGTGTGTATATAAATGTATATATAGATAGATAGATAGATATATGGATATATAGATAGATAGATAGATAGATAGATAGATATATAGATATCTAGATAGATAGATAGATATATAGATATCTAGATAGATATATATATATATATGTAGATATATATATATATAGAGGAGAGATAGGAGGAAGTGAGAAGAAGAAGAAGAATAAGATGCAATGCAGCAGCAGCAGTGGCAAAATGCAGCAGCAGCAGTGGCAGAAAGTAGCAGCAGCAGCAGCAGCAATAGCATCCTGCAGCAGCAGCAGTTGCAATGGCAGCAGCTGCAGGAGCAGTTCCCCCCCTTAGCACCTATAAACCCCTATAAACCCCCCTAGTATATATATATATATATATATATATATATATATATATATATATATATATATATATATATATATATATGTGTGTGTGTGTGTGTGTGTGTGTGTGTGTGTGTGTTTATATATATATATATATATATAGTTAGATAATAAGATAGTTAGAGGAAGAGAATGATAAGAAGAAATGGAAGAAGTTAGAAGAAGTTTAGAAGAAGAATAGGAAGAAGAAATTAGAAGGAAGAGTAAGAAGAAGTTAGGAAGAGAAAGAATAGGAAAGTATGAGAGAAAGAAGATTTGGAATGAGAGGAAGAGTTAGAAAAAGAAGAATTAGAAGAATAGGATTTAGAAGGAGAATGAGAAGTAGAGGTGTAGGAATACAATATAGGAAAAATCGAGTTAGAGAGTGAATTTGAGCCCCGAGTGTCGGAATGAGATGAAACTTGGGGGAGACCTAGATTATATAAATTAGACTTTGCAAGTAGGCTCCCGAGTTGAAATCGGGGTTGTAGGGCACCGGTATCGCGTCGTACCATTGCGTATCTTGAGATATTCAAGATACCGGCAATAGGCCGTAAGATGGACTAGACGTCCACTTTACCTAGGTATCTTGGTAGGTAATATATGTATAGGCTAGTATCTTACTACCCTAGGGAGCATGGGTCAAAATACCAAGCGTAGATAGGCTAACTTGATATTTACCTAGGCTAAAAATTTACCTTAGAAAAGGGTAAATTAGAAAATTGGCCTACGGCCAAGATTTGAGTTTCGAAGTCCAAGATGGATTTGGATATGGGTTGTAGAGGTTGGTAATGATTAGAAATAGTCGCCTAGACCTAGTCTTGACATTGGTTGACCACGGTTGACTTTTTAGACCAAAAGTCAACTATGGGTCAACACTTTACCCAATTTAGTCCCAAATTCTATTAAACTTGGGCAGTTGACCAAAAGTCAACTATTAGTCACTATTGACCTAGGATTGACCTAGGGTTAACCTAGAGTTGACCAGAATTGACCAGTTGACCAAAAGTCAACTGTAAGTCAACCGTTGACTTAAATCGACCTAGATTAATTTCGTTTGACTTGCATTGACCAAGTTTGACCTTGTTCGACCTAGATTGACTTAGTTTGACTTGTCTTGACCTAGAATGACTTAATAGGGTTTAAATTTGATTTGACTTTATTTCCTAAACAGAGTATTGATACGTCTTGTTCTCTATAGGTCCTCGAGACGCAGCATTTGATCCCGTTGACATATCATACCATATTACAGGCGAGTACATTCTCTGACACTTTTTCAATTTACGATGATTGTTATAATTCATGTAATTAGTGTAGATATGCTTGTTTTCGACACATTGGTCATACGGATTGGTATTCATGGATCCCGACAAGAGATGTTATTCCTCGTCATCTTGGTATATCTTGTGCAAGCCCCTTGTAGTTCTTGTGCAATATATGGACACCGATTCCCGAGGATACTTGCTTCCTTATCATAGAATCCCGTGTCATAACGTGTCTTGCTTGGATCCACTCTACCAGTCGGGGGCGGGGAGTATTAGTGTAGATATGTGGTCAAAGCCTATTGTGCACCCATTGTGCACCTATTGATTGTGAGTGTTGATCATACACCCCACGTATGATTAGCCAGGCCTGTTACTATTTGTACAAGTTCTCAAGCCGGCCACATATTGTAGCTAGTACTCACACACCTACATAGATGATTCTTGATTCTTGTACATGCCATGATCAGTTTACTTGCCTTGTTCTAGCACTAGATTTACAGATTACCTTGCCATGATACTCACATGTACATTTCATGATTTTCTTGTATATACTCTCTATTTACAGTCTTATAGCTTTTGTCATATCTTGTGAACTGTTGTTAGTAGATTATACTCGTTCCATCCTGACTGGATATGTTGACAAAATATTACAGATGCTGATGAGGGGGATTACTGTACCTACTACGGTCCGGATGACGTAGTGGGCCTAGACTTGGAGACTTTGGTCTAGCAGGGCTTAGCTCCGCCTGACGATACTTTACCTATTACTTAGTTAGAGTAGGTCTTTTGTACTGGACCTTGTCTCCAGCTACTTTTGAGACTGTTATTATTATGGATCATATTAGAGACTTGGACTTGTATATTATTTGTATTTGGACTTGACAGGTTATTATTTTATCGTCTTGTTGTCTTTATCTTTCAGTCTTTACTTTATCATCTTAGAGTTGTGATTGAGCACTCATATATATTCATTGTTTGTCCTCCGTTCGGAGTTGACCATATTCTCGACAGGTTTTTGATATATATATATAAACCATTATTAGAGTAGAAAACCTACAGCGTTCCACGCCATTTTTACGGTGAGGGCTGGACGTAGTCACGTGCACGTGCCCTTATGGCGGGTGCGGGTCGTGACACGGAGTATTCCATCGGTCCAGAACGGTCAACTTAGTTAGGTTTGACATAATAAAGTGCAGAATTGGAGAGGAAATAGGAATGTCGGGATTGGTCATGGTCACGGTGATAATCGAAGGAATTTACGTATCAAAACTTATACATTTTTAGGAAAATATTTATAATACGGGAAAAATATATTTAGTAGTAAAAATAATTTTTGATACATACTTGAAAACATAAAAAATCGATTTAGTGCCAAAATTCTAAGTTCATAAAAATAGATTTTTCTTGGAAAAGTATATTTTTAAAAATACTTAGAAAATTATTATTCAATTTTGGAAACTAGATTTTCCTTATTTAAAATATTTTATATAAATAAAAAAAATCTAGAAAACTAAAACATTAAGTTTTGTCAAAATACTTTGTAGGTCAAAATCAACATATAAAATGCTATAAAAATTTAATGTTATATTTCTCACAAGTATTTAAATATTGATATATTTATAGGACTACAACTTAAGAAATACATTAATGGAATATCCATGAAAGAAATTTTTTATAAGGCTAGCACTCTAATATATGTATACAGTCTCAAAACAAAATATGTATTAATAATAAACACAATAAAATTTAATATAATAATAATAATAATAATAATAACAATAAAAATCAAATAAGGAAACAAAAATAACAACAGAACAAAAATAATAATAATAATAATAATAATAATAATAATAATAATAATAATAGTCATTAACAAAACAATAAAAAATGGTGTATGTTCCTTTTCATAGAAAGGAGGAGAGAGAGAGGGAGAAGAAAAGGGAAAAGGAAAGAGAGGAGTGTGTGATCGGAGCGGAGTCGGGCGACGACGGCTCCGGCGTGCGGCGGAGGAAGGGGAGCTGGGGCGGCTCCGACGGAGAGGGGGTTTTGGTGGAGGCGCGGCCGCGAAGGGAGGAGATGGGCTCGGGCGGCGCGCTCACCGACGTGGGACGGCGCCGGAGGTGGCGCGTTCCAACGCGCTGGAGGAGAGCAGACCGACGGGCGGCACGGCGGACACTCTAGATCGGGAGCGCACGCGAGGCGGATACCTGGTCTCGACCTAGGGCGACGCCATGGCGGTGCTATCGTCGTCGGCTGTGGGAAGGCAGTCAGGACCGGTGGTCGGCGGATCGGGATCTCGTGCGAGGCTGGGAGCTCGGCTGGAAGGGACTGGGTGCTGCCATGCATCGTCGACGCGCGGAAGTGATGGTCGGAGGTGGGTGATGTTTATGTTTTGGGGTTTATTTAGTGAATTGTGTTTGGGGCGGACGGCCGGTCGCGGTGGCGATCGATCGCGATGACGGTGATGGCGTGTGGTTGTGTGTTTGTTGGATTTGGCAGAGTTGGCTGTCGCGGTTGTCACGACCCGCACTCTTATGAGGGACACGAGCACGTGGGTACATCCAGCCTACACCACAATATCGGCAGTAGAACGCTGTATATAACGTCTGTAAATACTACGACTAACAATATAAAGGTACCTGTACAGTATATACTCTCCGAATGGAGGTGACATAGCAATACAGTCTCAATCACATAATAAACTAAGATAGATAGCTCAGAAGGAAAAACATATGATAGATGAAATAGTAAATAAGTCCAGTGTCCAATACAAGCCCAGATATATACAACATCACAGGGTCTCAAAATATAACATAGAAGCTACAGTCTGATAATGCTAGCTGGATCGCAGTCCAGGCAACCCTAGCTAATCTACACTACTCTGGGAGAACGAAGTCTAGTGGCTCTACTATAAGGCCACAGTCCTGGACTACTCCATCTAACTCGAGCCCATAATAGGTCGAGCAGTCCGCCTCAGAATCATCTGTAATATATCATAACAGTATCATGTCAGAAAATGAGCAAGTACAAGCACCAACAGCAGTTCCATGTGAATTGACAAATTCTATAAGAGACAATATAATGAACTACAAGACAAAGATATATGAAGACTTGGGAATCGTTCGGAAGCTGAGTTACAACCCTTAAACCAAACAAGGATCGGGGCTGTAACTCTTCTCCCGAGCAGAACTTAGTCTCCAATTAAGGTACAATGTAAAGGCATATAGAGCATGTGAGTAACTGTATATCATGGCATGGTGAGGAAATACTGAATGTAGAACAGAGCAGGATATACGATAAGATAAAGTAAATATAAAATGTGACTTGAATTATTAGAGCGATATATGATCGGCTTGGGATAAGTGACAGGATAGACTATCCACTTGGCCCGACAATCCGCAATGACCTCAACGGAGAGTCATGCCGGCCAACCTGGATAACAAGCACAAGGTAAATAGGAATCTCGCTACACCCTACGTGAGGGAGAGTGGCACGAGCACAAGGACAATGACAGGATGGCTTGGATTACATAGCCCCTAATAATTCTTCATCCCCGAATAGTACAATAGATCTGGACATGACACGTTATGGCACGTGATTCCGTAAGAGGGTAGCAAATTCTCTTAGAAATCAGTGTCTATACAAGTACAGAGAACAAGACAGGAAGTATACCAATATAACCAAAAATCCAGGAATAACATCTCATGCCGTGATCCAACATATACTAGTCCGTGAACTATCGTGACTGAAAATCAAGTAAGATACTACGACTGAATCGGATATAGCAGATATCAAGACAATAAAAACTATCAGTGAATGTACTCGCCTGCTGTCCTCAGCTGTAGGGTATATCAATGCTCAGAGTGGTAATCAGAAACCTAAAGATGAGATATTTCATGTTAATTTAGGTTTAACAAAGTTAAGAATAATTTATAATGAATGATATGAAATCTAGGTCAAACTAGGTCTCACTGAGTCACACTAAGTCATGTCAAGTCAATTTAGGTCAAATCAAGTTATATCAAGTCAATCTAAGTCAGACTAATTCAACTCTAGATCATACCAATCATCGCAAGTTAAAACAAGTCGAAGCAAATCAAACGGGGTCAAGAGTTGGCCTACAGTTGACTTTTAGTCAACTGGTCAACCTCGGTCAACTCTGGTCAACTCTAGGTCAACCCTAGGTCAAACTGGTCAAATATTTACCAACAGTTGACTTTTGGTCAACTGGTCAACTCTGATTTGGATTTGGTCAAATTTAGACAAAGGGTTGACTCATGGTTGACTTTTGGGTAAAAAGTCAACTCTGGGTCAACCGAGCCAAAATCGGTCCAAATATGATATTTGTAGGGTTTACCTAACAAGTCACTGTTTGCAAAAACAAAAGTTGAAGAACTTTATTGATACAAACTTTGTAAAAGATTACAATTTGAATTCTGGGAATGGTACAACTTTAGAAATCCAATCTAGATGACGATTGCTTTATCCCTTGGACGATGTGAACTCTGAAGACGAAGCCTCTGAAGTTGAAGACAACTCTGGAATTGAAGGCAAAAAGCCTCGGAAGTTGAAGGCAAAAGCCTCGGAAGAATGCAGCAGCACTTGGGCAAGAACTCCTGAACTCTCTGATCTCTGATTATTGATTCGTGATCCCCCTTGAATGGAGACTTGAAACTCTATTTATAGAGTTCTGAGAAATAACTAACTTTTAGTTATTCTGGACTGCGCATGATGGATTGCACAGCAATTGGTTTGCGCAGCAATGGACTGTGCAGGCAGTTGCTGGATCATGGGTTAACTGTCTTGGACACATGGCAACTTTTGATTGAATTACTCATGATCGTGCATAGACAGTTGCCACAAAATGAGCAATTGATAGCATGAATGCCACGTGTACTTTATCATTTATACTGGTAGAACACGCATATTGAATTGCGCAGACTTTAGATTGCGCCATCTTGAATTGCGCAGGAAATGGATTGCGCCAACACGGATTGCACCAACATGGATTATGCTGCCAGCTGTCCTCGAGCACCGTGCTGCACGTTTAAACGAACGGCCACCTCGATCTCCGTGCTGTCAGCTGTCAGAAAGATTTAATTGTGTCAGGTAATGATGATTTTTGCCACGTCAGCCTGCGCGCTTAGGAGTGTGCGCAATCTAGTGTGCGCAATCTGAAGGATGCGCAATCTGATGTCTGCGCAGTTCATCTGAAAGTTATATTTCTTGATTTTCTGACTTTGTTGATGTGTGCAACTCGATTTTTTTAGGACCTACAAGACCCCCTTCAAAGTTTTCGAAAGTTGAACTTATTCAAAATTTTGAAATACTTTGAATTTTGAATATGAAACCAATTTGCGCACATAATGAGCTGGCTGCGCAATCTGAGGTTTTAGCCCATTTTTAGGCACAATCTAAGGCGGCCGTTTCGACTTTGAAAAACTATAAATAGTTCTTCATTTCATTCGAACTGTTCTTTACTTGTTTCCTTTGCGCTTTTGAGAGAAGAAAACTTCTGAGCTTTTTCCTCCTTCCTTCTCTGACAATCCCGATGGCTCCCCGACGATCCTCTGCCGCCGCTAAGGGCAAGGCCCCAGCCGAGTCATCGACTCGGGCTGCACGCCGAGCTTCGCGCCATGAAACCGCTCATCGAGCAATGATAGGTAGAGAACCTAATCAAAAAACTCTTTTTAGAGTTTTGATTTTACTGTCCCTCTCAGAATCCATCTCTTTTTAGAGATAGGATCATGTTGCGCCACCCTTTTTAGGGTTCTAGTTGCATAAATCAGTCCACCCTTCATTTTTATGAAGAATGGTTCCCTGCGCAATCGGGTGAATTGTGCTGATAAAAGTCAGCGCAATTTGCTGATTTGCGCGAGTCTGTCAGCGCAAACTGATGTTCATTTGCTTGCGCAATCTGATTTTGCGCAATCTGATGTTTGCGCAATTTGATTTTTGTGCAAACTGAATCTTTGATTTTGACTTTGTACTGAAGATTTTTGTTTTCTCTGTCTGATGTAGTCAATACCAGAGAAGACCCATAATATGAGAACTTTGTGGGGACCCTTTCAGAATCAGAGTATAAAGAGGACTTATCACATGTTCATTATCCTCAGTATGACCTGCCGACCTCCCGTCAGGCCATTTTAATATCCCAAGACAATGAAACACTGCAATGCTTAATAAACGGACAACCCCTGGAAACGCAGATGCTGTCATACATAAGAAACCACTATTCTTATTTGGTGAAGCTTTTGAGAAAAGTTCTCAACCAAGACCGAGGATGGAAGAAAGAGTTGTCCATCAGACGGGTAGATCTTTCCCGATACCAAATATTCCACGCTGCCTCCCATTATCCCGGTATGCTCATGCGAGTTACCCGAGAAAGATGGAATGGAACCTCACTCCATTCCAAGATGCCCGTCCGGGAAGAATTTTTGTGAAGAAGGGTCCGAATAAGAAAGATATGTTTTACAGTTCTTCTGAAAGGTACAGTGTTTTGCTGAGAGGACTGAAACCCGGTTGCATTCCACCGAAGAATTCTTCATTGTTAATGCCCGTCAGGACCCTAATTTTCGCAAATGAATTTGCGAAGGCCGAAGGAAAATATCCTGAACAGGACATCAGACTGACTGAATTGGTGAATCCAGATTTCAAAAGATGGAGCTGTATAGCCAATTGGGTTCTGACCAAGTTTGAAGGCGAACTGCGGCAGATCAACTTATACCAAGCAGTGCATGCCACTGTCTATGGTTTTGCCCCGAACCCTCACCTGTTCCTGGCTTTAGCAGAGAGGTATAATTATAGAATGAGAACCTTCATGACTCCCGGCGGAGAAATTGGATTTGCACTCCATGAGATGAAGTACATCTCTTTTCTGCCAATGGAAGATTTCCCATATGAAGAATTCGTCCCCACCAATGATGAATTGGACAGACTTCGGAGAGAAAATGCAGAAATGGTAGCAGTATTCGAGGAACTGCTATGCCATTACAAGATCTGTTCCCTGTTCTATAAGAGTGCCACATCTAACACTTGTTATTCTGCGAAATGGCTACCTTATTTGTTCCTAAATCACATTCAAGAACCAAAGACTAAGGAACATGACAGATGTTATCCTGATTTCTTCAAGTCATTGAGCAACACAGAAGTAATGAAGCTGATGGAAGAAAGTGGTGATTTTGATAAACAGATGAAGGATGACTATCAATGTCCTCCTCTGAAAACAGGAGATACTCTCGAAAGTTATCTGAGAGTAGGATATAGACCGATGTCGAAGGAAGCTCAGTTAGCAGGGTTTCTGACACATTGGCTTCGTCGATTTGTGGTTCCCGGATCCAGTGTAGTTGGCCGCTTCCACCGTGGTGTTCTTTTTGCGGCTGTTAGATTAGTCTTTGGCTATAAGATGGATCTTCTGTCAGCCATGACTTGTAAGCTGAATGTTGTTCTTCGTCTATATGTCGATCTGATGCTGAAGACCAAGGGTGAAAAGGAATTTCCACGATTGGAATTACCATATACATATCTATTCGGGTTGTTGCTCCTTCACCATCCCACTTTGATGGACCCCGGCATGGGACCGGTAGATGGCAGTTTTTTACGAAGATACTCCAATGGCAAGTGGAAATTTACTGCTTTAAGAGACTGTAGATATGCTCTAAACTTGAGCAAAGGATGGAATTTTTATTGTACCAAGCCTCCTGCTGGTTACGAACAAATGCGAACAAATATGATGGATTCGCAGATACATCCTCTGAGCCGTGTAGCATTTGAATGGTTGAAGACAATCCGACCTTCTCACTTGGTATACCGGTTCGAAGATGAATGTTACTTAGAACCGTATCTTCCCAGTCGATTCGTTCGACAGTTCGGCTATGATCAATTCCATGTCGGGAATGCTATTACATGTCAAGGTTATTTGATAGATGGAGCCCGGGCCTGGGCTTACTATAATGCTCGAGATACGAAAGTGATATTCTCGATGCCTGCAAACAACAATCACGGCCCTCGGATGCTGTTCACATACACAGTCTTTTATACATCTTCAAATACTTTTGCTAAAAATTTCAACCTCACAGATAGTTTTGCATCTTCAACCAGATTGAAGAGAGGAGGAGTTGTCCTATCACTCATAGGAAATGAAGAGGTTCATGAGCCAGAAGATGAACCTTTGGAAGCCTCAAGGGATGTTGTGTTCCCTCAAGAAGTTAATGCACCACTACGTGTCTCTCTAAAGGTGGGCAAATCTCCAGCAAAAAGGAGGAGAAGAGAGGAACCTCCTGCTCCAGCAGCAAAGAAGAAATTGATCCTGGATCACTCTTCTGAAAAGGTCACCATTCGATCTCAGTCTCGGCAGCTGGTCGAATCAACTCAGCAAGAAAAGGCTATTACACCAACCTCAATCCATAAACAAGTTGAGACTATCAATATAGAGAGCCCTGAGAGGCCACTAAAAAGAAAAAAGCTGGTCCTCAGAAGGAATCGAGCTTTGTCTTCAATGGTGATGGATGCTACAGCTGGATAAACCTTGCCATCTCCCACCCCTATTTCAGAACCTAGGAATAAAACTCCTAGTCCTGAACGTAGAGAGGAGATCGAGCAAAGGACAGATCTTGCTCCGGGAACTGAGGCCGAAGAGCCTAGAGGAAATACTGTGGAGGAAGTGAGGAAAGAACAGAATATTGTACACTCTCTTCTACCTACCACAGAGATTGTTGAACTTCCGCCTACTTCTAGAACCCTTCGCGAAGAGGAAGATCGCGAAGTAATTGCAGCTTTAGAAGATTGCAGTTACAGTCCTCTGGATAACTATGGTGACCATGCAGCGACTACCAGCGATAAGGCACTAGAAGAAGACGAAGATGAGGAAAGCTCTTCATCTGAGAATATTAATGACTACATGCAAGATCTTGAAGAAGATGATGAAGTGCACATATCTCCTACTGCTGTCAATGATGAAAATGAGGAGGATATTGAAGTCCCAGAGAATGCTGCTGATACCTTAAATCCTGAAAAGGATGTTGAGGTTCCAGAAAATGCTACCGACACCTTAAATCCTGAAAAGGATGTTGAGGTTCCAGAAAAAGCAATAGGTGAAGAAACCCTGGAAGAAACTCTCGCCAATGATCCTCAAGGTATAAAATAAAATTAGCAATCTCTTCTTGAATGAATTGATAGCTAACGCCTTTATTTGTATATCCTGTAGATCATGAGACTTCTCTAGCACTTTCGACGTGCACGGACATAGTGCCCATAACGATGGTGGTTGTTAGTAGCAGTCATCATTTGTCCTGTGGTTCTGAAGCGGGTAGTAGCCAAGCTGTTATAGCTGAAGCTACTTCTGCTCTGCCAGAGTCTACTCCTGCAGGGGATAAGCTCATTGCTGGATCGAACCAAGGTAAGACTGTCTTCATTTGATTTTAGCAAATGACTAGCAAAATAACAATTTTACTTTTGCAGAGGAACAACCAGGAGGGACGACTAGCTCCACATTGGCTCCTTTATTTAAAGAACCTGCTATTCAGATACGAGATCCTGCTACCTCGTCTTCAACAGGAGTAGCTGCAACTCCTGGCACTCTAGCAATTAATCAGCAAGTCGTCCAATCTTTCACCAGATGCTTCTTTGAATCCTTAAGACCCCTAGTCAACAAAATGATGGACAAAGAGGGTGCTGATTTTTTATGGTTAGAAATCCGACTTCTTTCTTGGTGAGGGCTGTAAGGGAGCAAGGTGACGAAGCTCAGGCTACTCTCCTCGAGCATATACTGGATGAGTTAGAAATTTCTATAAAGAATTATAAAGCACTCAACAAAAAGGAAGTGGAATCCCTAGTGCAGGCCGAATTTGAACAAATGGCCCTAGCAGCTGATATTGAAAGGGTGAACCTTCAGAATCTCTTGGAAGCTTATTCTATAAAATCTGTTGAATATAACTCTAAACTGGAATCAGTAACTTTGATGGCTGAGAGGAAAGAGAAGAGAGCTAATGAGCTGAGGGCAGAAATCGCTGGTCTCCAGAAGGAGTTGGAAGATGAAATTGCTGATCATCAAGTTGCCATCGAACAATTCCAGGCTTTGACTCATGAGAAGGCAGAGTACGAGGCGACTCATGGTGCTGAGATTACACGTCGGACAGTGTCTATGCCCGTTTTCAATAAAAAAACCAGAATAGAAGAAGCGAGAAGGAGGGTGATGTCCACTCGCGACGAACGGCTGCAGACTCTGAAGCAGCAGATTGACAATCTGATGATACCTCCATCTTAAATGGAACATTTTATACTTTATGTCTTTTGAAGTATGTGTGTTTTTTGTAATGTCTTATATTTCAATCAATAAAAGACATTTTTGCTGTGGCTCCATTATTTGTTGCATATCTTGTTCAGATATAAATAATAGAGATAGAAAATATATTCAGAGGTACAAGACATGATATATATTTCTTGATGGTTTTGTAGAAAATAATTATATTCATTATATCTGCTCAGAGGTAATATGGACGTGGCAGAATATACTGAACATTATTATTTCAATTGACAACTTAATCGAAACGATAAATTGCTGATATAGATGTGAGATGAACGGGAAAACCGTCAAATGATGGAACAAATGGACAAACCGTCTAAAATAAAAAATAACGAACGGATGAACCGTCAAGTGATGATGAATGAACGGGCGAACCGTCGGATGATAATGAATGAATGAACGGGCGAACCGTCGGATAATAATAATGAACGGATGAACCGTCAGATGATAATAAACGGATGAACCGTCAGGTGATAATAATGAACGGACGAACCGTTGGATGAATGTGGATGAACGGACGAACCGTCAAGGGAACTAAATGAACGGATGAACCGTCAAGAGAATTAAATGAACGGATGAACCGTCGGGTGAATGTGTCACTTCGTTGTTTGAGAAATCTCTGCATATAAATAGAATAAAAATCTGACAGGAATGAGCACTTTCACTTTTTAACATAAAAATGTTGTCTGAAGATGCACTCAAGAAGACTGAGCTCGCTCCGAAGGTTGAAGAATACGTTAAAGAACGTCCTGTAGATCCAATTCAGCCAAAGGAAGCAGAAGCAGGCGAAGGTTCATCTGCACCCAAACCACCGAGAGATATCCTGGACTTTCTGTTCGAACCAGGAAGAACCGAAGAAGAGGAAGCCATGAGGACGGCCGCTTGCAAGTTCCTAGTGGGTTCCAGCAAAGAAGTTCTCGGTTCTTTTGCTGACCGTGTCTTTGAAAAAGACGGTAGTGGTCCGCGTCCAAATGTAGAAAAGGATGATAGTGATCTTCCTTAATATCATGTATATCATTCATGATAAAATAAAATTTTATTTATGAACATGAACTTGTCTGATAATTTACAAGCATTTACATTTACACATAATACTTTTTAAGGAATTTGCCATTGATAGGCATCATTGCAATTCGTCCATCCAGTTCATAGAGTTGATAAGCTCCATTTGAGAAGACTTTGCTCACAACGTATGGACCTTCCCACTTTGCATCGAATTTGCCTTTGCTCATATGAGTCATAGTCATAGGACGTCTGACTGTTAGAACAAGTTCTCCTTGCTGAAAGGCTCTGACCTTAACTTTTTGGTTGAAAGTCTTAGAAATGCGAGCTTGATATAACTCAATATGTTGTTGAGCCATTAATCGCTTCTCATCAAGTGCCTCCAATTCTTGAAGTCGAAGAATATCATTGTTCTCTGTAGTGAGCTCGTTAGCAATGGCAATCCTTAAAGAAGGAATTTGAAGTTCCAGAGGAAGAACAGCTTCACAGCCATATACTAGGGAGAAAGGTGTAAAACCTGTGGGGTTACAGACCGTAGTTCGGTAGGCCCAAAGACACTCGCCAAGCTTTTCACTCCAATTTCGTTTGTTAGTGGATACAAACTTCTTGAGGAGTTTGATAATAGTTTTGTTGAAGGCTTCAGCTAATCCATTAGCGACAGGATTGTAGGCAGTCGAGGCGACGTTGTCAATCCGATGATCATCACAGAATCTGGTAAATTTTTGGCTGATAAATTGCGGTCCATTGTCATGAATAATTCATCGAGGGACACCAAATCGATAAATGACATGGTGTTTGACGAAGTTGATGACACTACTGGTCTTGACCTCAGTCAAGGGTATAGCTTCAGCCCACTTAGAGAAGTAGTCTGTTATTGCTAGAATGAACCGATGTCCTCTAGAAGAAGGAGGATTAATAGAACCTATGACATCCATACCGCAAGCTTCGAAAGGCCAGGAAGCGGCTGTCGGGTGTAGAAATTCTGAAGGTTGATGAATAAAATCTGCATGGATTTGACAGGCTCGATATTTCCTTGCATATTCAATGGCGTCTGATACCATAGAGGGCCAGTAGTAACCCATTCTTCGGATGTGATCCTGTAGCTTAGGACCGGGCTGATGTGCTCCACAGACACCATCGTGAGCTTCATGAAACACCTGTTTTGCTTCATCACCAGCTAGACAGCATAGAAGAAGACCGTCATAAGTTCGTCGATAGAGAGTCTTAGTGGTTTGGTTGTAGTAGAATCGTAAAGATCGTCGTCGAATACTTGTAGCCTCCTTAGGATCTTCGGGGAGTATATCGTGAACCACGAAGTCGATGAAAGGAGTTCTCCAATCTTCATTGATAACATTAATTTCAACAAAATTACTGAACTCGGTGTTACGATTGTTTTTGACACAAAATAATTCTCGATTAGAGATAACCACCACTTGTTGTCTTCTGATGGGAACAGCTAAGACCGCTGCAAGATTGGCCAAGGCATCTACTTCAGTATTACAAGCTCGACGTACATATTCAATAAAGAAAGCTTTGAATGATGTAGCCATGTTGATTGCTGTTTCAAAGTAAGGCACCAGATCTTGATGACGGACCTCATAAGTTCCTTTAACCTGATTGACAACTAGCTTAGAGTCGCCGTAAACTTCAAGATATTCATTGTTCAATTGCTTGGCTAATTGAAGACCGATAAGTAGAGCATTGTACTCTGCTACATTATTGGAACAGAATTCATCTAGAGAATAAGCTCTTTGGATAGTTGATCCATCTGAAGAAACGAGAACAACTCCAACTCCTGCTACAATAGCACCATTGGGTCCGATTCTGGATGCTCCGTCGAAGAATAGACGCCAGGTTGGAAATTCTTCAGAGATCATGTTGACTTCCAACGTCTCGTCTGGAATTTCATCGTAAAGTTTGGACGTCTCTGGAACAGGATGAGCTGCTAAGAAATCCGCCAGTGCTTGACCTTTGACAGACTTTTGAGGAACATACACCATGTCATATTGGGCTAGAAGAATGGCCCATGTAGCCAGCCGAGAGTTGAGCGTGCTAGGCTTCTTCATCAGTACCCGAAGAGGATTGACTCGGGATATGACATGAATAGTTTGACCAATGATGTAATGTCTTGTCTTTTGAACAGCGAACATAAGGACTAGACATTCTTTTTCAACCGGACTATAACGGTGTTCAGCACCAATCATAGTACGACTGAGATAATAGATGGCCTGTTCATGACCTTCTTTATTCTTTTGGGCGAGTAAAGCACCCAATGAATGATCCATAGCACGGATATACATTAAGAATGGAATACCTGAGATTGGTGGCACCAGGACTGGTGGGTTCATAAGATATCGTTTGATGTCATCGAATGCTTGTTGACATTCTTCAGTCCAAATAAAAGACACACCCTTCTTCATTAGCTGAGTGAATGGTCTGCAGCGTCCAGACAAGTTCGAAATAAATCTCCTGATGTACGCAAGTCGACCTTGAAATCCTCGTAGCTCTTTTAGGTTGCGTGGAGGACGCATCTCTTGAATGGCTTTGATCTTCTCGGGATCCACGTGTATACCCTTAGAGGTAATAACGAAGCCGAGAAACTTACCACTAGAGACACCCAAGAATGACTTGGTGGGATTCATCTTGAGCTGATGTTGACGCATGAGATTGAAAATTGTTCTCAAATCTTGGATATGATCTTCTTTTAGACGACTTTTAACAGCTATATCATCAACATAATATTCGACTGTTTTGCGAAGATGTTCTCTGAGAATGGTACTCATGGCCCGTTGGTAAGTTGCACCAGCGTTCTTGAGACCAAATGGCATCACTGTATAACAATAGACTCCCCGAGGAGTACGGAAAGATGTGTGTTTTTCATCTTTGGGATTCATCTTGATCTGATTGTATCCAGAAAATCCATCCATAAAAGATATTCGCTCGAACCTACAGGTATTGTCAATCATGACGTCCGTGATAGGGAGAGGAAATTCATCTTTCGGACATGCTTTATTAAGATCACGAAAGTCGATACAGACTCGGACTTTGCCAGTTTTCTTCAGGACTGGAACAACATTGGCTACCCAATCAGGATATTGTTCTTCTCGAATAAAGTCACAAGCGATAAGCTTCTTGACTTCATCATCAATCGCGTCCATCATTTCAGGCTTGAATCGCCGCTGCTGCTGTTTGACTGGTTTAGCATTAGGTAGAATGTTCAATTTGTGAGTAGCAATTTTAGGATCTAAACCTGGCATGTCTTCGTAACTCCAAGCAAAGACGTCAATATATTCTTTAATGAGAAGAATCAACTCTTGTTTATCTGCTTCCGAAAGATTCTTGCTAATAAAGATTGGACGAGGGGATTCGCTTTCCCCTACATCAACTTGAATTAGTTGATCTTCAGTAGGAGGTTCTCTTTGTTCAAATCGGAGTACCCATTGATTATCCATCTGTTGAGCCCAAGGATCAGTGTCAGAACTTTCTTTAATGTCCCCATCATACCCTTTCGGAAGTTCAGCGGATACCATATTAGAAGATACGATTACACGATGGACTTCACCAACGCTGGTGTCAGAATCCCATGACCTGGAATCAGAAGAATTAGATCGTTCTTCGCTATCAGAGTCGGAAACTGCTGGGGATAACATCGGAGGAGAAGCATATCCAAGACCTCTTTTGGTCTTGCTATAGTACATATCAGATTTTCCTTTTGGAACAACGGTACGAAGAGGAGTCCTTCTGCCTTTACCATAATTAAGGCCACTTTTGAAGTCGTAACCCATCTTTCGGACGATGTCTTTTGATTGTTGACTGTAACGACGGAATTGAAGATGTTCCGTGTCGTTAACTTTGCTATCATCCGTATAGCTGAATTTTTGTTCCGATCTTTTACTAAAAAGTATTGGACGTTCACCTTTCTTGCGAGCAGGAACAATACGATATGAATCTCTTGGGTGTTCACATGAAACTTCTGTTTGAAGAGACTGTACAACTCCCATTGTAAATGACTAAAAGCTATATAACATATCCAAATAGTATTTAGTATGATAAATAACATCAGTATACTGGAAAGTGGATGCTTTTTCATTGATATGTACATCTGTATTTACAGCAGGACCTTTAGCCTTAGCAGGCTTGGTCAGATTGATTACAAGAGGGGGAGAAGAAGAGCGTGGAAGAGGCTTGTTACGACGAAGGTCAATAACAAGTGGCTCAGAAGAGGTAAGCTCCCTTTTTTCCTTGTTATGAGTTAAATCAACAACAAGAGGCTCAGAAGAAGTGAGCTGTTTTTTGTCCTTGTTACGACGTAAGTCAATAACAAGTGGCTCAGAAGAGGTGAGCTCCCTTTTATCCTGATCGGCATCAGTAGACTGCCGCTGAACTGGCAAGTGAATAGCCAGTGGTTTAGAAGACTGAGGGTGGGAAACACGCCCTTTAACAGGTATAATGAGAGTGTCATTGGGCACTGTTTCTTGATCTTCTTCAGTATCCATTGCCAATACCACCTTCATAAATTCTTTCTTGTACATATGAGCGTCATTACAGTATACTTCGACACCCTTGAAAGGATAAAGGTCTGCAACTTCTTTGTGGACTTGTCCTTTGTCATCAACATATTTGAAGCATTGATGCAGAGTTGATGGAACAATGTTATGTTCATGGAGGAAAGGTCTTCCCAAGAGAGCGTTGTAAGAACAACCATGATTGTCGATAATATAGAAGGTCACCTTTGGGCGAAGATTGCCTATTTGGAGTTTCAGGCGAATCTTACCCAACGGTTCACTCCTTTCTTTGTTGAATCCCAAGATAGCGGTGATTGTGCTTGAAAGACTATGCACTGGTATCTTTAATGCGTCAAGCATTGTCTTTGGCATGATACTGAGTGCAGACCCTGGGTCTATCAGGATACGATCGACTTTCATCGAGTCGACATATCCTGTATAATAAAGAGGACGATCATGTCTATTATCCTCCAGCAGCATATCATCCTGAGTGAAAGTGATATTTGGAATCAACTCCAGGACACTGTGACAATGGTGGCAAGAAACTGGCTCTGCTTCCGGTTTCTTGAGGAGAGTTAGGCAAGTTTCAGCCTGCATCAGGGCTTCACTTAGAGTTTCTCGAGTCTCTTTAGAAAGACGCAAGAGCTCGAAGATTGATAATCTAGCCGATGTATTGGCTAGTTGGGCCAATATATCAAAATTATACGGCTTTTCAAGTCCTGTAGGAGATGATTTCTTTAGAGGTTTGTCAAAGCGGACTTGTTGCTTGCCTTTGTCAGCAACCACCGGCTTAGGAGGAATAGGCACCACAACTGGTGAAGATGTAGAAGGGATCTTCTCAGTGGAAGCAGGTTGTGCTGGGGCAGGTTTAGAAGAAGAAACAGGATCCTCTTGACCTTCAGAATGATCTTTCAAATAGGCTTTCCCTGATCTGGTGCCTAACAGAATCTCTTCGTCAACTATGGGATCAAAAGACACCATATTGCAAGTTTTTGTTTTGCCTTTAGAACGAGCTTTCTTCTTGGAAGAAGAAAGCACTTCGAATTCCAGAGCGAGATCAGGATGGATCCACATGATTTCACCATTGTCAAGAGACAAGGGAACAAGACCTTCATTTGGTGGAAGTGGGAGATTCTCAATCTCAAGAGTAGCTTTGGGAATTGGAATGACACCGTGCTGTACCATCTGCAGAGGAAAATCACCAAACTGGACTGAAACCATGTTCGCAGTAACAGTCTTCTCGTCTTACTGCAGAGTGACAACACCAGCATTGACAAGCTCTTAGATTTTGCCTTTGAGCACATAGCATGCTCGAGTAGGATGTCCAATGAACCTGTGGTAGACACAATATTTAGGATGATCTGTCTTACCGACTTCATCAGGTTTTTTTGGATCTGGGAGCTGAATCTTGTTGCTTTTGAGTAAACATTCAAAGATGCTCGCAGTGTCATTCTCGTCGAAGGAATATTCTACTTTCGGACGAGGTTCCCTCGGTGGAGGTACAGCAGGAGTCGGAGTGGAAGTAGGCGGAGCTACATTGACAGCTAGAGACTCTTTATTCTTGTTCAGATTGATGTTCAAAGTCTCTTTTGCTTTACGGTTGTTCTGGCGGTTGCCACCACCTGATGTCTGGTGTTCATCCCGATCAGGGTTAGACATTTGTACCCCCAATTGTTTGAACTTCTCGGCACTTACTTCTGCAGCTTTGGCGTTGACAATGAATGAAGGCCAATCTTGGAATTGAGTAGACCCTGTCCACATACTGATAATAGACAAAAGATTTGCCTTACAAGTATCAATAGTGACAGCAGCCGGAGTCCCGGGAGGCATCTTTAAGGCTTCACGGCGGAACCGTTCGATGAAACTCTCAGCAGTTTCATTGTGTTTCTGTTTGATTTTGTTAAGAGCTGACATAGTCATGTCGTTGAATCCTTCATAGAACCGTTCCAGAAAGATTTATTTGAGACCTGAGAAGGAAGTAATACAACCATCGGGCAAACTTCTGTACCAGTCATATGCTATGCCGGCTAAACAACCGACGAACACTCTGGTAAGAAGAGCATCATTTGGCTGAAGTTGAACGGTCATTACCTCAAAATGATTGATGAATTGACTAGGGGAAGTACTGCCATCGAACAAAAAGATTGTTGGGATTTTGTACTTCAGTGGAAACGAGACTTCTTTCCATTCAACTGGATAGGGTTGCTTGATTCCCAATCTTTGCAAGTTGTCTTTCTCTTTGAAAGCTTCGAACTGGGTTCGCAAGAGTTTAACAGCTTCATTAGCATCTTCAGATGATGAAGAAGGAGCAGGTTGAGTTAGAGTAGTAGGAGGAGGAACAGCATTGTAAGCACTACCCCCATCTCCTGACTGACTCGGTGTAGTTTGAACTTGTACTTGTACAGGAGGCATTTGAGGAGACACTACCCCCAGCCCAGTATTGGCAGGTACTGAAGATGCTATGATCTCTGGATTAGCAATAGGTACAGTAGGTGGTATAGCATGTTGTGCCACAATTATAGAATGCATACTAGCAACCATTTCAGCCATGGTTTTTAGCTTGTCTTCAAGTGCAGCGATTCGCTGTTCTTGATTTGTAGATGTTGAGGCATCTGGATCATCAGTGACAACATAAGCTGTCACTTCTCTTGGTACAGTGAAAGACACTGTCTGTTCAGAGCTTTCGCTATATGCATCATAGTCGAAGAAAGAGTCGTCTCCTGAATAAGAAGTAGGAATATAACCCGAAGGATCTTGAGGAAGATTCCTTTGACCGATTGTACCTCGGCTTCGAGAACGGGTATGTCGAAATACTCCTTCGGAAGATTCTTGGAGTAATTCTAAATACCGTTGGCATGGCTTACGGGGTTTGCCGTGCTTAGAGCATCTTCTACCCCCAGTATCTCTGGAAGTCATGTTAACGGAAGCATACAAGACTTCGTCTTCCTCTAACATAGGTTCAGATTTAGCAAAAGTCAAACGATCGAAGACAGATCGTTTTGTTGTTTGACAACAACATTGGATGATGACTTTATGGTTACAATGATGGTCCGATGATTGAACTGAAGATGTTGAGATAGTATCCCGCTTTTGTCTGAGATATTCTCGGAGATCGGGAACAGCAGCAGAACGAGGAAAACTCTGAGGGATTTGTTCTTTGATAATGTTCGGAATATGATTCCGATTCTTCAAATGTTTAGTCCCTTGAGTATACAAGGAAGTGCTCACTTCATTAGCATAAGTGTCGGGATTTTTAACCCTGGAGATTTGTTTCTGATGATGTTTGATCTTCGGTAATGGCTGTTTGCGTTTTACCGAAGTGGTCCTATTGAGATAAGTTCTGAGATCAGCAAATTTACCCCCAGGGGTTTCTGTCTGAGACACTAACAATTTTTTCTGTCTGGAACGGGAAATCTTGAGAGTCGGAAGGTCCTGTAATTCTGCTACCGGAGTAGGCAAAATACCTCTTTGATCAGTACAAGTTCTCTTATTATTAAGGAAAGAAGAATCCTTATTTGAAAGAGTTCTAATACTGATTGGTGCCGAGGCACGTTCAGATGGATCTTCTTCAGTAAAGACTGAAAAAGATTGAGAAAAGACCAAAGGGCCTTTTCCTTTGTTTTGGGACAAAGGGTTAGCTAAAGAGCGTTTTCCTCTGTTGTCTTCCAAGTCATGGGACAAGAAAGTTTGAGAAAAGACCAACGGGCCTTTCCCTTTATTTTGAAGAGGAAGAAGAATAGCCAAAGGACTACCCCCAGTGGTTTGCGCAGGAGCAACAGTGTGTTTGGGAGGAGCAGGGCCTTTTCCTCTATTATGAGAAGAAGGGAGTTTAGCCAAAAGGCTGTCACTCTTGGATTGCGCAGGAATGCTTTGCGCATGAAAGGATGGCACATTGGTTCTGGCCACAGAGACTGTGGTTTGCGCATCAGGAGTTCTTGCCACAGAATGCTTAGGTTGCACTCTGGTTGCTGGAATGTTGGTTTGTGCAGGAAGATTGGTAGCCAATTGCGCCAGAGGCATAGGAGTTTTATACTTAGCCATGGCAGCATATGAAGTCTTCTGTATACTGGCAATAGCAGATTGTGCAGCAGTGGCAGAAACAGATTGTGCAATAGGCTTGGTGGTAGCAACTGTAGACTGTGCAACAGATTGTGCAGCAGGCTTCTTGGCAGACTGCGCAGCAGTCTTGTTGGCAGACTGAACAGAATGTGCAGCAGTCTTTAGGACCCACGCTGGGCGCACTTTGCTTGTGGCAGAAGTGGTTGCAGTGCGAGGAGTGGTCTTGGAGTTGATCATAGACTCATAGGCTGTCTGGTTGATCTTCACAACCAGTGTCTTCTGCGTCTTTCCGCAAAAAGTCTCGAAAGTTGAAGGCAAAAGCCTCGGAAGAATGCAGCAGCACTTGGGCAAGAACTCCTGAACTCCTGATCTCTGATTATTGATTCGTGATCCCCCTTGAATGGAGACTTGAAACTCTATTTATAGAGTTCTGAGAAATAACTAACTTTTAGTTATTCTGGACTGCGCATGATGGATTGTGCAGCAATTGGTTTGCGCAGCAATAGACTGCGCAGGCAGTTGCTGGATCATGGGTTAACTGTCTTGGACACATGGCAACTTTTGATTGAATTACGCATGATCGTGCATAGACAGTTGCCACAAAATGAGCAATTGATGGCATGAATGCCATGTGTACTTTATCATTTATACTGGTAGAACGCGCACATTGAATTGCGCAGACTTTGGATTGCGCCAACTTGAATTGCGCAGGAAATGGATTGCGCCAACACGGATTGCGCCAACATGGATTGCGCTGCCAGCTGTCCTCGAGCGCCGTGCTGCACGTTTAAACGAACGGTCGCCTCAATCTCCGTGCTGTCAGCTGTCAGAAAGATTTGATTATGTCAGGTAATGATGATTTTTGCCACGTCAGCCTGTGCGCTTGGGAGTGTGCGCAATCTGAAGGATGCGCAATCTGATGTCTGCGCAGTTCATCTGAAAGTTGTATTTCTTGATTTTCTGACTTTGTTGATGTATGCAACTCAATTTTTTTAGGACCTGCAGTCACCTAAGTTTTAAGTCAATCCGAATACCCAAACCCCGTATTTTGAATTTACCCGATTACCCCTTAATACACTTACCCTTAAACCATTCTAACTTGACGCCAAGTGGCATTCCCTTAGGAATTTCACCCCGGGCTTCCTAGGGTAGTAGGGTACTAGCCTATACAATCATTACCTACCAAGTTCTCTAGGGTAAGTGGACATCCAGTCCATCTTACGGTCCATATTGGTCGTTTACCCGTTATCTTGAATATCTCAAGACACTCTATGGTATCGTGCGATACCACTCTCCAAATCCCATACGAAGTCCCGATTTCCACCTAGGAGCCTACCCGCAAACTCTATTTTATATTGGCTAGGTCTCCTTCAAGTTTGGACGCGTTCCGAATCACGGAACTCAAAATCTCCTCTTCACTAAATTCTAAATCACTCCACTCACACACACTCTCAAACTCACTTTTTCTACTCCACTTAGGACTAGTTTTAGGGGCTAGTTTAGTGGGTTTGTGGGAGTATATATGGAGTATATATATGTACATATATATGTATACACATAGGTATATATATATTAGGGGTTTTATGGGGCAAATGGGGGCTTATTTGGGGGTGCTACTGCTGCTTGCTGATGCTGCTAATGTTGCTACTGCTGCTGCTGTGTTAGGGGGGAGGGGGGCAACAGCCCCTTGCCCCCCCTAGCTGCTGTCTGCTGCTCTCCTTTTCCCCCTTTTCACTTCCTCTAATTCCCTTCCATTCTCTCACTCTTTCCTTCTCTAAATCTCTCTAAACTCTCTCTAAATTCTCTCTATCACTCTCATATATATATAATCACACACATACAAATCTCTCACTCATCCCCCTCTTTATATATGTAAATACACACACAAGTATATATATAGACACACACACACACACACACACACACACACACACACACACACACACACATATATATATATATATATAGGAACACACCCACATATATATATATACACTCACACACACACACACACACACACACACACACACACACATATATATATATATATATATATATATATATATATATATATATATATATATATATATATATATAAACACACATATGTATATATATATATATATATATAGACACACTCTCATACACACACATATATATATATAGAGAGACACTCACACACACGCACACACTACCACAATAAATTAGGAGTGCCTAAACCACTTAGACACAAATCTAATTTATTCTAGGAGTGTCCAAATTTGGGGGAAATTCAAGGACACAACCACAAATCCTAACTTCTCCTAGGACACTCCAAACGGACTCAAACTTGACACGAATAGGGACACAAACACGGGAATCAATCCTACGGGGTTCAACCTAGATTACATGTTGAAAAGAATAAGTTAGAGAATAGGTTGTACCTATCGGGAGATGGATTTCCGATTCGAAAGTCCTCCGACACGGCTCCGACACAATAATTTGTTTAGGACACACCCTTGCACTTCTTGCTACCAAAAGCTTGGAGAAGCTTCACTTGGGGTAGAGGAAGAGTTGGATGGAAGAAAAATGGGAAGGAGAGATTATTTTGGAGATGATTTCCAAAGAAATCTATTCTTGCTTTTGAGAAGAAAGCTTGGAGGAGAAGAAGACTTAGAAATTTTGAAGTGGAAGAAGAAAGAATGGGGAAAAGGTGGCCGGCCCTATGGGGAAGGGGTTGGGGCTTCTTGTTAATTACAAGTTTGCCCCTCCCTTGCTTACATGCTAAGTTATCCTCCTAATTTGGTTTTGGGAGTTAGTTTAGGTTAAATAAAAAAATCCTAATTAAGCCTAAACACTCATGGGAGACTAGTCCAAACTCCTAGACCTAATTGTCAAGTATGGTGGACCATGGCTAATTAAAGTGTTAGCACAACTCAAGTCAAAATTTTCTGGAGTCCCGAATTAAGTCGGAATGCGATGAAATTCGAACCCGACTCCTATAATCATTAAATATTAATATTCATGAAATAAAATTCTCAGAAATATTCTAAAATGGAAAATTACCATTTTACTCCTAACTTGGAAAAGTGAGGGTGACAAGTCTATCCACCTTAAAAAAAATTTCGTCCTCGAAATTGAAGACAACAAGCACAGGAAAATCACAAACAGAAATAAAGGAAATAGATTTATACCTCAGGGCACAAAAAGATAAGGGAAACACTCCCGCATGTCGTCCTCCCTCTCCCAGGTAGACTCACCTAGAGAGTGATGTCTCTATGTAACCCGAACCAAGGGTATGACCTGGTTCCGGAGCACCTTCTCCCTACGATCCAGAATCTCCACCGGCTGTTCTGGATAGCTGAGAGTAGGTCCCACCTGTATCGCTGAATGGTCCAATACATGGCTAGGATCTGCCACGTACCACCTCAGCTGAGATACATGAAACACGTTGTGCACTCCCTCAAGCCTAGACGGTAAGTCCAGTCGGTAGGCTACTGCACCGATCCTCTCTATGATGGTGAAGGGTCCGATGTAGCGCGGACTGAGCTTTCCATCGCCGCCAAAGCGAATCGTGCCACGTGTCGGGGATATCCTCAAAAACACCATGTCACCAACCTAGACATAAGACAAAATTCACCACATAACTAACAAACAATCACAAACAACACGACAGAAAACTGAAACTAACCTCGAACTCTAACGGTCTCCGGTGACTATCGGCCCAATGCCGCTGTCTATCCTGAGCCACCCGAAGTCTGTTTCCAATCAATATGACCTTCTCGGCCGCATCCACAACCATCTTCGGCCCAAGAAGCGCCCTCTCGCCGACATCGTCCCAAGAGAAAGGAGTACAGCACCTCCGTCCATATAGAGCCTCAAATGGTGACATCTCTATACTGGCCTGGTAGCTGTTGTTGTAAGCAAACTCTACTAGGTGAAGATGGTCCTCCCAAGAACCCCCGAGATCAAGCACACATGTGCGAAGCATATCCTCCAAGGTCTGGATAGTCCTCTCCGACTGCCCGTCTGTCTGAGGATGATAAGCGGTCCTAAACTTGAGCGAGGTGTCCAAGCTAGCCTACAAACTCCTCCAGAAGTGGGAAGTAAAACGGCTATCCCGGTCTGAAACTATGCTCACCGTAACTCCGTACAATCTCACGATCTGATGAACATACAGCTCTGCCAGCCTTTCCGTAGACAAATCCACTTTGAAAGGCAAAAAGTGGGCCGATTTGGTCAATCTATCAACGATGACCCAAACTGCATCTTTTCCTCCTGGCGATCATGGAAGTCGAGGTACAAAGTCCATGGTGATGTGCTCCCACTTCCACTCGGGAATGGGTAGCGGCTGTATCAATCCACCTGGTCTCTGTCTCTCGGCCTTCACCTGCTGACACACAAGGCAACGAGATACAAACTGAGCTACCTCGTGCTTCATACCATACCAGCACACGTGCTCTCTCAGGTCCCTATACATCTTGTTGGCTCCAGGATACATAGGATACTGAGAGCGATGCACCTCTTGAAGAACTTCCTCCGAAGCTCTCCTTACGGAACGCACAGCCTAGTACCGTGCCGCAACGACCAATCTTCGGCTACAGAGAAATCGTCGAGCAAGTCCGTCCGCACCTGCTCCCTGATGCTCCTCAGGGCAACATCATCATACTGCGCTGACCTGACTTTATCCATCAGCTCAGACTGAATCTGCAAACCCTACATCTGGATCTCCACGCCCGGAATGATGACCTCGATACCCAAACTATCCAGATCGGCTAAAAGATGACGATCTGTCGTCAAGAACATAGCTACTGGATACCTGCTCAAGGCATCTGCAACTACGTTGGCCTTCTCCGAATGGTACTGCAGTGATATATCGAAGTCCTTCATCAGCTCTATCTACCGCCTCTGCCACATGTTTAGCTCCTTCTGAGTGAACACGTACTTCAAGCTCTTTTGATCTGTGAAGATCTCAACTCGCTCTCCGTACAGGTAATGCTTCCATAACTTCAAAACAAAAATAACCGCGGCCAACTCCAGATCATGAGTAGGATAGTTCTTCTTATGAGGACGTAACTGCCTAGATGCATAGACAATCACCTTTCCGTGCTGCTGAAGAACACAACCCAAGCCCTTTCCTGAAGCATCGCTGTAGATCGAGAGCCCACCTGACCCAGATGGCAAGGTCAAGATCGGAGCTGAAGTCAACCTCCTCTTCAGCTCATCGAATGCAGCCTGACACTCAACAGTCTAGACGAACTCCATGTCCTTCCTGGTGAGTCTAGTCATCGGCTCTGCAATCCGTGAGAAGTCCTGGACGAACTTCCGGTAATAGCTAGCCAAACCCAGAAAGCTCCGAACCTCGACAACTGAACTGGGCGTAGACCAAGACTCGACTGCTGAAATCTTCCTTTGGTCTACTGAGATCCCGTGCTCGGTCACAACATGACCTAAGAACTCAACCTGGTCCAAGAAGAACTCACACTTCGAAAGCTTTCTGTAGAGTTGCTCCCTCCTCAGAGTCTCTAACACAACTCTCAAGTGCTCCTCATGCTCCTCCTGCATCTACGAGTAGATCAAGATATCGTCTATGAAGACCACTACGAACTTGTCAAGGTACTGATGGAATACCTTGTTCATCAAGTTCATGAACACCGCGGGAGCATTGGTCAACCCAAATGGCATCACTGTAAACTCGTACTGGCCGTACCGAGTCCGAAATGCCGTCTTGGAAATGTCATCCCGCCTCACCTTCAGCTGGTGATACCCGGACCTCAAGTCTATCTTCGAAAATACATTTGCCCCACTCAGCTGATCGAACAAGTCGTCAATCCTTGTTAAAGGGTATCTATTCTTGATAGTGAGGTTATTGAGCGCCCGGTAATCAATGCACATACGGGACGTACCGTCCTTCTTCGGCACAAACAGGACTGGCGCTCCCCAGGATGAAGAACTGGATCTAATAAACCCCTTGTCTTGTAGCTCGTCGACTTGCTTCTTCAGCTCTATCAACTCGCTGTTGTTGACCCTATAGACATGCTGTGAAATAGGCTCAGCACCCGGTACCAAATCTATAGAGAACTCAATGTCCCTGTCTGGCGGCATCCCCGGTAACTCCTCGGGAAAGACATCCGAGAACTCAGCTATCAACGGATGTGGCAAATCCTGTCCTACCAACAAAGCTCCACAGAATCCAGCCTCCGGCTTCGCTGCTCCTCGAGCAAACTCGATCTCTGGCTCTTCCGGCGGCCTAAAAAGAACTCTGCCTCCTCTACAATCAATACTAGCATGGTGCATACTCAACCAATCCATACCGAGTACCATATCGTACCTCGACAGGGACATTACGAGCAAACACGCACTCAAGTCCCGGCCTCTCAGGGTGACTCTCCGCTCCTTGCAAATATTATTAACCAGGATGATGCCTCCCCCGGTCATAATTTTGCAAGTCCTACCCATATATTCAGCAATAATATTGTGTCTCAGAGCAAAGGAAACGGACACAAAATTATGAGTGGCCCCAGAATCAAACAAGGTGAAAGCAGAAAAAGAATCAAGGAGAATATGACCTGCTACAACATCTCCTACGGGCTCTACCTCCTCCTCTGCTGCCAAGACAAATACCCTGCCCGTGGGTGTTCCCTTCTGGTGCTGCACAAAGCGCTGCTGCTGGGTCTGAAGTGGAGGACCTCTCTGCTGAACTGCTGGTCCTCTAGCCGGCTGCACTCTGTCCTGGCCTCCTCGGACTCCACGAAAACGGCAATCCCTCAGCTGGTGATCGGGCACCCCATAGTAGAGACAGACGCCCAACCTCTTCCTATAAGCCTTCCTGGTGTGCCCCGACTTCCCGCAGAAGCTGCACGGAGTAGCCGGTCTCTGGCCCTGTCCCTAGTGCTACTGGGCACGCGCTGGTGCCTGCTGAATCTGTAATAGAGGTTGCTGCTAAAATGGCCTCTGCTGATGCTGAAAGTGGAGGCGCTTGGTCGGTCCCGTACTGGAACTCGCCCCTATAGTATTACCGCTCCTCTTCGGCTTGAGGCCAAAGTCCTCCTCTGCAATCTGTGCGTCCATCAATATCTGATCGAATGTCGCGTCACGGCGACCCGAGGTGCGGGTGCGCACTGCATGAATAAGTCTCCTACGAAACTTACGAGCCTTCTGCCCCTCGTCCTGGATCAGTTCGGGAGCGAACCTGCTAAGGCGGAAGAACTCTGCTGTATACTCGTCCATCGACGAGTTCCCCTGCACTAGACTCACAAACTGGCCTCCAATGATGTAAGAGCCACGTCCGGGAAGAACTTCTCCTTGAAAAGCCTCCAGAAGTCCTCCCATGCCAGCTCTCTCACCGATGCACGAGGATCCGTACGGTACCATGTCAGCACGATATCGAAGAATCGGCTGGCTGCGGCCGAAACCCAAAGTGCTCTAGGAAGCTCTGCCAGCTTCATGCTCTGCTGCACATCCTCTAGCCAATCGTCTGCATAAAGGATGCCCTCCGTGCCCGTGAAGTCCCTGTAGCTCATCTTCCTAAAGTCTAATACTGTCCCTGGCCTGGACTGCTGCTGGTACGGCTGCTGGCTAGTAGGGCCCTGCACCGTACCCAGTGCCACTCTCTCTACGGCTGCCAGTGCAAGCTAATGCGAGTTCTCCATGCTCTGCCTCAGCATCTCAATCTGACGGTGTGACGCCTCCGTCTGGCACTGCGACGCCTCTGTCTGGGCTCGCTGTGTCTCCGTCATCTGCTGAAGGAGAAAGAACATGTGATGTGTATCCGTCGGTATCGGAGGTGGTGGCGACAGTTTATCTGGAACGACGACCGAAACCCTCTGGGGTGGAGGTGGTAGATCTCCATGTGCAACTGCCAGGGCCTCCGGGATAGTGGAATCACTGGAGCAGTCTCGTGAACCTCCTTCTCAGCCCGGTCAGATCTCTCGGGCAAGCTACTCGATCCAGTGGCCCGCGGGTGCATCTTCTTCATCCTGGAGACGAATTGAAACAAAGAGATCAATATGGCACAAGAGAAGATATTATCAAAGAAGGACAGTTAATTTAATACAAGGAAAGTAATCATGATAATCAAAAGATCGAAATTTTTTCCTAGGTGTGATTGAGAAACTCCTATCTTGTCCTAGGTCCTACGTCCTAATTACAGGCTCGAAATTAGTACTCTAAGTCGAGCACCATTACGAGATCGCACTAATTGCGACACAGACCAGTATGGGCCACCACAAAAATGTGTCACGACCCGCACCCTTATGAGGGACACGAGCACGTGGGTACGTCCAGCCTATGCCGCAGTATCGACGGTAGAACGCTATATATAACGTCTGTAAATACTACGACTAATAATATAAAGGTACCTGTACAGTATATACTCTCCGAATGGAGGTGACATAGCAAAACAGTCTCAATCACATGATAAAACTAAGGTAGATAGCTCAGAAGAGAAAACATATGATAGATGAAATAGTAAATAAGTCCAGTGTCCAATACAAGCCCAGATATATACAACATCACAGGATCTCAAAATATAACATAGAAGCTAAGTCTGATAATGCTAGCTGGATCACAGTCCAGGCAACCCTAGCTAATCTACACTGCTCTGGGAGAACGAAGTCTAGTGGCTCTACTATAAGGCCACGGTCCTGGACTACTCCATCTAACTCAAGCCCATAATAGGTCGAGCAGTCCGCCTCAGAATCATCTATAATATATCATAACGGTATCCTGTCAGGAAAATGAGCAAGTACAAGCACTAACAGCAGTTCCATGTGAATTGACAAATTCTATAAGAGACAGTATAATGAACTATAAGACAAAAATATATGAAGACTTGGGAACCGTTCGGAAGCTGAGTTACAACCCTTAAACCAAACAAGGACCGGGGCTGTAACTCTTCTCCCGAGCAGAACTTAGTCTCCAATCAAGGTACAATGTAAAGGCATCTAGAGCATGTGAGTAACTGTATATCATGGCATGGTGAGGAAATACTGAATGTAGAACAGAGCAGGATATACGATAAGATAAAGTAAATATAAAATATGACTTGAATTATTAGAGCGATATATGATCGGCTTGGGATAAGTGACATGACAGGCTATCCACTTGGCCCGGCAATCTGCGGTGACCTCAACGGAGAGTCATGCCGGCCAACCTGGATAATGAGCACAAGGTAAATGGGAATCTCGCTACACCCTACGTGAGGGAGAGTGGCACGAGCACAAGGACAGTGACAGGGTAGCTTGGATCATATACCTCCTAATAATTTCCCATCCCCGAATAGTACAATGTATCTGGATATGACACGTCATGGCACGTGATTTCGTAAGAGGGTAGCAAATCCCCTTAGAAATTGGTATCTATACAAGTACAGGGAACAAGACAAAAAGTGTATCAATATACCCAGAAATCCAGGAACAACATCTCATATCGTGATCCAATATATACTAGTCTGTGAACTATCGTGACTGGAAATCAAGTAAGACACTACGACTGAATCGGATATAGCAGATATCAAGACAATGAAAACTATCAATGAATGTACTCGCCTGCTGTCCTGAGATGTAGGGTATATCAATGCTCAGAGTGGTAATCAGAAACCTAAAGATGAGATATTTCATGTTAATTTAGGTTTAACAAAGTTAAGAATGATTTATAATGAATGATATGAAATATAGGTCAAACTAGGTCTCACTGAGTCACACTAAGTCCTGTCAAGTCAATCTAGGCCAAATCAAGTTATATTAAGTCAATCTAAGTCAGACTAATTCAACTCTGGGTCATACCAGTCATCGCAAGTCAAAACAAGTCGAAATAAATCAAACGGGGTCAAGAGTTGGCCTACAGTTGACTTTTAGTCAACTGGTCAACCTGTCATCCCCAGTTTTCGAATTAGGGGTATTTTCATCATTTTTCAAGTTTTATAATTTTGGGAATTTTATTTGATTTTATAGGATTTTTAGGGATTTGTTTGATGTAGTTTGAATTTTATCCAATTTGGACTTACGTTGGAGACCCGGGTAGTCTGGACCCTAGTGGAACCCACATACTAGATGGGCTTGGCCCACATGTGTCACTACCACATTCTAGTATGAGGATATTTTTGTCATTTTTGGGGTATTTTAAATTTATTAGAATTAATTAGAATTTATGAGAATTTTTAGGAATTAATTGAAATTGTTTGACTAGGTTGACTTTTGACTAGTGTTGACTTTATCGACCTACCTAGAAGCTAACCCTAGTTAGTAGGCCATGGTTAGGTCAAGTGACTCTAGTCTAACCTAGCCTAGCACTTGGTTTAAGTCATTTTCGCAATAGGATAAGAAGTCATAAGTCATGACTTATGGTTTTAGAACCTTAATTAGTTTAATCTACATTTAGCCTTTGTAGCTTGGCCCAGGGCCCAATAGTTTGACTAAACCCTAACCCTAAGCCCTAGTGGCCGGCCACCCTATAGCCTAGGGATTCCCCCATATAAAATCCCTCCCAAATCTAGGGTTGCCTCTTTTCTTTAGGAAGAGCCCTAATTTCAAGGAGGTAAGTTTTCATGCCATTTAAATTCTAGAGCCCCTTTCCTATTCTTTTTTGTTTCTAAATTGTTCCAATAGGACCTAATAGGACTGTTATTGCTGTTGTTGAGCTTCCATTTCAGTTTGAGGTTGATTTGGATTGGTTTGGTCATCAAGTGGAGAGCATTACAAAGGGAGTTTCTATTGAAAGTTCAACAAGAGGTAATTTCTTCAACTCTCAATGGATTTTTGATTTGTCTTCATGTATAGGAAGCCCTAAGGGTCCCCCTAAGGTCTGGATAAGTTTCGAGTCGAGTGTCGGAGGATTCGTGTCCATTCTGGACACGTATCAGTACACTGGTTGGGTGTTCGACCGAATGCCACAGAGGGCCTGTCGATCGAGTTAACCTATTGTTTTTTAATAGGACTGATAGATTAGATCTTGTCTTTCGATCCCTGTGTTTGAGTGTTGGTGTCGTGTCGTTTTCGTGTCGATTTCATGACCTGGACACGCGTGTGCACACGCTCGCGCGCGTGCTACAGGGATCCCCTGCCTATCGGGCCCTGTAGCGGACACGACACGCGTCGTTTGGACACGAGACTTGACACGTGGCATGGGGCCATGACTGACACCCCGTGTGTCAAGCCTCATGTGTTCCCGTGTCGTGTCTAGGTAGATATCAGCTGTGTACGTGTTTTGGCTGTTCTGTGCAGCGTGGTTTTGGGCCACTGACACGGGCCTCGTGTCCGAGACTGACACGTCGTGGACACTAGCCAATGGGCCTATGAGGTAGCCCTATAGGTGGGCTACCTATGAGGGTGACCACGAGATCCATTCGTGTCCTGTGTCGTGCACACGACACAAGTGCACGTGTGCACGAGACAGTGCACTGGCAGTGCACTGTATGTGTATCATTTTGTGATTTCTTGCTATGGACACGCCGTGTCAGGCTATGGGTGACACGAGATGATGTGTGGGGTAGTGCACGAGGGTTATATTCATTTTTCTAATCATTAGATTCATGATTAATTAATTTGCTATTCGATTTCCTCCTTGAACCAATGTTCTGATACTGTAAGTAGATTACCTGTCATTTCCAGTTTTTTAAATCAATATTATTCATGATTTTAGTCCATGGAATGATGTTTAATACTGAGGTTAGGTCCTAATTATAATTCTCTTATACATTAGCTTGCCATGGTTAAATTTGGTGTTGAATTGATAAGGGTGGGCTGTTAAATGGGTAGATGTTTCATAATGTATCATGAATTGATTTTATTATTGAAAGTTCTTCATAAACTAGTTGATCCCTAACAGTGTTCTTGAAATGAAATCTGAGATTGGGTTGGATACGAGAACTGGAAATACTTGAGGGCTATCTAAGCAAGTTTTAAATTGAAATCTGAAATGTGACAGGTTCTTGAGTTTTGTTTGAGAAGCTTTGATGTTTTCTAAATATTGAATTAACTTAGAGAGTTAAATGTGTAGGCTGAACTGGAATCACATGAATTGGTTTACACAGTCTTGGGTTGAACTCTCAAACCTGGAGCCTTGGTCTGTTTCAGTCCACCCTCCCCAGTTTTGAGTTGGTTTTGGTATGGGGTTTGCCATTGGTCTGAAACTGAACCATAGCTTGAGTAAACTGATTTTTGTGTGTTTATTAATCATGGTTTGACTTCCTTTTCCTTTTCTTCTTAACTGAGATTGTTGGGGCATCAAATTGATTTCCTTTTCTTTTGTTTATTTCTGTCACATGTTGCACTGTTTTCCTGCACATTGTTTTACAGCACACACACAGGTTCCTCTTATTCTCCCACTGTTTGTATTTTTCCTGCACATATACTAGTCACTGTCCGCACACAGTTGCATAGCACACACTCACACATTCCTAATCTCAGTCCTGTTGCACTGCTCTCACACAAGCCTTCCCCTCTTCCCCAGATTGCATTCTTGACACTCTTGCAAACCACACACACACACAGTTACACATGTCCTTATTATGCCTATCTATGTTAACATATATATTATGTACACTCTAGTATAGATGTAATTATGTGTATATAATGTATAATGTGGATTAATGTATAAGTTATGAACGTTGTGGGTATGTAGATAGTGATGATCTATTGATGTATGGTTATCATAGGCATGTATTATATATATATATATATATATATATATATATATATATATATATATATATATATATATATATATGCTCTATGTATATGTTGTATGTGTATAGGTGTAAGCCTTTACTCATGCATACATGAAGCTCTTGATAGATAGCTAATGTGAGGTAATTTAATGTGTGTTGTTTGTTGGCTTGTATAGCCTAGGAATGGTGTGTGTTGTCCAGAATAGATTTGTTAGACCTAGTTAGCCTAGTTTAGATTTATTTAGACTTGGTTGACCTAGTTTGACTTCTAGGGTTGACCAGAGTTGACCAAGAGTTGACTTTGGCCTAGATTGACCTAGAATCATGTAGAATGTATAGTAGGACTATATTACACTATTCTGGACTTGTTGTGACTTATGATGTTCTAATTAGGAGCCAGACACCACTCCTTGGATAGTACGTTTCATTCTGGACACTCAGTTACAGGTGAGTACATTCTCTGATAATTTCATATCCTGCTTAAAATTATATTCCTGCTTTAAATTACTATACTTGATGCTGTCACGACATTATCACGGATTAGTACTATATGGATCTTCTCATGCGATGTTATCCCCCTCGGGAGCATCGGGTACATTGTGTCATGTGCGTTTCACTTTCATCGTGTACTCATGTACTTTCATTACATGTGCACTCTTGTGAATCTTGTACTCTCATATTCACGGAACCCCATGTATACTATCATGTGCACCCTATATGGGCCCCCATGTGATATCATGTGCAATAACATAACCTGTTTAGATCCTTGTGTATTGATTGGGGATACGGGAGAGTGCTAGTAGTCGTGTGAACAATTCCATTGTAGTGTAGATTCCTGTGTACCTCGATATCCTGTGCAAATCTGTCCTGTTCACATGTGCTATCTCGTACTCTGACTCACTAGCAACTGTTAGTTCTCTATTTATAGTAGACATTTCTGTTACAGTTCTCCCTCTTGTTTACATACTGTATTTCTTCAGATCCTGTATTTTACTCTACTACATGATTATATTTTCTAATCTGCTATGATCTGTTGAGATGTACTGTACTCGCTCCTGTCCTGACTGGACCTGTTGAAAATATTACAGAGGACGAGGAGGAGGCTTGCCTGGACACCTACTACGGGGCAGCCTTAGATGACACCTGTGAGCTGGACTCCCAGGAGGATCCAGCAGTAGCTGAGGACCTTTCCCCGACTGCCTAGACTAGATTAGTTAGGTTGATTTTCATTTGTAGTCTTGAGACATGTTCTAGTTAGACTCTTTATTTGGAGATTAGTTGTATATATTCTTTTATCTGAGACCTTGTATTGCTGGGATTATCTTAGACTAATGTTATCTATTTCATTTCCTTGAGTTCTATTTCATATCGTGCTATCTCTTCCTTAGTTGTGATTGAGTTTTCTATTACTATGTTACCCCGTTCGGGGAGTATAAACTGTTTAGAGATACATTGTTAGATGTTGTGACCTAGGACAGCGTTCTACCGCTGACACTGCGGCGTAGGCTGGACGTATTCACGTCTCGTGTCCTTACTCTAGGGTGCGGGTCGTGACAACATGCAATCCTAACTAGGCTAGAAACCAATAAACCACACTCCCATGGCTTAACTAGTCATTTAGAGGCTTAATTAGTCAATTTAGAGTTAAACCGAACCAAACCAAACCAAACCAAATTTAATTCAAACCAAACCAAGTCTAATGGGTTCGGAGGCCTAATGGGTCTCCACCCAAACCCATTAAGCCCCCCCTTGGTCGACCACATGTGGAACAATCCCTCCCCTCTTTTCTTCACTCCTAAGCAACCTTTCTCTCTCTCCATTTCATTTCGTTTGAGTTCTTCTTCCTCAAGCAAAGCTACAATTAGGTATGCTCTCTAACCCTCATTAATTTTCTCTCTTGCATTTATTCCTTCATAATAAATGTAGAGGAGACCATTCTCTACACAGTGACCCTAGTTTTTATAGGTTTTCCCTAAAAACTAGTTTAGGGTTTTAATTAGGGGTTTTCCTTTATATAGAGTGTATTTATATATGTGTATATATATTTATATGTATTTGTGTGTGTATGTGTAGAGGAGAGTGGTGGTGGTGGTGTCATGAGAGAGTGTGTGTGTGTGTGAGTGTGTTTGAGTGAGAGTGTGTGTGTGTGAGTGTGTTTGAGAGTGTGTGTGTATGTATTTATATATATATATATATATATATATATATATATATATATATATATATATATATATATATATATATATATAGATATGTGTGTGTGTGTGTGTGTGTGTGTGTGTGTGTGTATGTATTTATATATATAGATATGTGTGTGTGTGTAGGTATTTACATATATAGATGTGTGTGTGTATATATATATATAAAATATATATATATATATATATATATATATATATATATATATATATATATATATATACATATAGATAACTAGATAGTTAGATATATATATAGATAGATAGATATATAGAGAGGGAAAGGAGTAGTAAGAGGAGAGGAAGAAGAAGAAGAAGAATAGGAAGTAGCTGCAGCAGCAGCAGTATACTGCAGTAGTAGCAGCAGCAGCTACTGCAGTAGCAGCAGCAGCAATTAGCAGGACAGCAGTAGCAGCAGCTTAGCATAGCAGCAGCAGCATTAAGCCTAGCAGCAGCAGCAGTTAGGATAGGAAGAAGAGAAGGGAAGAAAAGAATAAGAAGAAGAGAAGGGAAGAAGAATAAGAAGAAGAATTAGAAGAAAAATGAAAAGAAGAATAAGAAGAAGAAAAATTGGAAGAATTTGAAGAAGAAGAATTAGAAGAGGAAGAATTAGAAGAAGAAGAATAAGGAAAAGAATAAGGGGAAGGAAAAAAATAAGGATAAGAAGAAGAATAATAATGAGGAGAAGGGAAGGAAAAATAAGTAGAAGAAGAAGAGTGGTAGTGTAGGAAATATGGGAAATTAAATTAGAGAGGGTTGTGTGTGAATCGGATTTGGTGAAAGGGTGAAATGGAGTTCCGAGTGTCGGAACGCGCCCAAAATTGGATGAGACTTAGATTACGTGAATTATATTTTGTGGATAGGCTCCCGAGTTAAAATCGGGGTATCGTGTGGGAGTAGGACGATGGTATCGCACGATATCATTAAGTATCTCGCGATACTCAAGATAATCGGTGATTTGGCAACATACGCCGTAAGATGGACCGGATGTCCACTCTACCTAGGAAGCTTGGTAGGTACTGATAGTGTAGGCTAGTATCCTACTACCCTAGGAAGCACGGGTCGAAATACCAAGCGTAGGTAGGTTAACTTGGTATTGGGCTAGGTTAGAAATTTACCTTTGTAAAGGGTAAATTTAAGATATTGGCCTACGACCAAGATTGGGGTTTCGGAGTTCAAGATGGACTCGAATATGGGTTGTAAGGGTTGGTAAGGGTTAGAAATAGTCGCCTAGACCTAGTCTTGACCTTGGTTGACCACGGTTGACTTTTTAGACCAAAAGTCAACCATGGGTCAACACTTTACCCAATTTAGTCCCAAATTCCATTAGAGTTGAACAGTTGACCAAAAGTCAACTGTTAGTCACCATTGACCCAGGATTGACCTAGACTTGACCAGAGTTGACTCGTTGACCAAAAGTCAACTATAAGTTAACTTTTGACCTAGTTTGATTCGGATTGACTTCCAATGTTCTCCTATGACCAAGGTTGACCTTACTAGACTTGTCTTGACCTAGAATGACTTAATAGAATTTAAATTGATTTGACTTTACTTCCTATACATAGTATTGATACGTCTTGTTATCTATAGGTCCTCGAGGCGCTGCATTGGATCCAGTTGACATAATATATCATATCACAGGCAGTACATACTCTGATAACTTTTTTCCAATTTATGATAACTGTTATGATTCATGTACTTAGTATAGATATACTTATTCCTGACACATGGTTCTCACGGATTGGTATTCCTGGATCTCGACGAAAGATGTTACTCCTTGTTAGCTTGGGATGTATTGTGCAAGCTCCCTTGTAGCTCTTGCGCAATATGTGGTCACTGATTCTAGAGAAGACTTGCTCCTTTCTCATAGAATCCCGTGCAGTGACGTGTCATGTTTGGATCCATTCTACCAGTTGGGGGTGGGGGTAGTAGCGTATACATGTGATCAAATCCATCCCGCATTTCCGAACAGTGTTAGTCATATACCGTACTTATGACTAGCCAGGCCAGTTACTTACAGGTGCCCAAGCCGATCACAAGTTGAAACTGCTACTCACACACATTGGATAGATGGCTTACCCTGATTTGTGTACATACCATGATCAGTTCTACTTTTCTGTTCTAGCTCTAGCTCTACAGCTTACCATGCCATGATACATATATGTACACTCCATGATTTTATTGTATATGCTCTATTTACAGTCTTATGGCTTTTATTCTATCTTGAAATCTGTTATGAGATATATGTACTCGTTCCATCCTGACCGGATATGTTGACAATATTTACAGATACAGACGAGGACTATCACTTACTACGGCCCACCGGACGTAGTAGGTTTAGAGACAGATACCCTGGATCCGCAGGGTGCAGTACCGCAGGGCGAGATACCACCTATCCTGTAGATAGAGTAGGTTTTTGTACTGGACCTTGTCTCCAGTCACTCTTGGGACTGTTATTATTTTGGCTTGTATTAGAGACTTTGGACTTAGACTTGTATATTCTTTGTGTTTGGACTTGACAGGTTATATTTTATTGTCGTGTTGTCTTTATCTTTCAGTATTTACTTTATCATCTTAGAGTTGTGATTGAGCACTCATATATTATCATTGCTTGTCCTCCGGTCGGAGTTGACCATATTCTCGACAGGTTTTGATATTATATAAACTGTTGTTAGAGTAGTAAACCTATAGCGTTCCACGCCGTTTTTACGGTGAGGGCTGGGCGTTGTTACGCACACGTGCCCTTATAGCGGGTGCGGGTCGTGACACGTTTTTAGTGGTGGCCCACGCAGGTCCTGAAGTTACAATTAATGCGATGTCGTAGCAGCACTCATTTTAGAGTGTTGACTACGAGCCTGTGTTACATATAGGAGGTAGTAGGCTAAGAGTATTCAATCACAGTAGGATCTTTTCTTGCTTATCTTGATTACCGTCTTTGATATTGATTTAATGTATTCTAGTTGTCCTCCTTTGATATAATCCTTCTTGTGCCATATTGATATCTTCCTTTCAATCTGTCTCCAGGATGGTTATGACTCATTCACCCGGTGAGGAGCACGGGGAGACGGAGAGGTCTGCTACCTCTGGCGGACAGGCTCCAGTCACTTCTCCTGCAGTTGGGACTTCAATAGGGGCTCTCGGGGGTACTCCTCCAGCACTCTCGATGACTGTCCCTGGGGTCATTGCGGGTTCTCTTCCTGCAGTATCGGGAGCTACGACGGGAGATGTCGGGGGCATTTCTCCTTCTCCTCCTCAGCAGGGGACTCCTCCGATGGTGGTGGGAGCTGTTCTTCCGTTGCCTCCTCTGCCCACAGACATGGTATAGATGCTCGTATTCTTTCAGCAGGTGCTGGAGTCCCAGCGGGCCCAGCACGAGGCACAAATGAGACAGACTGAGGCCATGCGCCAGGGCATGGAGGATGCCCATAGGTTGGCCCTGGCTACGATAGAGCGTGGGGCTCCACAGCGGGAGGCGCAGTAGCAGAAGCCCGAAGACATCCAGGCTTTCAAGAAGATGGGTCCGAGGGATTTCAGAGGGACCGAGGGCATTGTATATGCTGATGACTGGATCGAGGATATCGAGCGTCAGATGAGGGCCTCCCGCCTGGCAGACGACCTGAAGGTCGAGGCGGTTGGCTTGCAGTTATTAGATGTTGCCCGAACATGGTTCCGAAACGAGCCGGCTCTTGCAGGAGAGGGCCACACTTGGGCTGAGTTTCGGGCCCTGTTCAGAGAGAAGTTCTTTTCCCCCACAGACAAGATCGGTCTAGTACGACAGTTTCAGAACCTGCAGCAGGGCAGTATGACTGTGGAGGAGTATGCGGCGGAGTTCGGCCGGCTGAGCCGATACGTCGAGTACATGATGAGCGACCCAGTGATCCGAGCAGAGCGCTTCCGGGAGGGATTGAAATGGGATATCAAGATCCTGATCCCTTCCTTCTATACGACATATGCAGAGGTCTATTCGGAGGCTCGGAAGGTGGAGAGAGAGTGGGGCTTGAAGTCAAAGAGGGATCGTGATTTGTTTTCGGGGGCCAGTAGCAGCGTGGGGGCTGCTAAGCGCCCTCAGCTTCAGCATTAGCTATTCCAGCATTATCAGCAGCAAGTGCAGGCTAGGGCACCTGTCCAGAGGATTCAACAACGTCAGGGGCAGGATGATCCTCCGTACCACTACTGCAAGAAGCCCGGTCACCTCTTTGAGTTCTGTAGGAGGAGGCTGGGGCTGTGCCTCTTTTGCGGTGCCGCTGGGCATCAGATGCAAGAGTGTCCCAAGAACCCCCGTGTCGCTGGAGCAGCTCAGAGGGCACCTGTTCCGAGGGCACCAGTTAGTGTGCCTGTAGTTCAGCAGCTGGGTCCACTTCCGACCCAGCAGCAGCAGTTTGTCCAGCACCGCCAGCAGAAGGGTATTCAGGATAGAGCCTTTTGCTCTTACAGCCGAGGAGATGGAGCCTATTGCAGATGTTGTCGCAGGTTCAGTTCTGCTCGATTCTTTTCCAGCTTTAGCCTTGTTTGATTCTGGTGCTACGCACAGTTTTGTGTCTGTTTCTTTTGATCTTAGGCACAATATCATTGCTGAGTATCTTGGTAGGACTTGCAAGATTATGACTGGGAATGGCATCATCCTAGTTAATAATGTTTGCAAGGGGCGAAGAGTTTCTTTGAGAGGCCGGGAGCTGAGTGCGTGTCTGCTCGTAATGCCACTTCTGAGCTACGATGTAGTACTCGGTATGGACTGGTTGAGCATGCACCATGCTAGCATAGATTGCAGGGGAGGCAGGATTCTGTTCAGGCCGCCGGAAGAGCCGGAGTTTGAGTTCACCAGAGGTGCAGCGGAGCCAGGAGATGGATTCTGCGGAGCATTGTTGGCGGGGCCGGTATTGCCATATCCACTTATTACTGAGTTCTTGGATGTCTTTCCCGAGGAGTTGCCCGGGATGCCGCTAGATCGTGATATTGAGTTTTCTATAGACCTAGTGTCGGGCGCTGAGCCTATCTCACAGCACGTCTATAGAATCAACAACAGTGAGTTAGCGGAGCTGAAGAAACAGGTCGATGAACTGGAGGAAAAGGGCTTTATCCGATCTAGTTCTTCACCTTAGGGCGCGCCAGTTCTTTTCGTCCCGAAGAAGGATGGTACGGTACGTATGTGCATTGATTACAGGGCGCTGAACAACCTTACCATCAAGAACAAGTATCCTTTGCCAAGGATTGATGACTTGTTCGACCAGTTGAGCGGGGCGAGGGTATTCTCGGAGATCGACTTGCGTACCGGGTACCATCAGCTGAAGGTGAAGCGGGAAGACATTCCGAAGACTGCATTTCGGACCCGTTATGGCCAGTATGAGTATACCGTCATGCCGTTTGGGTTGACCAACGCCCCGGCGGTATTCATGAACTTGATGAACAAGGTATTCCATCAGTACCTTGACAAGTTCGTGGTGGTCTTCATCGATGACATTCTCATCTATTCGAAGATGCCAGAGGAGCATGAGGAGCACTTGAGGATTGTGCTGGACACTCTCAGGAGGGAGCAGCTGTATGGAAAGCTGTCGAATTGCGAGTTCTTCTTGGATCGCATGGAGTTCCTAAGCCATGTTGTCTCTGGCGAGGGGATTATAGTGGATCCGAAAAAGATTTCTGCAGTGGAGTCCTGGTCTACGCCGAGCTCAGTAGCAGAGGTTCAAAGTTTTCTGGGTCTGGCAGATTATTACCGGAGGTTCATGCAGGACTTTTCCAGAATTGTCCAGCCAATGACCCGAGGTCTGGCAGATTATTACCAGGAAGGACGAGGAGTTTGTTTGGTCCGAGGAGTGCCAAGCCGCCTTTGAGGAGCTGAAGACGAGGTTGACTACAGCTCCTATCTTGACGCTGCCATCTGGATCTGGTGGTTATACGATCTACAGTGACGCTTTAGGACGGGGTTTGGGTTGTATACTTCAACAGCACGGAAAGGTGATTGCCTATGCTTCTAGGTAGTTACGTCCCCATGAGAGGAACTACCCTACCCACGATCTGGAGCTGGCAGCTGTCATCTTTGCTTTGAAGCTATGGAAACACTATATGTACGAAGAGCGAGTTGAGATCTATACAGATCACAAGAGCTTGAAATACGTGTTTACCCAGAAGGAGCTGAATATGAGGCAGAGACGATGGTTAGAGCTGATAAAGGATTTTGATATATCCTTACAGTACCATCCGAGGAAGGCCAACGTGGTCGTGAATGCTTTGAGCAGGTATCCCGTGGCCATGTGTTTGACGATAGATCGTCACCTTCTGGCAGATCTAGAGGGCTTGGGCATAGAGGTGATAGTTCCTGGATTTGAGGAGAAAATGTGGAGTCTCCAGGTGCAGTCAGAGCTGATGAACAGAGTCAGGGCAGCTCAGTTTGAGGATGAGGCTCTGAGGGTCATCAGGGAGCAGGTCCGGGCAGGACTGTTGGATGAGTTCTCTATAGCGGGAGATGGGTCGTTGAGGTATGGTACCAGATTGTGCGTACTGAGCGGAGGACTTCGGGAGGAGGTTCTTTAGGAGGCGCATCATTCTCAGTACTCTATGCATCCAGGAGCCAACAAGATGTATAGAGACTTGAGACATCATGTTTGGTGGTATGGAATAAAACACGAGGTGGCTCAGTTCGTTTCTAGATGCTTGGTGTGCCAGCAGGTAAAAGCCGGGAGGCAGAGACCCGGTAGATTGCTCCAGCCACTACCCATTCCTGAGTGGAAGTGTGAGCATATCACTATGGACTTTGTATCTGGGCTTCCGTGCTCTCCAGGAGGGAAGGATGCGATTTGGGTCATTGTTGATCGATTGACTAAATCGGCCCACTTTTTGCCTTTCAAGGTAGATTTGTCTACGGAGAGGTTGGCCGAGATGTACGTACGACAGATAGTCCGATTGCACGGGGTTCCAGTGAGTATAGTCTCGGATCGGGCCAGCCGATTCACTTCTCACTTCTGGAGTAGTTTGCAGCTTAGCTTGGGCACATCGCTCAAGTTCAGTACCGCATACCACCCCCAGACAGACGGGCAGTCGGAGAGGACGATTCAGACCCTCGAGGATATGCTTCGTACCTGTGTCTTAGACTTCGGGGGATCTTGGGAGGACCATCTTCACTTGGTAGAGTTTGCTTACAACAACAGCTACCAAGCCAATATAGAGATGTCACCTTCCGAGGCTCTATACGGACGGAGGTGCCGTACTCCCTTGTCTTGGGATGATGTCGGTGAGAGGGTTTTGCTTGGCCCTGAGATGGTAGTGGATGCTGCGGAGAAGGTCAGGGTTATCAGAGATAGACTTCGGGTGGCGCAGGATAGACAGCGGTATTGGGCTGATAGCCACCGGAGGCCGTTGGAGTTTGAGGTATAGTTTAGATTTTTCTAGTATTTGAGTCTGATTGTGATTGTGATCAAGCTTTAAGTCTTGTGTTTTTGTTCTAGGTTGGTGATCTTGTGTTCCTGCAGATTTCTACGACGCGTGGCACGATCGTTTTGGTGGCGGCGGGAAGCTTAGTCCACGATACATCGGACCTTTTCGTATCTTGGGCAGGGTCGGTGCAGTGGCTTACCGATTGGAGTTACCGCCCGTACTAGAGGGAGTGCACAACGTGTTTCACGTGTCACAGCTGAGACGGTACGTGGCAGATCCCAGTCACGTCTTGGACGACTCCGAGATCGAAGTGGGACCGACACTCAGCTATCCAGAGAAGCCGGTTGAGATCTTGGACCGAAGAGAGAAGGTGCTCCGGAACCAGGTCATTCTCTTGGTTCGCGTTGCATGGAGGCACCACTCTCCAGGTGAGTCAACCTGGGAGAGAGAGGACGACATGCGGGAGCGATTTCCATATCTCTTCGAGCCTTGAGGTAAAATTCTTTCTTTTTCTTCCTTGTTCAATTCATGTTGCTGTGTTAGTTCTCATTCAATTTCGAGGACAAAATTCTTTTAAGGAGGGTAGATTTGTCACCCCCAGTTTTCGAATTAGGAGTATTTTCGTTATTTTCCAAGTTTTATAATTTTGGGAATTTTATTTGATTTTATAGGATTTTTAGGAATTTGTTTGATTTAGTTTGAATTTTATCCAATTTGGACTTTAGTTGGAGACCCGGGTTGTCTGGACCCTAGTGGGACCCACATACTAGCTGGGCTTGGCCCATATGCCATCCTAACTAGGCTAGCAACCAATAAACCACACTCCCATGGCTTAAATAGTCATTTAGAGGCTTAATTAGTCAATTTAGATTTAAACCGAACCAAACTGAACCAAACCAAATTCAATTCAAACCAAACCAAGTCTAATAGGTTTGGAGGCCTAATGGGTCTCTACCCAAACCCATTAAGGCCCCCCTTGGCCGGCCACATGTGGACCAACCCCTTCCCTCTTTTCTTCACTCCTAAGTAACCTTTCTCTCTCTCCATTTCATTTCTTTTGAGTTCTTCTTCTTCCTCAAGCAAAGCTACAATTAGGTATGCTCTCTACCCCTCATTAATTTCCTCTCTTGTATTTATTCCTTCACAATAAATGTAGAGGAGACCATTCTCTACACATTGACCCTAGTTTTTATAGGTTTTCCCTAAAAACTAGTTTAGGGTTTTAATTAGGGGTTTTCCTTTATATAGAGTGTATATATATATGTGTATGTGTGTGTGTGTGTGTGTGTGTGTGTGTGTGTGTGTGTGTGTGTGTGTGTGTATTTATATGTATTTGTGTGTGTGTGTGTAGAGGAGAGTGGTGGTGGTGGTGGTGTCATGAGAGAGTGTGTGTGTGTGAGTGTGTTTGAGTGAGAGTGTGTGTGTGTGAGTGTGTTTGAGAGTGTGTGTGTCTGTATGTATTTATATATCCAGTTGACATATTATATCATATCACAGGCAGTACATACTCTGATAACTTTTTCCCAATTTATGATAACTGTTATGATTCATGTACTTAGTGTAGATATACTTATTCCTGACACATGGTTCTCACGGATTGATATTCCTGGATCTCGACGAGAGATGTTACTCCTTGTTAGCTTGGGATGTATTGTGCAAGCTCCCTTATAGCTCTTACGCAATATGTGTCCACTGATTCTAGAGAAGACTTGCTACCTTCTCATAGAATCCCGTGCAGTGACGTGTCCTGTTTAGATCCATTCTACCACTTGGGGTGGGGGAGTAGTAGCATATACCTGTGATCAAATCCATCCCGCATTCCCGAACAGTGTTAGTTATATACCGCACTTATGACTAGCCAGGCCAGTTACTTACAGGTGCCCAAGCCGATCACAAGTTGAAACTGCTACTCACACACATTGGATAGATGGCTTACCCTGATTTGTGTACATACCATGATCAGTTCTACTTTTTTGTTCTAGCTCTAGCTCTACAACTTACCATGCCATGATACATATATGTACACTCCATGATTTCATTGTATATGCTCTATTTACAGTCTTATGGCTTTTATTCTATCTTGAGATCTGTTATGAGATATATGTACTCGTTCCATCCTAACCGGATATGTTAAAAATGTTTACAGATGCAGAGGAGGACTATTATTGCACTTACTACGGTCCACCGGACGTAGTACGTTTAGACATATACCCAAGATCCGCAGGGTGCAGTACCGCAGGACGAGATACCGTCTATCCTGTAGATAGAGTAGGTTTTTGTACTGGACCTTGTCTCCAGTCAATCTTGGGACTGTTATTATTTTGGCTTGTATTAGAGACTTTGGACTTAGACTTGTATATTCTTTGTGTTTGGACTTGACAGGTTATATTTTATTGTCGTGTTGTCTTTATCTTTTAGTATTTACTTTATCATCTTAGAGTTGTGATTGAGCACTCATATATTATCATTGCTTGTCCTCTGGTCGGAGTTGACCATATTCTCGACAGGTTTTGATATTATATAAACTATTGTTAGAGTAGTAAACCTACAGCGTTACACGCCGTTTTTACGATGAGGGCTGGGCGTTGTTACGCACACGTGCCCTTATAGCGGGTGCGGATCGTGACACAACCCCGGTCAACTCTGGTCAACTCTAGGTCAACCCTAGGTCAAACTGGTCAAATGTTGACCAACAGTTGACTTTTGGTCAACTGGTCAACTCTGGTTTGGATTTGGTCAAATTTAGACAAAGGGTTGACTCATGGTTGACTTTTGGGTAAAAAGTCAACTCTGGGTCAACCGAGCCAAAATCGGTCCAAATATGACATTTGTAGGGTGTACCTAACAAGTCACCTAAGTTTCAAGTCAATCCGAATACCCAAACCCCGTATTTTGAATTTACTCGATTACCCCTTAATACACTTACCCTTAAACCATTCTAACTTGACGCCAAGTGGTCGTCCCTTAGGAATTTTACCCCAGGCTTCCTAGGGTAGTAGGATACTAGCCTATACAATCATTACCTACCAAGTTCTCTAGGGTAAGTGGACATCCAGTCCATCTTACGGTCCATATTGGTCGTTTACCCGTTATCTTGAATATCTCAAGGCACTATATGGTATCGTGCGATACCACTCTCCAAATCCCACACGAAGTCCCGATTTCCACCTAGGAGCCTACCCGCAAACTCTATTTTATATTGGCTAGGTCTCCTTCAAGTTTGGACGCGTTCCGAATCACGGAACTCAAAATCCCCTCTTCACTAAATTCTAAATCACTCCACTCATATACACTCTCAAACTCACTTTTTCCATTCCACTTAGGACTAGTTTTAGGGGCTAGTTTAGTGGGTTTGTGGGAGTATATATGGAGTATATATATGTATATATATAGGTATACACATAGGTATTTATATTAGGGGGTTTATGGGGCAAATGTGGGCTTATTTGAGGGTGCTACTGCTGCTTGCTGCTGCTGCTAATGTTGCTACTGCTGCTGCTATGTTGCTGCAGCTGCTGCTGCTGTGTTGGGGTGGGGGGGCAGCAGCCCCTTGGCCCCCCTAGCTGCTGCCTGCTGCTCTCCTTTTCCCCCTCTTCACTTCCTCTAATTCCCTTCCATTCTCTCACTCTTTCCTTCTCTAAATCTCTCTAAACTCTATCTAAATTCTCTCTATCAATCTTATATATATATATATATATATATATATATATATATATATATATATATATTTATATATATATATATATATATATATATATATATATATATATATAATCACACACATACAAATCTCTCACTCATCCCCCTCTCTATATATGTAAATACACACACAAGTATATATATATATGTATGTGTGTGATTATATATATATATATATATATATATATATATATATATATATATATATATATATATATATATATATATATATATATATATATATATATATATATTTTGTACATGTGTTTTATTTCCTGCTGTTATTCTTGCTTTTAGGTTCGGGTTCTTAGTGGTTCTTCTCGGGTTCATGGTGGATCCGAATGAACCCGACCCACAAACCCCACCTACCACCATCCTTCCTATTTAAGCTTCCATCCCCTTCTCTCTCCTCATAACTTCTTCTTTACCATTACTTCTTCTTCTTCTTCCTTATCACTCTCTCCACCAACCAACAACAGCAGGCAAGTGCAATCTTGCTTCTTGCTTGGAGAACCATTTTTATGGTTCATTTCTCTTCCTCTCATGATTCTGTGAGAGTTTTCTGCTTAGCATTTTTGATTTTTTTGGCTGGTTTCTCCTAGATCTAAGTTGTTATATTCTCGATTTTTCATGGGTTTTGATCTCCCAACTTGGCGTGCTTTCTGGCTGGGAACTTCGTTTTCTGGCTTGGGACGAAGGCTTAGTCACGCACACGTTTTTACGTGTCTGCATGGATTTTCAGTCACGCACACGTTCTTACGTGTCTGCGTGGATTTTCAGTCACGCACACGTTCTTACGTGTCTGCGTGGATTTTAGTCACGCTCACGTTCTCATGAGCGTGCGTGGATTTTAGTTACGCTCACGTTCTCATGAGCGTGCGTGGATTTTTAGTCACGCTCACGTCTGTACGTGTCAGCGTGGATTTTAGTCACGCTCACGTCTGTACGTGTCAGCATGAATTTTAGTCACGCTCTCGCCCTTATATGCCAGCGTGAATTTTGAGTTACGCTCACGTCTTGCGTGCGTGCGTGAATTTCTTATCCTACTTTTCACGCTCACTTGTGCGTGCGTAAATTTCTTATCATTCTTCACGCTCACTTATGAGTGCGTGAATTTTCCTTCACGTTTACACTGTGCGTGCCAACGTGAACCACTTTTCACGCTCACGCTGTTTACACGCTCACTCCAACCTGCTAGACTTGTTGGCGTGACTTTTTGGCCTTAGCTTAGACTTGTTGGCGTGACTTTCTAACCAGGGTATTTCTATTTGTTCTATAACTTATTCATTTAATGATGGCATGATAATTCTTCTATTATATCCTTACGTCTTTTGGCATGAACTTGATAAAATCATGACGTGTTAATATTGTTAATATAGATTTTTATGTGGAATGCGCCTTGTGTCCTGATTGATCCAGGGATACCCAGTATGACTGAAACTTAACCCTGAGAGTTATAGACTCGACCTCATGTAATACTAATTGACTTTCATGCCTTGTTACCATTGATAATAATGGTTATCTTGACTAAATTGATCATGCGTTCCTAGTTGGAACTAAGAGACTGGCTAGTCGTCTTATTGAATTGAATGAATGAGACACGTTCATGTAATGAACTATTGCAATCGACTGGCTGATCCCGAATATTGACATGCAGGCACATGCAGGCTTTAAATTATTTAGTTATTTATTTATCTTACAAAAACAGCATGTGTACTTTATGGTCAAGGCATGATTACTCCGTGGTTAGATTTGATTGTTGCATCACGCTATGTAAAACCTACAACCTAGCCGTACGGGTATCGTTGTAGAGTTGCGCATATCGTACCCCGTACGAAAGTACTCATTTGAATGACCATGATCTACGGCATGGAACTTCACTCAACGTAGAGACCATTAAGTCAAATAAAATAATGATGGCATAGAGAGAATGGATTTCCGAGTTCTTACATGGCAGCCCTCTTGGGACTAGTAGTGCCCGACCGGCCGGCTGGTTTCCACAGATACTGTAAATCTGTCACACGGACAGGGAACAATATCTGCTTATATTATTGTACATGCTATATTAACGGCGGACGTTCCGCTGGGACTCGTCTAATTACATGATTGGCGCAATTGATTGATTGGATAGACTAGCCTTGCTTGCACATAGTAAGAACTGAGGAATCCCTATTTGCATAATTTCAGGATAACTTGGGACTCACAATAGCAAGCCGTAGTAGTTGATTGGCCATTCAAGATGATTTGTTTGTGTACTGTACCTAATCTGTTGTCTAACTGAGATGATCAGAATGTCAAGACATGACGGGCCAACTTCTGTCCTTGTTTGGTTGGGAGGTTGGTTCGAAGTGTCGTGATGTTATGTGAATCCTAGTAGAAAGCAGAGATCTATTATTATATTCTCTTACTTACTGGTTTAATCCTTCATATCGTGCTCCCTTGTGGTACTTGCTATTAGAGGTCTAACCTCTCTGGTTTTGCATGGCCAGATTTAGAGCCAGTCCCCGAGGATCCAGCTTACTTCTACCTCCAAGATGGTCAATACTAGAGGGATGATCGCAGGAGGACTCGAGTGGGTTTCCTTACTTCACCGCTCGTTTTGTTATTTACTTCATACTTAGCCGTTTGGCACCGAGATGTTAGTCGGATCGTCTTGCACTTACTTTTGCATAATTGTAACTAAAGTCAGACTGCAGCTGATAACAATTGTGTATATGTTACTATACCATCTGGCTATGTTTTGTAAAGCCAGATCTCCAGAACATTTTGACTGAGCGTTTGGGACGCCTTACTGCTTTATCTTACATGTTCTCTATTTCTGTTTCTTGTTTTGAATGATTGAGACAATAGATGTGAAGTGACCATAGTAAGACTTTCATGTAGTATACACCCCCTCGTCTGGTTAGACAGCATTGATCGTATTATACGGTATTCATCTACCCGTAATACGTAGCTGGCTGAGTCATTCCCCCGCTCTCCAGTATTCTGGTTCTGGGGCGTGACAAGGTTTTAGTGGTGGCCCATACAGGTCTGATTTCAGACTTGTGGGGTGTTTTGATTTATAGGATGTCTCAATCACACGTGTTTCCCCCTTGATCTCATAATTCGTTATTCTCAACCCTTGCTTGACATTCCGGTATCCTTTGACTTCATTGATCCTTCATGTCCGGTCGTTGATTGTTCTCTTGTCCCTTTTCTTAGGGGCACTTCGTACGTATCGGTCAGAGCTGGACAGCAACAACAAGAGCAACATGGCCAACCTGACCCTGTTGGTCAGCAACAAGGGCCAGTCTCACATCAGGAGGCTACCCAGGAAGAAGTGATAGTGGAACCAGCAGCTGGATCGCAGTATCCGGATGTTCCACCACCACCAACAGTTCCACCTACCCAAGTGGACACACCAGCCCTTCTGGAGATCATGAGAGGAATGATGGCTACTCAGCAACATCAGATGTTAGCCCAGCAGCACATGCACACTCAGCTACAAGAGCAGAATGTGTTGCTCAACCAAGGATTGCAGACGGCTTTGGAAAGAGGAGTGAGGACTGATTCAGGAGCATCAGCCAGGTTTTGCAAGTACAACCCCCGCCGTTTCGAGGGCACAGAGGATGCCATATCAGCAGATGCATGGCTTAAGGACATGGAGGCTATTCTGACAGCAGCTAAGGTACCGGCAGCAGAACGCGTGGATCTAGTGAAGTTATTACTTCAGGATCTCGCACGTGATTGGTGGGAATCAGAGGAAGTGGGCATCAGACGTTCTGTGGCTTGGGACGATTTCACTGCCAGATTCAAGACAAAGTACTATGGAGTTGTGGCGCGGTTTGAGCTACAACAGAAGTTTATCAACCTCAGGCAGGCCGGCAAGACTGTAGATGCTTATGCAGCGGAGTTCTGCAGATTGAGTAGATTCGCCCCAGAGATGGTAGCAACAGAGAGCCAGAGGGCCATGAGGTTTCAGCAAGGGTTTCATCTTGAGCTCTTGCAATTGATAGAGGGGCACAATTACCAAACTTTTGACGAAGTATTGACGGCAACTCGAAGGCATGAGATCACCATTCAGAGGCTTGCAGCAAGGACTGGGGGTCAGAAAAGATTCCACAGTCAGATTGAAGGAGGAGGGGGAGCAGCGCCCCGAACAACAGCACCATCCACTGGCATTCGTATCCACGATGTGGCGATACGAGGACCAACACCACCACCCAGGCAGCAGCAACAGCAACAGAGGAAGAACCAGCAACCCCCGGCAGGCTGTACTTATTGTGGGAAGATGGGGCACACTAGAGATGTGTGTCGGACATTGAATGGACTGTGTCTGATATGTGGAAATCCAGACCATCGGGTTACCACATGTCCCATGAATTCGAGGTCAGGAGGACCAGGGCAGCAGTTTCCTGCTCTGCCAGCACCAGGGGCAGGCCAGTATCGAGGACCAGCAGTGGCAGTGAGGCCGTTGGCACAGCGTCCGTTAGTACCGCAGGCTCAGATATTTCGGCAGCAGGAGCCGCCGATGCAGCAACACCAGCATAGACCACCCCAGCATCATCAAGGAAGGGGCCAGCAACAGCATCAGGTTAGGCCGCAGCAGGAAAACCAGCAAGGAGGTCGAGGGCAGGCATTCACTTTATCCTTGGAGGAGGCATTGGCATCAGGAGATGTTGTGGCAGGTAACATTCTCGTCGCCTCATATCCCGCAGTAGCATTGTTTGATTCGGGAGCATCCCATTCATTTATATATGCACGATTTACGACACGACTAGGAATAGAGTTCGAGGCATTGCCAGGGAGGTTGAATATACTCACTGGTAATGGGCTCGTAGGAGTTAGTAGAATTATTCTAGCGTGTAGTGTTGTAGTTTGCGAGCATTCCTTACCCTTCCGGTTGATAGAATTTCCTGTTGGAAATTTTGACGTTATCTTAGGCATGGACTGGCTGAAAGACAGTCATGCGATAATAGATTGTCGTAGAGGGAGTGTATCTTTTGATATTCCAGGCATGAAGCGGTTCACCTTAGTCAGATCATAGGCAACTCAGCAAGAGCAGGGAGTAGTAGCGGCAATGGAAGAAGTTCAGATTCCGAATGTAGTTGAAGAATTTCTAGACGTATTTTCCGAAGAACTTCCAGGTCTACCACCAGTTAGAGATATTAAGTTCAGTATAGAATTGGTACCAGGAACTAAACCGATATCAGATCGAATTTATAGAATGGCGGAGATATATCAGCACATAGAGGAACTGAAGGAGAAGAAGTTCATCCAAGCTGGCGTGTCACCATAGGCAGCACCAGTAGTACTTGTGGGAAAGAAGGATGGGTCATCCAGATTGTGCATTGACTACAGGAAGCTTAACGCGGCAACAGTGAAGAACAAGTACCCATTACCCAGGATCGATGACTTATTTGATCAGTTGAGCAAAGCTAGAGTTTTCTCCAAGATAGATCTTCGTTCAGTGTACCATCAGGTGAGGGTTCGGATGGAAGATATTCCCAAGACAGCGTTCAGGTCGAAGTATGGGCATTATGAATTCTTAGTAATGTCGTTTGGTTTGACCAATGCTTCAGCAATATTCATGGATTTGATGAATCGCATCTTTATGCCTTACTTAGATCAGTTTGTTATTGTATTTCTTGACGACATTCTCGTATACTCTGCTAGTGAAGAGGATTATGAAGACCACCTCAGAAAAGTGTTACAGGTTCTGAGAGAGAACCAGTTGTATGCCAAGCTCAGCAAGTGTGAGTTTTGGTCGGATCACATTTCATTTTTGGGTCACATCATATCAGGAGCCGGAGTAGCAGTAGATCCCAAGAAGATAGAAGTAGTAGAAAGTTGGCCAGTACCCAAGACCGTAGCAGATGTGCGGAGCTTCTTGGGATTGGCAGGATATTACAGAAGGTTTGTGTCAGACTTTGCAAGGCTTTCAGCACCCATGACCCGCTTGACCCGGAAGGATGTACCATTTGTTTGGTCGGCAGAATGTCAGGCATCATTCGAGACTTTGAAGCAGAAGTTGATATCAGCACCTATTCTTACATTGTCAGTTGGACCCGGAGATTTTACAGTATATTGTGATGCGTCAGGTAAAGGACTTGGATGTGTCCTTATGCAACATGGGAAGGTGATATCATATGCATCTAGGCAGTTTCGGGACCACGAGAAGAATTACCCAACTCATGGTTTGGAGTTAGCGGCAGTAGTGTTTGCTCTGAAGCTATGGAGGCATTACTTATATGGTGACCGAGTGGAGATGTACACAGACCACAAAAGTCTGAAGTACATCTTTACTCAGAAGGAACTAAACATGAGGCAGAGAAGATGGTTGGAGTTGATTAAGGATTATGACGTGGAGCTTCAGTATCATCCAGGCAAGGCTAATGTAGTAGCAGACGCTCTTAGCAGGAGAGGCGGCGCATTTATGTTGACAACACAGAGGCATATCTTAGAAGACCTTCAGGAGATGGGCATCGAAGTTATACTTCCTAGTAATATAGGAGTTCTATCAAGTCTGCAAGTTCAATCCGACTTGGTAGGCAGGATCAAGGCAGCTCAGGCACAAGACCCAAGGATTCAGAAGCTTAGGGCAGAATGTGAGTCAGGACTCAGGAAGGAGATGAGAATTCATGAAGATGGTACACTTAGGTTTGGATCACGTCTATGTGTACCTAGTGGAGATATCAGACAGGAGGTTATGGCAGAAGCTCACAGTTCTCAGTATTCTATTCACCCTGGAGGGACCAAGATGTACCAAGATATCAAGCAGCATTTCTGGTGGAACGGGATGAAGAGGGAGATAGCTAGATTTGTTTTCCGTTGCTTGGTATGTCAGCAAGTGAAGGCAGAACAGCAGAGGCCAGCTGGGTTATTACAACCGCTTCCTATCCCGGAATAGAAATAGGAGCATATTACAATGGACTTTGTGACCGGTTTACCGAGATCACCAAGTGGTAAGGACGCTATTTGGGTAATAGTGGACCGACTTACGAAGGTAGCACACTTTCTTCCTTTCAGAGTAGGGCAATCTACAGAAAAGTTGGCAGAGTTGTATATGCAACAGATAGTCAGGCAGCATGGAGTCCCTGTCAGTATTGTGTCGGATCGAGATACCCGCTTTATATCACATTTCTGGAAGAGCTTACATCATAGTCTGGGTACCAAGTTAAGGTTTAGCACAGCCTACCATCCGCAGACGGATAGGCAATCAGAAAGAACGATTCAGACTTTAGAAGACATGTTACGAGCTTGCACTCTAGATTTTGGAGGGTCTTGGGAGAGTCACCTGCACTTAATCGAGTTCTCATACAACAATAGTTATCAAGCCAGTATCCAGATGGCGCCATTCGAAGCACTACATGGTAAGAAGTACAGGTCACCGCTTGCATGGGATGATATCGGGGAGAGGAAGATGTTAGGTCCAGAAATGATTGTTCAGACGGTTGAAGTGGTTAAGGGAATTAGAGAGCGACTTCGAGTTGCGCAGGACCGGCATCGTCATTGGGCGGACCAGCATCGTAGGCCGTTAGAGTTCTCTGTTGGGGACCACGTATTCTTGCGGATCTCACCTACTCTTGGGGTCATTAGATTTGGCGTTCGCAGGAAATTGAGTCCGTGGTACGTGGGCCCATTTGTTATCCTTGATCGGATAGGCGATGTTGCTTATCGTTTATCCCTCCCACCTTCGTTACGAGAGGTGCATGACGTGTTTCATGTATCCCAATTACGTAGGTATGTATCGGACCCAAGCCATGTCCTCGATCACTCTGAGCTGGTTGTTGGTACCAACCTGTCTTACGAGGAACAGCCTGTGTCCATTTTGGACCGAAGAGAGAAGATACTCAAGAACCGAACAATTAGTCTTGTCCGTGTTGCTTGGGGTCATCACTCCTTGGGAGAGTTAACGTGGGAACGTGAGGATGATATCCGATCACGGTATCCACACCTGTTTGACTCACAAGGTATATCTCTTTCTGTATACCTTGATTGTCATGATTCTTCATGCTTATCACCTTATGGGTAGGGCTACTTGATATCGTGGATTGATGAATTTACATATATAGTACTTGCTCTTGATATGGTAAAAATGATTGCTTGCTCACTAGAATTGCTAGTATTAGTTTAGCTCCGATAATTCTACCTGCTTGGATTTGAAATTCAGAGGACGGAATTTTTCTAAGGTGGGTAGAGATGTCACTCCTCGTTCCCAGAATGCGTATTTTTATACATGTACAACTCATATATATTTATTTAGTATTTATCATGTATCATCCTGTATTTAAATTCCTTTAATTTCATGTTAATTAATTATCTGTATTTTATTTACTGTAATTTTATTCCTGTATTTTATTTTATTTTCTGCATTTTATTTCCTGCTGTTATTCTTGCTTTTAGGTTCGGGTTCTTAGTGGTTCTTCTCGGGTTCATGGTGGATCCGAATGAACCTGACCCACAAACCCGGCCCACAAACCCCACCTACCACCATCCTTCCTATTTAAGCTTCCATCCCCTTCTCTCTCCTCATAACTTCTTCTTCACCATTACTTCTTCTTCTTCTTCCTCATCACTCTCTCCACCAACCAACAACAGCAGGCAAGTGCAATCTTGCTTCTTGCTTGGAGAACCATTTTTATGGTTCATTTCTCTTCCTCTCATGACTCTGTGAGAGTTTACTACTTAGCATTTTTTATTTCTTTGGCTGGTTTCTCCTAGATCTAAGTTGTTATATTCTCGGTTTTTCATGGGTTTTGATCTCCAACTTGGCGTGCTTTCTGGCTGGGAACTTCGTTTTCTGGCTTGGGACGAAGGCTTAGTCACGCATACGTCTTTACGTGTCTGCGTAGATTTTCAGTCACGCACACGTTCTTACGTGTCTGCGTGGATTTTAGTCACGCTCACGTTCTCATGAGCGTGCGTGGATTTTAGTCACGCTCACGTTCTCATGAGCGTGCGTGGATTTTTAGTCACGCTCACGTCTGTACGTGTCAGCGTGGATTTTAGTCACGCTCACGTCTGTACGTGTCAGCGTGAATTTTAGTCACGCTCTCGTCCTTACATGCCAGCGTGAATTTTGAGTTACGCTCACGTCTTGCGTGCGTGCGTGAATTTTTTGTCCCACTTTTCACGCTCACTTGTGCGTGCGTGAATTTCTTATCATTCTTCACGCTCACTTATGAGTGCGTGAATTTTCCTTCACGTTTACACTGTGCGTGCCAACGTGAACCACTTTTCACGCTCACGCTGTTTACACGCTCACTCCAACCTGCTAGACTTGTTGGCGTGACTTTTTGGCCTTAGCTTAGACTTGTTGGCGTGACTTTCTAACCAGGGTGTTTCTATTTGTTCTATAACTTATTCATTTAATGATGGCATGATAATTCTTCTATTATATCCTTACGCCTTTTGGCATGAACTCGATAAAATCATGACGTGTTAATATTGTTAATATGGATTTTTATGTGGAATGCGCCTTGTGTCCTGATTGATCCAGGGATACCCAGTATGACTGGAACTTAATCCTGAGAGTTATAGACTCGACCTCATGTAATACTAATTGACTTTCATGCCTTGTTACCATTGATAATAATGGTTATCTTGACTAAATTGATCATGCGTTCCTAATTGGAACTAAGAGACTGGCTAGTCGTCTTATTGAATTGAATGAATGAGACACGTTCATGTAATGAACTATTGTAATCGACTGGCTGATCCCGAATATTGACATGCAGGCACATACAGACTTCAAATTATTTATTTATTTATTTATTTATTTATTTATTTATCTTACAAAAACAGCATGTGTACTTTATGGTCAAGGCATGATTACTCCGTGGTTAGATTTGATTGTTGCATCACGCTATGTAAAACCTACAACCTAGTCGCACGGGTATCGTTGTAGAGTTGCGCATATCGTACCCCGTACGAAAGTACTCATTTGAATGACCATGATCCACGGCATGGAACTTCACTCAACGTAGAGACCATTAAGTCAAATAAAATAATGATGGCATGGAGAGAATGGATTTCCGAGTTCTTACATGGCAGCCCTCTTGGGACTAGTAGTGCCCGACCGGCCGGCTGGTTTCCACAGATACTGTAAATCTGTCACACGGACAGGAAACAATATCTGCTTATATTATTGTACATGCTATATTAACGGCGGACGTCCCGCTGGGACTCGTCTAATTACATGATTGGCGCAATTGATTGATTGGATAGACTAGCCTTGCTTGCACATAGTAAGAACTGAGGAATCCCTATTTGCATAATTCCAGGATAACTTGGGACTCACAATAGCAAGCCGTAGTAGTTGATTGGCCATTCAAGATGATTTGTTTGTGTACTGTACCTACTCTGTTGTCTAACTGAGATGATCAGAATGTCAAGACATGACGGGCCAACTTCTGTCCTTGTTTGGTTGGGAGGTTGGTTCGAAGTGTCGTGATGTTATGTGAATCCTAGTGGAAAGCAGAGATCTATTATTATATTCTCTTACTTACTGGTTTAATCCTTCATATCGTGCTCCCTTGTGGTACTTGCTATTAGAGGTCTAACCTCTCTGGTTTTGCATGGCCAGATTTAGAGCCAGTCCCCGAGGATCCAGCTTACTTCTACCTCCAAGATGGTCAATACTAGAGGGATGATCGCAGGAGGACTCGAGTGGGTTTCCTTACTTCACCGCTCGTTTTGTTATTTACTTCATACTTAGCCGTTTGGCACCGACATGTTAGTCGGATCGTCTTGCACTTACTTTTGCATAATTGTAACTAAAGTCAGACTGCAGCTGATAACAATTGTGTATATGTTACTATACCATCTGGCTATGTTTTGTAAAGCCAGATCTCCAGAACATTTTGACTGAGCGTTTGGGACGCCTTACTGCTTTATCTTACATGTTCTCTATTTCTGTTTCTTGTTTTGAATGATTGAGACAATAGATGTGAAGTGACCATAGTAAGACTTTCATGTAGTATACACCCCCTCGTCTGGTTAGACAACATTGATCGTATTATACGGTATTCATCTACCCGTAATACGTAGCTGGCTGAGTCATTCCCCCGCTCTCCAGTATTCTGGCTCTGGGGCGTGACAGTGGGTGTGTTCCTATATATATATATATATATATATATATATATATATATATAAAATAAAAATATATATATATATATATATATATATATATATATATATATATATATATATATATATATATTTTTATTTTATATATATATATATATATATATATATATATATATATACACTCACACACATATATATCTCATACACACACACACACACACATATATATATATATATATATATATATATATATATATATATATATATATATATATATATATATATATATAGACACTCACACACACACACACTACCACAATAAATTAGGAGTGCCTAAACCACTTAGACATAAATCTAATTTATTCTAGGAGTGTCCAAATCTGGGAAAAACTCAAGGACACAACCACAAATCCTAACTTCTCCTAGGACACTCCGAACGGACTCAAACTTGACACGAATAGGGACACAAACACGGGGATCAATCCTACGGGGTCCAACCTAGATTACATGTTGAAAAGAATAAGTTAGAGAATAGGTTGTACCTATCGGGAGATGGATTTTCGATTCGAAAGTCCTCCGACACGGCCCCGACACAATGAATTATTTAGGACACACCCTTGCACTTCTTGCTCCCAAAAGCTTGGAGAAGCTTCACTTGGGGTAAAGGAAGAGTTGGATGGAAGAAAAATGGGAATGAGAGATTATTTTGGAGATGATTTCCAAGGAAATCTATTCTTGCTTTTGAGAAGAAAGATTGGAGAAGAAGAAGACTTAGAAATTTTGAAGTGGAAGAAGAAAGAATGGGGGAAAGGTGGCCGGCCCTATGGGGAAGGGGTTGGGGCTTCTTGTTAATTACAAGTTTGCCCCTCACTTGCTTACATGCTAAGTTATCCTCCTAATTTGGTTTTGGGAGTTAGTTTAGGTTAAATAAAAATTCTAATTAAGCCTAAACACTCATGGGGGACTAGTCCAAACTCCTAGACCTAATTGTCAAGTATGGTGGGCCATGGCTAATTAAATTGTTAAGCACAACTCAAGTCGAAATTCTCCGGAGTCCCGAATTAAGTCGGAATGCGATGAAATTCGAACCCGACTCCTATAATCATTAAATATTAATATTCATGAAATAAAATTCTCAGAAATATTCTAAAATGGAAAATTACCATTTTACCCCTAACTTAGAAAAGTGAGGGTGACAGCGGTGGTGGTGATGAGCGTGGTGAGAGACGGAGACGGTGGTGGCGATGTCCTGGTCTTTGTGACGGAGGTGATGGGGATGGTATTTGGCGGCTATGATGGCGACGGTAACGGCGAGTGCCAGGTGGGGAGCGGGTTTTTCGGCTTCGGCCGATAGTGGTGGCACTGGTGTGGGTTTGGCCAGGACTGGTCGGGTTGTCGGGTGGTGATGGAGGGTGGTTAACTGGTGGTGATGGTGGCAGCGGGTACTGCGTTGGCAAGGATGCTGCAGGAGAGAGGTGGATGGTGGTTGACTCTAGTGAGGCCACGAGGAGGATCGGAGGCAGTGGTGGTGGAATCGTGTTGGTGGTGTGAAGAATGGTGATGGCCAAGAGGCCGATTTGGGGGCTGGTCACGGTGGTGGCGTAGGGAGGCTGTTGTGGCTGTGTCTAGGTTAGGGCTAGGTTTAAAATCAGAGATTGTGTCGGGTTTGTCGACACTGAGGAGAATAGTTGTACTTGTATAGAAAGATGATATAGTGGATGGGGAGGGAACACGGACACGATGCATGATGCTGAGATGGTTGTGAAAATTCATAGAAAAAGAGGGCAAATACCTCTCCTTTTATAGGAGGTGGAAATCACATTAGGATAAGGATTGGGAGGATTTAAATCCCCATTAGATAATTACATAATTATTCAAATAGATTTAAAATAAATTTATCGAATCCAAATCAATCTAGATAAAACTTATTTTTAATTTAAAGCAATTTTAAAATAAGGCCAATATAATCTTTTCCAATTTAAATCATCATAATTAATTAAATATTAAATTAAACAATTTCCAAAATAAGCTTTAATAAATAATAAAAATATATTAATAAATAATTTCGAAATTCACAATAAACTTTAAATATTTGGAATGCATTTTTATAAATAAACAAACAATTAGTTTTCGAAATAATATCAAAGTGGACAATGAAATAAATTTCATGTCACTCGTACACAAATAGTCTATTTTGACATAAAGCAATAGTTTTTCTAAATTATCACTTATATTTGTATCATAAAATAAAATTGTCTTCTTTATAAATAATAAAAAAATAAAGGTTTGACAATCTCGACGCGACACAATAAATAAAAATAAAATACATATTTTTATACGAAGAATTCTTTTAATAAAATATTTGTATATATAAAAATATGTACCATCCGGCAATTTCGCGCGCTACGTACAAATACGAAAAATGTGAACTTGTACGCGACGTACAATTACGAAGTACAATTACCAAAATAACAATTCAATTCCAAAATAAAAAAATAAAAAAATTTAGTAAAATTTAGGAGTTTTACAATACTAATTGAAACAATTTTAAACAAAAGTAATATTAAACACATAATTGAATAGCAATCAAGTCTTGATCATTACAAAATACAAACTGAAATAAGATTTGGGATAAGGAGTTGAAGAATTTGGGTGAAGAAGTTTAGAATTTAAACTTTTTATTTAATATATATATATATATATATATATATATATATATATATATATATATATATAAGTCGGGTTTCGGGTTCTTCGGGTAACCCGGCATATGAACCCGAGCCCAACCCAATTTATGATCGGGTTCAAATATTTGAACCCAAATCCGAGCCCGAATCCGAATATCTTCAATCCTAACCTAACACATTAACGGGTTTACTCGATCGGGCTCGGGTTTAGCCCGCCCAAGCTGCACCCCTATACGTGCTCGGCTAGCGGGAATGAACAATGGTAGCCGGGTAGGAGGTAGGATCATGTGGTGTAGATAATTAGAATTGGTTTAGGCCTTACATGAAAATTCTCTTTTAAGACATATGGATCCAATTCAATATCGTACCTCATGGACCAACTCCGATTCGGATCACACCGCATTCCCAACACAATACAATACAACTTAGATATCTAGTATATGTGACTAGCATCCAAGTATGTACTCCCACTATTTTAGGTTATTGCAGCAACCTATTTAGCAACTCTTTTTAATTAATAATAGCTAAATAAAGTTATCTTAACAATAACATTAGTAACTATCGTTTATAAGAGTTAATAATATTTTTTATTTACCATGTTCTTAAAGTTAAATCCTTAACGTAAAGTAGTAGAACCAACCAAAATGTCCTACAACTCAAGAAGGGGGTTTTCTTGTCAAAAGTTAAGGTACTCGTCTACAAGATTTTGTCTAATTTTGGACATCTTAGTTAGTTGTGATTTTACATTATTATTTATTTTAGTTTGCAAAAGTTCAACTCAAGTTTAAACATATAATTGGATTAGCAAGATGTTTGGTTACATGCAATCTAATCATTTTTCTTGGACTAATTATCCTAATGGTGCTCCAACTATAATGTTCGAACATTTTTGGCATCTTAAGTTTTTACTGTTCGGTTTTGGCATCCAAATTTTATAAATTGTTCTTTTGAAGCACATTTCATTAATTTCGAACCACCACTTCAAAAACATATCTTATAATACAAAAGTATAGTTTAAATACTTGTATTGCAATATATTCTTTTGAATTGGTCCCGATGTACTTCAAATTGACGAAAAGTGTTTCAAAAGAGCATTTTATGAAGTTTGTGGCCAAAATCGAGCAACAAAAAATTAAGGTGTCAAAAATGTTCGAACGCTATAGTTGAGATGCCATTAGGATATTCAACTTTTTTTTGTGATTACGTGTTTGTCTTGTAGGAACCCTAGGGGGGGTGAATAGGATCAAGCTAACTAATCAAGCACTTAGCACAAGCTAATGGACAATTTTAAAATATAAGTGCAAGAGAAGAAGCAATAACAATACCGACACACGATATATCCTGGTATCCTCCCAAGGGGCACTCCAGTCCCGGAACTCTCTCAGGCTTTAATCCACTATTTTGAGTAAATAGTTACACACGAGTTTGGATCCGAAGAACTCGCCAACTTCTTATACGAGAGCTTTAATTCGAAGGCCTCTCCGACTTCAACCGAGAGTTTGGATACGAAGACTCTCCAACTTCAACCGAGAGTTTGAATACGAAGACTCTCTAACTTCAACCTTTCACAATAGGTTTTGATCTCCTTATACAACAAGATGAAGATCTTACTTTTCAACTCAATAACTCTAACACAATTTGTGGATAGCAAATGAAAGCTTTGTAGAGTTGTTTGTGGATAGGCTTTGGTGGTTTAGAAATTTTTAGGCTCAAAGCATCAGCATTGAATGAAGGATTCAAGGCTATTTATAACCAAAGCTTTGAAAAGAGCTCAAAGGCAACTTTTCAGTCAGCGAACCGGCATACCGTCGGTATGGACCGGCATGCCGATCTGGAATGTAACGACTAGAAATATATCCGTTGGGATCATTAAATGCTCGAAATTCGACCGTTGGAATTTCAAACGTTACTAAATCGGTATACCGTCGGTATAGATCGGTATTCCGTCGGTATGCTGATTTTGTAGACAGAAACTTTCTGTGAACAAAATCGGTATGCCGTCGATATAGACCGGTATACCGCCGGTATGCCGATTTTCATCCAAAAATGATCCTAGACTAATTTTTACCCTAGTTTTCGATTTTGCCATCCATTTTTTGTGTTTACAATTATTTCTAAGACTCATTACAGACTCTAAATATACTGTTGCAGGTGCAGACTTCTTCAGAGTCTTGAAATGATGATGGCATGGCTTGGCTTCTTCCTTTGATAGGTGCTGACTCTTTTCCTTGGTGGCAGCTGTCCAAAGATATCAAGTTTGTGAAAACTGAATACCTTTCGGGGGCTTCGCCTCTGAACCCCCGACGAGGGGCGCTGCCCTCTCGACTCCCGTCCGCTGACTGGACAGCGGAACCCCCGAGTGCGTGGCTCCGGAGATGTCGTCGGGTGGTTCAGAGAAATCTTGTGGGATCCGTCATCTTTGGCCCATCATGATTTCTTCATTGCATATGTCCACATTGATCTTGCTTATTGCTTTTCTACATGTACATGTTAGACGAACAAAACAATATACATAATAGTAAGTATGATAAGTTTAATGCACATTAGGACAATGCTGAGTTTAAGTATAAGTGCTAAGGTGATAGCATAAATGTTAGTGATATCATAATGATTAAACTTAATTGAATGACCACAATCAAAAACATAGTTTTGATTTTGGCAATCCGATTAAATTTAAGATAGATAAGCTTATATCACTAATATGTAAATCAATAGGCACATATCACCAAAGGTATAAGTATAAGTAGAAATGCTATAGCGATAGTATGAAGATTAGTGATAATGAAATGCTAAACTCAACATATTAACCATATTAAAAAATATGATACAATTATTGGGCCAACATGTCTCAACATTTATGATAGTAGTTTATGACAACCTGAATCTTCAATGACCTATTTGGCAACTAGAAACTATTTGAAAGTTATAAATTTAGTTCCTTTTAAGCTTATAAAAGCAAAACAAAAAGTATGTTTATATGCTAAAATATTATATGCTTATTTAAAACTATAGCAAAAGAAAAAAGAAATAGAAGGTGGACCATATTTATTAGTTTGCATAAATTTTGTATATAAATAAATAATAATAAATATGATATTTACTAGTTTCATAATAGTTTATTATTTTGGATGGAAAGTAGATGGGTCTATTTTTCCTTATTTATGTTGAAATTTAATTTTCTACAAACTACATCAACAGAAAATTAGAAAGAAAAAAAACATACTACTTTTCTAATTTCCATGTAATTCATAATAGCCAAATATATCATAATAAAATTGTTTTCTAAGTTTACTACAGCTATGTTGGTAAGCTATTTGTACCAATTGGATCTATAATATACAAGTCAAGTTGTACCTATAACCATGTTCACAAGTTATGCGTCTATAATATGAACAATAATGCTATGACTATAACTAAAGGGTTACAATTCTTTTACAATTTGCGACGTGGTCGGCCTTCATTGGAGGGAAGAAGAGAGAGGTGGGATCATGTTAGGCTAGCAGTAGGGTAGAGTAGTTGTAAGAAGGTTGTAAAGATTTGGTAGTAAAATAATGCTAAGTTTACATAACCCCTACCATGTTAGCAGGAGGGTAGTAAGTTGTAAGAAGGTAACAAGTCTCATTCTCGATAGGTAATAACAAAACTAAATAATCCAAGTCACATAATCTTCACCATGCAAAACAACCCAAGTTATACAAGTCTAAAATATTTTCGTTTAGTTTAAGGGTTTCGTATAATATTCAAAAATTTCGTTCAGGTCTCCATTATGGACGGTCAGTCAAGTCAGTCGTTAGGTTGAGATCCAAATTCTTTTTTGGACAATATAAAGACCAAAACACAATATTTTAATTTTATACGAGACCTATAACTAAGTAACCCTTTAAAAATTAGTAACTCACGAGTTACTCTAAGATTTTTGATTAAATTTATGTACGTCACCAAATTTAAACAACTAAGGAAAAAATTATATAATATTTATGTATTCTTTCATGTGGTCATACTACTTTTTCGAATCAAAGTATCTATGAATCAAAATTTATTTTCAAGTATGTGATGAAAATATTGCTATATATTAACACGAGGGATCTCATTTCAAGCGTACATGTTCAATGACATAGTAACATCACTAATCAAATTATTAACATATAAATAACTTAAAAAAAATAATGCTAATTTGTACTTATAAATTGTTCCTCCAAACTAATCATCCTTATATGACAGCTGATGTGACATGTTAAATAATATTATGTTTCATATAACATGACAAATTTTAACCAAAAAATTAATTACACAATTTTTTTATATTAATATTAATACGAATGTTAATGTTAGTATAAATATTAATATTAATGTCAACGTTTAATATTAATATTATTGTTAATGTTAACATGAATATTAATTTTAATTTTAAATTTATCATGTCAGCTGTCACGAGAAATTGTTTGGAAAAAAAATTAGAGGGACAAATTGCATTATTCTTAAAAAAAAATTAGTATTGGAAAAATATCTCATTAATATAAAATCCAACACTAATTAATAGTTAACTTGTTTCAAAAAAAAAAAAAGTAGCAGTAAATTGTTACACAGTAACCGATCAGAAGGCTCTTAAATTTTTACTGTGCCAACTGTAAAACAAAGTAGCAGTAAATTTTATTTTCCAAAAGTGTCATTTCTCTTCTCCATCTCTGAATTCATCAAAAGTAACAAAAATAAAATCCAAAATAAAAATAAAAATAAACAAATAAAGTTTGAAAAAGCAGCAGCAGCAGCTCTCTGTCACCTGCTGGCTGCTGCCACTCTCCATGCTATTCACTGAAGAGAGAGAGAGAGAGAGAGAGAGAGAGTGAGAGAAACGAAGGAAAGAGAGTACATTTATAGAGAGAGAGCGAAGAGAACCCATAGTTCCGAAATATCGGACGTACCGGACGATGACTCGGACCGTTATTTTGTAAGCAATGGCTCTGCAGCTGCTACTTCCTCTTCTTCTTCTTCTCCTTCTCCTTCTCCTCGGGACGTCGCCGAGCTCCGTCCGCGCCGGCTCCGACGACGGTGAGCTCACCGTTCCTGTCCGTTCCGCTCTCGTGCGGCGCGGTGCCGCCACTCGCCGCCGACATAGTCCCCACCCCACCCGACGAGATTATCTTATAGTTTGCAGAAAGATTGCATTTTTGCACTATTTTATTCCCCAATGTTCCTTCTTTTTACTGTTTCGGTCCTCCCCCTTTCCGTTATTTGCATAAAAGTTCCGTTCTTTCACTGGTCCATGCATTAGTATTTGACGTAAAAATGCTTTCTTTCAGTATTTTTTTTGGAAGTCACGGGCTTCTCTGAAATTTTGCCCAAAAATTAAAAAAATAGTGGGACGTAGTTGCTCTGTAATCATCTTTATTTAGAGTTATTATTTACACATTCCTTTCTTTGTTTGCTAATATTAATGTAGATTTTCAGAAATTTCATGACTTTGTCAGCAACTTTTGAAATAATGATAGACTTATAGTTTTGTAGCTGGTCCCTAATTTTATTTAATTTCAAGTAAGAAAAGAAAATCATATTGAATTTTTTACGGCTAATATGCGCACGTTTTTTTTTTCTTTTCTTTTATAGTTATTTATATAAGTGATATTTTTCTTTATATCCATTTTTCTTGTGTATATACAAAAGTTTCAGATGTATGTAGTTATCATTTATTTTCTTTTTTGGAATTAATATATTTATCATATGTGACAAAGTACCAAATACTGGACATCTGCAATTTAAAAAAAAAAAATACCAAAATTATTGCAAAAACCAATATTAAAAATCTAATTACTTCTATGGTCAGCCACTTTTTTTCTATGACCCAGAATTTTCAGTTTTCTCCCTTTCCCCAGATTTTTATTACTATTAATAAAATATTTTCTCCTTTTCTCTTCATTCTTACATTATAATAACCATTTTTGTGTGTTTGTATAGTGTTCATATAACTGTTATTATTCCCCAGCAACAATGTTGTCAATGATTATTATTCTTTCTTAATTGGGTTTGTTTGAGTAAGAGACTATTGATGTTTTACTGTTAAGGAGTGTAACATTATCATTTGAAAGATCTTATTTGATAGAGTAGTAAAGAGTAATTTTATTTTATATTTTTATTTTTGCAAATTCCTCTCAGGAGCTACTCTTTTGGAGATCAAGAAGTCATTTAGCAATGTGGGTAATGTGCTCTACGACTGGACCGATGACCCGTCTTTAGATTACTGTTCTTGGAGAGGAGTGGCTTGTGACAATGTAACATTTAATGTCATAGCACTGTAAGTGTTAACCAGCACTTTTTTAAGTTGATGTTTGCATACTCTTGTTGTGGCATTTGATGGGAATTCTTATATTTGGATCAGTAATTTGTCGGCGTTGAATCTTGATGGAGAAATCTCGCCAGCTATCGGAGACCTGAAGGGTCTTCTTTCCATGTATTCCATCTTGTTCTTAGCTTAGGAATATTACATTTTTGACTGCTGAGATATTTATGGAATATGTTCTAACAACATGGTCTGTTGTTCGCATTTTGATAGTGATCTCAAGCTAAATAGTCTCACCGGGCAGATCCCCGATGAGATTGGCGAGTGTTCTCAACTGAGGAATCTGTAAGTTTTATAAATCGAGTATTTTTGTCCAAACCATGACGATGCTGAGGATATTTGGAGATGAACCTTTTCTTGAATAGATACTTCGTCAAGTAACTTATTGATGGCTCGACTCAGGGATCTGTCATTCAACAATATATATGGGGACATACCATTTTCAATTTCAAAGTTGAAGCAGTTGGAAATTTTGTGAGTCATGTTGTTTAACGTATTGGATGTTTTCGGTCATTGCTCCCAGTAGCTCACACTTGATGTTTTATCTAATAGAATTCTAAAGGGCAACCAGTTGAATGGACCTATTCCTTCGACACTGTCTCAGAACCCAAACTTAAAGATTTTGTAAGGCTTTTGTCCGTTCCTTCTTAATTGGATACTTTTGATTGAGTGGATGCTGATCCTCTTCTTCGCCAGGGACCTGGCTCAGAACAAATTGAGTGGCACTATACCTAGGTTGATTTATTGGAATGAAGTTCTGCAATATTTGTAAGTGGTTCGAAGTTTGATATTTGCTTTTCTTTCTTGATTTCATCATACTCATGGTGAGATGCATTAACCGGTTTGCATATTATTGTTCAGGGGACTACGGGAGAACAATTTGGAGGGATCCCTCTCTCCTGATATGTGCCAATTGACGGGATTGTGGTACTTGTGAGTTCTATTGCCACTGTTTTCATCTCCACAATTTCATATAATTGTGAAGGTCCTCCTGAATTTTGTTCTCTTGTAGTGATGTGAAAAACAACAGCCTCACAGGGGAAATACCTAAGAATATTGGGAAGTGTACAAGTTTTCAGGTTTTGTACGTACCATCATGTTTTGAGTATTCAATGACACTCTTTCTTTGCACTTTTAAATAACAAATATTTGTTCAAATGCAGGGATCTGTCTTACAATAAACTCAGTGGAGAAATCCCCTTCAACATCGGGTTTCTGCAAGTTGCTACGTTGTAAGTGGTTCTAATTGCTGCCTCTACAAACAAGTACACCTTATAAGCACCATCAACTATCTACAAAGAAAATAAAGAATACTATTCTGCATCACATTATTTGCATAGAGTTCAATATTTCTTATGGACTACAGATCCTTGCAAGGGAACAAGTTTACTGGGCATATTCCGTCAGTGATTGGTTTGATGCAGGCTCTTGCAGTTTTGTAAGTTCCATGAAGCTCTTAGATTAAGTCCAAGCTACTTGTAATCTTATAGACAAAAGGATAAGAGGAAGATTCCGAATGATGCTCTTTTGAACTTGTGTCATTTTGATTTGATGTTCCTACTGAAACTTTGATTTGAGATGCCATACAAATCTTTCTTTTGGATGCTGCAGAGATCTGAGTTTCAACAGTTTAACTGGACCAATTCCGCCTATTTTGGGAAACTTGACGTACACAGAAAAGCTGTAAGTTTATAAATTGTACATGTGTAAACCATTTTATATCACTAAATCTCAGTAAATATAATAGCTGGGGGAATATCATGATTAGTTTAAGATACACAGAAAAGCTGCAAGTGTATAAATTATACATGTGTAAAACCATTTTATATCACTAAATCTCAGTAAATATAGTAGCTGGGCGAATATCACAATTGGTTTAAGATACCATACCAAAAAACAAAAATTCATATTTATTCAAATGGACTTTTTCTACATGTATATTAGGACGTTAACGAATTAACCCTCATCTTATAGGTATTTACATGGAAACAAGTTGATTGGACCTATTCCACCAGAGCTTGGGAATATGACGAGGCTTCATTACCTGTAGGAGTGCAACCTTTTGATACAATCTTATATCAAGCATTTGAAGATGAAAGAAACTTAATATTCAAAGACTAAAAACATGCAGGGAACTGAATGATAATCAGCTTACTGGGCACATTCCACCTGAGCTTGGGAGACTCACTGACTTGTTTGACTTGTAAGCACGTTTTTAGTGCATTTTCAGGCTCTAGAAAATTGATTTTATTTTTCTCGAATCTGCACTATACTCTTTAGTCGGAATTGCAACGTAAACCTCAATTTTGGGGTCAGCTATCTGAATCACTTTCTTCCATTCAGCTCTTTTAGTTGAAAATTATACGCAGATAACTCGATCATGTCTATTTTCAGGAACGTTGCAAATAATAACCTTGAGGGGCCGATCCCTGAGAACTTGAGTTCATGTGTGAATCTAAATAGCCTGTAAGCATTACATTTTGGTTTGTCACTTAACGAAGCATGTAATCCATCTGATTATTGCTACACATTCTCCTATTTTGTTCCAGGAATGCACATGGTAACAGATTAAATGGCACTATCCCACGCTCATTTGAAAATCTTGAAAGCATGACATGCTTGTGAGTCCTCTGCCATTATCTATCTTATGTTTCACTTATTTTTTTATTTTTTTTTGGCAGTGACAGATTGCAAAGATTTGGCCTGATAATTTATCACAAAATTTTGACCTTCTCAGGCCCTTATATACATAATTAGAACAATAATTGTACTTTGCTGCTATTGAAATGATTGTGAAGTTGAACTTGGATGAAAGTGGTCTTTGAAGTGAGGCATACTCTATATGGACAATTGATTTTCGTGTATTATTTATCTGCATCAGAATAAAAATTTATGTAGTAGATTTAAGATTTTTGTTTCAAACACCGATTATCTTCTCCAGGAACCTATCGGCAAACAATCTGAAGGGTCCCATACCTATTGACCTATCAAAAATTTCTAATTTGGACACTCTGTAAGTTTCTAACTCCCATGAAATTTTATGTTCGGAGATTGAAACCTGGAATTCGTAAATTTTCTCTTCTCCACCACATCAAACTTAACACATACTAATTGATTTTTGCAGCGATATATCTTGTAACCAGATTACTGGTCCTATTCCTTCTTCAATTGGTGATTTAGAACATCTACTGAAAATGTTAGCTCCTTTATTTACTATATCGAAAATTTAATCAATCAGTTATTAATATTCTTGTCATTTATCTTTGGTAACCTTGTTTATTGTCATCCAGAAATGTTAGCAACAATCAGCTTTTTGGCTATATTCCACCGGAGTTTGGAAACTTAAGGAGTATTATGCAGATGTAAGATATTTGTAACTAAAGCTTAAACTTAATGATTTCTGCTTCTTTTAATCTTCTTCTTGTACCAACTAAAGTAACAAATCCGACAAACCTTCTGCATTATAGCGATTTGTCAAGGAATCATCTATCAGGATCAATCCCTCAGGAACTTGGACTGCTACAAAATCTCATGCTGCTGTGAGTAGTTTCATATATAGCCTAATGCATCAAGTTTATCCAGATAATAACCATGAACCAGTTCGTTATCTCGAGGTCGATTAACTTGTCTATTCATTTCGGGTGTATAAATTTTATACAGGAAAATGGAAAATAACAATCTGTCTGGTGATTTAATGGCTCTAACCAACTGCTACAGTCTTCTTGTCTTGTAAGTTCATTCAGCAAAGTTCATTGCTGGTGAGTGTATTACTATACTGTGTTAACAAGCACTCTTATTATTTTCAACAGAAATTTGTCCTACAACAACTTTGATGGTGATGTACCAACAGTCAACAACTTTTCACGATTCTCATTTGATAGGTGAGTGACAATGTAACCGAAACTCTTAAGTCTTGGCATGCTAACTGCTACAACTTATTTGGTAGTCATCTTCTGCTAAATAGTAATATGAAGCAACTTTCCATTATTTTTAGCATTGCACTTTGGGTGGCTCCCTGATCTCCAAAATCTAATGCAGCTTTGTAGGTAATCCTGGACTTTGTGGCAATGGCCTCAATTCTAAATGTCAATCATCACATCCATCTGAGAGAGGTGATCATGAACACATTTAACTAACCTTCCAATGTAACATATAACACCTTTCTCCTTCTAAAAACTATGTCCTGTAGTAAGTAGCTTCAGTGGTTTACTGAAACAGTAACATGTTAATTGAATGTTACATGGGTTTTCTTTCATTTATGGAGCATCTGGTTCATCATCCAATTACAATGCAGAAAACTAAAATGTTATTTTCTTAATGTGCAGCTCGGATCTCAAAGGCTGTAGTTTTAGGAATTGCTGTGGGTGCTCTTTTTATCCTTCTGATGATCTTGGTGGCTCTATGCAGACCACACAGCCCACCACAATTACCTGATGGCCATCTTAGCAAACCAGGTAGTATCTGGTCCACCTCAATGAGAATTTTACATTATATTGAGTTGTGCTTTGTGCAATGGCTTGTTTTTTTAGCATTTCTGATTGTCATAGGATTCCTTTAGATGTATCTGCTAATATTTATTTATTCAATATACATTACGTTAGCTGCCTCTATCTTAATCTTAGTATGATGTCCATTTACACTAATTTCAGTTTTAGCTTCCAAGAATGTATTACTCAATATACAGAAAGAGTTTCATGCTAAAATACATCTTTTTGATCTTCTTTTATCTTAATCTTCCTAACATAAGGCTCGAGATATATAAAGTTGGAAATTTAATGCCGAGAAAGTTGCACATATAAATAGTTCATACTTATACTGATATTATTCATCCTAATTACTCTTTATTTTTCTTTCCTCCTGCAGTTAGCTATATCTCGCCGAAGCTAGTAATCCTCCACATGAATCTTGCCCTTCATGTATATGATGACATTATGAGAATGACCGAGAATTGGAGCGAGAAGTATATAATTGGTTACGGGGCTTCAAGCACAGTGTACAAATGCGTGCTTAAGAACTGCAGGCCAGTGGCTATCAAGAAACTTTATTCTCACCCACAAAGTCTAAAGGAATTTGAGACTGAATTGGAAACAGTTGGGAGCATCAAACACCGGAATCTCGTTGGCCTCCAAGGATACTCCTTATCGCCTTCTGCCAATCTACTCTTCTATGACTACATGGAGAACGGCAGCCTCTGGGATCTTCTACATGGTATTACTCTTATAGCATTTCTCTATAATAATTAACCTACTAAGCTTGTTTTATTTCCATACTTAGAGCTATTTGATACTATCAGAAGCACATTTTCAAGCTAGCATTCATACTAGTTGAAACTCGCAGCTACCACACATGATAATCATTTAAACCATTAAGCAATCTTGTCTTGTAAAGCAATAAGAAAATATATGATGAGGGAGGTATGATGTATATAACAATAAGATGTTTGCATTTCATTTTATTTTAGAAGGATATCCAATATGACATGAATTAAAGACCATGGACATTTTATGAACTTACCAAGGCGTGATTGTCAACATTCTACATGGATCAACTTCTAGTAGATCTAGAAATAGCATTAATGGTGATATGCAATATAATTGCCAACAAGGGGGTGATCTAGTTGTAACACTTGTAAGGGAGGGGAGGAGTGGGTGTGGGTTCGAATCTTAAGCCCGGGAGAAATAAAAATGGGAATGGGAGGAGGTCTTGGTGCTAGTAGCCTAGCCCATGGACGGTCATTAATGACTCGCATTATCTCAATATAATTATATAGTTTGTTGGTTTTTGATCCATGCCCATATATATATATATATATATATATATATATATATATATATATATATAGTTTGTTGGTTTTTGATCCATGCATATATATATATATATATATATATATATATATATATATATTGTTAGAGATATTGCTTCTTTCTATTGAAAACTTGAAAACAAAATAAACCAAATTAAAGTTACCGGCCTCCGGGGAAGTCATACACGAAACACTGTCCTAAGAGTTGATTCGGGTCTATGTGCAGACTTGTTCCGAATGCTCCTAGTCGTAAAACCCCCGCTCTACCGGTATTCCGTCATCGCACACAACTCAAGAAGATTGACCCTGACTTAGCTCTTGCCCAGAGCAGGAGAGATTGTAATAAAAATGAAAGAAAGAATACATGTTTGTGAAGGAGGAGGATGAGGAATCACATGGTTACCCTTTTTTCTTCTCAAGTATATCAATACTAACAATATGGATACATATATAGGCAAACCCTCTTCCTACAAATTCAATGAATTTTAATAGGATTTTATGGCTAGTTATGTAGTCATTTGGTCATTAAGCATAAGCCTATAAAATACCAATCAATACAAAATAAATATTGAAACGGCCAAAATTTAAACAAAATAAAATGGTTGAAAGTATTGAATATAAAATTGAATGATCTTTAAGAGAGGAAGAAGGAAGTTGGATTTTTCACAAATTATACAACAATCCCTCCCAAAAAACCAAGTTCCGAAACAACAGAAAGAATGAGAGGAAAAATTGAGAATTCTGGGTAATTATATACTATGCATAGATGAGATGGACTACAGCCTTGAATCTCACTTAGTGAATATTGTCTTTATCTGAAGAAGTGCTTGATGGACTACGCCTTGAATCAGACTTTTTGAACCAGATTTAGAAAATAGCACACATAGTACGCTAGAGGTACTTGGGTCTATCGGGTGGCGCATTAGATTTGGCCATGCGCACTTTTTCCATATTCATGAGAGTTGTCTGGGATCGCCCTGTCCCATAGTCGCGGCCTTCACGACCTCTCACATAGGTAAGTCCTCAAAGGGTTGGTGATTGGAGTCAACCCTGCATAATCATGCTTGGACCTATTAAGAGTTTAAAACTCATCCTAACCGAATCACACCAGAACACTGTCACCATAGGGATGGAGAATCATTGTACACATGTACAGCCACTTGGACATTATTTTAATGAGATTTTAATCTCGGGTCAGTGTTCCATAAAGTCATCTAAGTCCAGCTTGTTTCTACCCATTGAACCGGCTTCTTGGGATCTCCAGTCAGACTCGGTTGGGTTGCCATTGCTGGTGACTTACTTATGGGCTTAACCCCATCCCTCTCGATAATACTAGGATTAATTTCCTAGATAAACTCTTCGTCAAGAGTAAACAGACTCTTCTTCAAGAGATCTGTAAAGTTCTTTTATGACTTTATAGTCAAGAACTACATTTTTACTTTTTAAGCTCTTTTAATGTCTTGAAACGCAGCTGCAGATATCTGTTCATCTTAGAATTCACAAGATCATGCTTTTAGCATAATTTTAAAATAAATGGCAGGTATAGAAATATATTGATCATGTAAAGTATAAAATGTCTGAGCCATACAGCTTCAGTACAAGATGTAACATAAACTAACATTTCTGAGTATATAATACTTTTTAGCTATGATTCTTACATAAACTAAAGAGATGACAACTCCTTATAGAGGAGAAAAAAAAATCCATAAATGGATTAGATGTCATATGAGTCAGTTACCCAATTTGTATTAAAATAATTTTCTATGACATAAGAGTATCTAATATGATACAATTTTATAGTCTAGAATATCCTTAAAAAAATATATTCTAGAATTGGTTTGACTGATTTAGTTATTTCCTAAATCAGATTTGGTGATGTCACAATTATTTAACAAGTATGTGATTTCACTAATTGTTGATATAAACATTAGGACAATGAGCAAAAACTCATCTGACTCTATCATCCCTTAAAGTAAGATACAATAACTTTCAGCTTTGGCTTTAAAGATTTATCTTTACAAGCCATTTTTACAAAAAAGACAGTCTAAAGTAATAGAATAATAGTTTTAAGTGAATTTTGCTAATTGATCGTATCAAATCATTAGTTTATTAAGTTTTGATCAACTTGGGTTAGCTGTAGGGGCCGGTTCCCAGCTAGCGGAGGTCCACAGGGGGACGATTAAATACCGTGTCGCTTAGAGCTATTTACGCACGGTTGACAGAAGGACCCTTTCGGCTTGTACCCAAACTGATCTTAACTTTTAAAACTTTATATTTAAAGGAATTTGCAATATCACTAAACTATTTTTTTTTAATAAATTGTTTGAACATGTCAAAGCAAATTATAATGTCACAGTTTATATGCAAACTAATTCTTGCCTAACATAATTTAAATATTGTGACTGAGCAATATTGTGATTCCTTTCTGACTAAAAACTCTAACATGTGACAATATGGTCAGCTAAGGTTCAAACATGCAAACCGACCTAGAAAATATGTCATAGATTCATATAACATCACTTTAATACAATAATGTACAATACCATAATCATTTCTAAATGATCATGACTTATTAATTACAATACAAAAGATATGTTATTTTTATACATTATTTATAAATAGTTTCATTATTCTCGCTAAACACCCATTAACATTCATCAAGTTTATAATAATAGAGGAAAGAATTTTTTTTTTTTTGTATTACTTACCTTCACTCTTAGCATGTTTGAGTCTTTTCTAACGAGTCACAATTTCTAATGCTTCTGGCTTAGAGAGAGAACATTATAAAGATCATGTTAAGAATAAGATAGTACAAAATAAATTTGTATTGCCGTCACTGTTAATATGTCATGTCCTAAACTTTGAAGTATTTCTAGTGATTCTACCTTCAAGAAAATAGAGGTAAATTTGCACATTAATACAAATGTAAATAAAACAGTGCACAACTTGTTTATTTGAATTAAAGCTCTACAACTATATTTGCAACGTAAATATCAATATGACAAACTAATATATTAAAAAAATTGACTAGTGCCCAATGGTGAAGAGAATTCACGTAACATATGACAAAAACTAATAAATGGAAACATATAACTGGTATTCAAAGATTCAATACCTTTAGTCAATGGAAAACAATGTTTGATCATGTTCAAGGTCCTTTACAACAATAGGAACTATATGGGCCAGCCTATACAATCATGTAGAATTTCTGTAGGCTAAAATAAGTTTATCAAATAATTAAAAAAAACCATTAGTTTTAGTCAAGTAAAACATAACAAAGCATACGTCTGAGTCTCTGACAAAAGCAATGATTTATGAATGTTCATGATCCGTATTGCTACACATTTGATATGAGCATGAAATGTGTATACGTATATGAAAATGCTAAGGATGACAACATTTATGGACTAGTTTAACAAATAATTTAGACCTTACATATTTGTTTTAAAAAAAACATAAATGTAAATTTATGTGATCATCATGGATTTTTGATGTACTTGTGAATGCATTAGAAGTGTCATATCCAAGATTATGGACCTGACAATAGCATAACAGAAGATATTGTTGTACAAATGTAAGACTCCACAATGACATGCTTCTATTCAGTCATGAAGGAGAATTCATGGTTATTAATTTAAACCATTGAATGCTCAAACAAATGGAGAATTCAATTGGAAACGTTAGGTCCGAATCCAAAGGATCCAAGAGGTAAAAGTTGACTAACGTACACAATATGGTCAAAACATTGAAGTGCTTAAAAAATATAAATACTTGAGCTGCTATAGAATAATAATGGTCAAATATTTTGACTAATATTGTTCTTTCGCAAAATAAATGTTTTATTAGTCATCCCCATTGATCCTTTAAAAAAAACATCAACAGTATTGAAAAAGGAAAATCAACAAACTTATAAGATGACCCGATAAATGGTTTACTATGAAATGGACAAGGTTGAACATGCAGCAGACAAGAGCAGGAAGTGAAGATCGGTATATATTGCAGCATCACAAGCAAATTTTGACAAAAAAAATTCAGTTAGTTATTTTATTGGACAATGAATTGCCAAAAGCACATAAACAATAATACTTGGTCAAGCATTGGTTTCAAAGCATAGTTTAAATGGGAGAGCTTGGGCATAACAAAATCCAAGCATACATTTTAGTAGCTGAAATAGACTAATGGGTTTATATGAAGATCTAGTTGGATGGGAAGATTAGCTCAACTTAAGGGAACAATCAATCCGATATTTGTAAGCAATCCTACTAACAATACTTTGACATGATTATGCATCCATTATATTCAAATATTCTTGTGTACTTATATTTTTAACAACTAAAAAAAAATTGTTGACCGCAGACTATTTATATGTCAAAGAAATTTGTGTTAACAACATCAAGAAGGATTTTAACAACTTTAAAAGTTGGGTCACAAACCAATTATAAGAGTGTTATACAACTTGTAGACTAATAGAATAAATGTTCTTGGACATGGATATAATACTGGAAATTAACCATCAATGAACATTACCAATCACTATATATGTCAATACTAAAGGGATTTGGCAAAATTTCTGTAAAGGAGCAGTCTTTTGCCAACACATGTATAATACTCTTCTTTTTTTTAATACAGTTGAGCTAATAGAGGACATGGAACGACACTGTCAACATGATAGACAAAGTTAATCATATGTCCCTCTCTACTAGATAGACAAGGCAAATTATATATCTTCTTCTAACTACAACATTTTTTTTTCATCTAACATGTAAGAGACCCCAGATTGTAGAGCCAGAGATTTTTCTAATGTATATTGTGTAAATCAAAGTTTTGTATTCCATTAACTTCACAAATATTTTCTCTAATTTTAAGGAGGTGTTCCTCGAGGGCAATTAAGATCGGAAGAAACTTGCTATTCTAAAAAAGTAACTGAAAAAAAAATGTTTCAGGAATTCAAGAACCTTGTCATCATCTAATGTAGTCAGTGTCAAGTCATTTTCTTTTATAAGTGTTTGGCTTAATGCAATATCACTTTGGTATACCTCAAGTATATCAAAATTAGCTTGAAAAAAAAATGGCATTGTTCCTTTGAGACCATGCATGCAGTACGCCCATATATGGCCACAAACTACTATCCATTCCATCTAGGCCTCTATTTTACATCAGCATGAAAAGAAATATATTTCACAGAGTTGCATAAGAATCAACAATATTAAAAGTACATTATTGAGAGGTTACAAAAGCTCCTTGCAAGGCCAGAAAAATTTGTAAACTAAAGGCAGGAAGACAAATATATATATATATATACTAGATACATAAAGAGTTTCCAACTACACTTCAAACTTTGACCCAAAAAAAAAAAATATTGGTATCATTTTCTAGGAAGAGTTTCTTTAACAGAAACATGAAAAATATATAAGAAGCATGAGGCAACTAAGTTATAAATAATAGGATTCCTACAGTTCATTTCCTTAAGAAACCTCATTAAGAGTTTCTTACTTTGTGTACAAAAGGGAGGAAAACTATATGTACTGGAATAATATACAATCCAATTGTAATCTATAGAATAGAAACACATGGTTCTGTTAGAAAACAAATATTATGATTTATGATCACATGTTGATAAAAAAAATTAACATAACATATAGAATCAACTCTTAGATTGTTAGAGATATTGCTTCTTTCTATTGAAAACTTGAAAACAAAATAAACCAAATTAAAGTTACCGGCCTCCGGGGAAGTCATGCACGAAGCACTGTCCTAAGAGTTGATTCGGGTCTATGTGCATACTTGTTCCGAATGTTCCTAGTGGTAAAACTCCCGCTCTACCGGTATCCCGTCGTCGCACACAACTCAGGGAGATTGACCCTGACTTAGCTCTTGCCCAGAGCAGGAGAGATTGTAATGAAAATGAAAGAAAGAATACATGTTTGTGAAGGAGGAGGATGAGGAATCACATGGTTACCCTTTTTTCTTCTCAAGTATATCAATACTAACAATATGGATACATATATAGGCAAACCCTCTTCCTACAAATTCAATGAATTTTAATAGGCTTTTATGGCTAGTTATGTAGTCATTTAGCATAAGCCCATAAAATACCAATCAATACAAAATAAATATTGAAACGGTCAAAATTTAAACAAAATAAAATGGATGAAAGTATTGAATATAAAATTGAATGATCTTTAAGAGAGGAAGAAGGAAGTTGGGTTTTTCACAAATTATACAATATATATATATATATATATATATATATATATATATATATATATATATATATATATATATATAATGGCAAATGACCTCTAGCCTAGTGGTTAAGAGAAATGCATGCGGCCCAAGTGGTCGGAGTTGGAGGCGAGTTCGCCACAATTACCCATTGCTTTTATATATATATCCAATGACCTCTAGCTCAAGTGGTTAGAGCGAGGAATATTCTCCCCATAGGTTGCAGGTTCGAGCAACGGAGAAAACACATTTAATTCCATGTGGAGGAATTAATGTGAGGGCAACCAGAGTGCAGGCCGGTTGCGGGGGCAATACAAGTACGGTGCAGGTGCGGGCCTTCAGGCTAGGAGTCTGTAACACAATTCCCTCTTTCAAATATATATATATATATATAAGATACCAATTTTGAACTAATAACCTGATCAGGATAGACACTTGATTAGGTCATAGACATACTTGGTAGAGTTTCCTGTCATTGGTCATGATATACAATTCGAACCCTGTCCTACATATTATTAATAGCCTGCAGAACTAATTAAGGTTTCTTTATTGCACAATTCCAGGGCTTCCGAAGAAGAAAATGCTGGACTGGGATGGCCGGCTTCGCATTGCACTAGGAGCGGCTCAGGGCCTATCCTATCTTCACCATGACTGCATCCCCCGGATCATCCACAGAGACGTGAAATCTTCAAACATTCTCTTGGACAAAGATTTCGAGGCCCATCTCACTGATTTCGGCATAGCCAAGAGCTTGTGTGTCTCCAAGACCCACACCTCCACATATGTGATGGGAACAATCGGGTACATTGACCCAGAGTATGCCAGAACCTCCCGACTTAATGAGAAGTCGGATGTTTACAGCTTTGGGGTTGTCCTGCTTGAGCTACTGACCGGAAGGAAGGCAGTGGACAACGAGTCCAACCTCCATCAGTTGGTAACACTCTCACTTCCTGTTTTATCAAATTGAGTTGCCATTCACCTTCACAAGCAGTAGAAAACATGCAATGATGCTATTCTATCAGTTAACTTACTGCCCTTTATGAATATGGTACATTGGTCCCAATTTGCTGAATGACATGTGGAGTTTGTCTTTCTGCACAGTAATACCATTATATAGAGTCAGTGACTACAAAACAGAGCTACAAACTAACCCACAAAAATTTAGTTACAAAAACGGTTAATGGTAGGTTAGAGCATTTATAACATTCTCATGCAAGTAAGTTATAGTTCAGTTGTAGACACCAAAGAATAATTTCTTTTTGGGTGCTGTTATTGACACTCCTAAAATGTGATTCTGCACTCCTCTTTAGTTTTCTATCATTCTAATTCCAAATATATCCATGTGTTAAATATGACATTAATTTGTGTATGCATGGAGAGAGGAGTGCATAATGACATTTTAGGAGTGCCAATAGTGTTAATACAGGGACAAATTTGGAATTTGAATGTTAGAAAATTAAAAAGGAGTGCAGGATGACATTTTAGGAGTGCCACCAAAACGCAATAAGGCAAACCTAGCTTGGTTATTGTGGCACCAGTATCCCCAATTGTCTACAATTTTTATGTATTTCAATCGATATATGAAATGCTAGTTTTGTTGGTTAAAACTAACAAGAACAATGGACCTAGTCAGACTATTTCATAGACTAGTTGCAGTTATCTAAGGGCAAATCATGTGGCACGTAAATATTTGTTTCACTTTCGCTTTTTTTCTTCTTCACATTATTATTAAGATCTCCTTGACAATGCTAATAATCACACACCGGTCATGCATGCTATAGATACTGTCAAAGACGACAACTGATGAAGTAATGGAAACAGTCGATCCAGATGTCTCTTCAACATGCAAAGACCTGGGACAGGTGAAGAAGGTTTTCCAGCTAGCCCTACTCTGCACCAAGAAGCAACCCACCGACCGCCCTACAATGCACGAGGTCACCCGCGTCCTCACCTTCCTCGTCTGCGAAAACGCTTCTCTAGACCTGCCGGCTTCTCCAGCCAAGCAACGACAGTCGGGGCTGCCCCTGCCATCCTCTCCATCATACGTTGACAAGTACTCCAACCTCAAGACTCCACACAGCACCTCCGATGCTGAGCTCTTCCTCAAGTTTGGTGAAGTGATATCTCAGAACTCCCTCTGATAATGAACTTGTCTCGTTACCAATGTAAGATTTGTGATGTAAACTCATGTGAGAAATTGTTGGTTGAGAAAGGTTAGGAAAGGACATTGAGAATGAGCTTGAAAAATCTGTAATGTCAAAGAGTGAAAACTATTCATGGCTCCCGAAATAAATTGAGTCGTGGGCTGGGGTTGTAATCAAGGTTCACAGTATCGGAATCGATATTGGACCCTTCCTATGAGTATATGCGGTATCGATCGGAGTATTTTGTGTGTTCTTTCTTAATAATAGTTTTGAAATTGAACGAAGTAATAGTCGGTTTTTACTGGTTTACCTATAATAAATAAAATTTCTTCGTTTACGTGCTTTTACAACATTATTAAGCTTTTATACCCTTGTTGATTGGCTTTTTTTTTTATTATCCAACGTTAGTACCGGTAGCGGCTAGTATCGAATAGAAACATATTAAATTGTATCGATATCGGTTAATACTTCAAACTATGGCTGTAATGTAATAGAGGGAGGACTTGTCTGCTGAGAATGATTGATGATGAGGCCCTGGGCTGGCATGCATTGTTCTGAGGACAGATACTAATGTTTGTGAGATCTATGGATTTTGTCGGGACATTGGTTGCATTATCAAGTATTTGCAGGCAGTGGGGGCTGCTGCTTTGATGAAGGGGGGAATTTCTAGGCTGGAATTTATGCAAGGTTTCAGTGTTGGAAAATGCTAAGTCTACAACTAACTTCTTACAACCTTCTTACAACCACTCTCTCCACCCCTTACACATGGGTCCCACTGGGTCCTACCACCCCTCTAACCCCCCCTGCTACATGGGCTCCACCCGACCCCACCATTTCACTTCCTCCTCCAATTGAAGCCCGACACGTGGCATGTTGTAAAGGGATTGTAAATATTGGTTGTAGGCATAGCAAAGCTCTTCAGTGTTTGCAGTTGCAAAATGGACCCAAATGTGACTACGTGAGGACACATTCATGTGACTTTATGGATTTAGCTATCTTTCCAGTTTGAAATGAATTTTTTGTTTCTTCTGAAATTTATGACTTGACAATCCAATATGTATATGTTGAGAACCAATAAGGGTGGATTTAGCTATCTTTCCAGTTTGAAATGAATTTTTTGTTTCTTCTGAAATTTATGACTTGACAATCCAATATGTATATGTTGAGAACCAATAAGGGACATTAGTCCCACATTGGAATATGTAGTATAAAAAGGAGTTGGAACCTCTATAAGTAGCAAGTAGTAGTCCATCAATAAAATCATGCATTATTCATTTTCTACATGGTATCAGAGCCATAACCATCCACTCCTCTCCCCTTCCCCCCCAAATTTTTTTTCCTCACCCGGCTCCAGCGGCCCCCTCGCCCCCCCCCCCCCCCCCCCCCCGCCCCCGCTCTAGCACCTCCCCTCCCCGATCTTCATATGTAATTTATTTTTTTTGTTAAAAAAAAAAAAATAACAAAACAAAACAAAAAAAAAGAAAGAAAGAAAAAAAAAAGAGAGAAAAAAACGGTGTATTTCGAAGACAGAGGGACATCAAATACTTTATTTGCCCTCCTCTGTTCCTAGATTACACCGTCTGGAATAAACAAATGCTTTATTTGTTTTTTCCTTCCCCGATCTTCACATCGGAATCTACACGGAGAATGATCGTGTTTTCTCCTGTATCCTGACGTGTTCACTTTACATGCGCGCGCCGGTGTTGGTCCCGTTTATCGCGCATTCGTAGAGTTTAAGACGACGAAGATGCCGACGAAGATGACGACTAGCAGTTAGCAGCCGACGACGAAGACGACGACTAGAGATACAGTTGAAGAGGCCATGGATTCGATCGCTGGAAAACTGAAAGCATAAGAGATGAAGGCCTTGGTTGATGATATCTTGTCGAAGAGATTGACCGAGGCGACCTCTAGTGTGACCCATACTGATGTGGATCCGTCACCCTACAAAATGGAGAAGTTGGAAAAGCTGGAGACGAAGTTAGAAGGAACGTCCAACTACTTGAAATGGTCGCGGCAGGCGATGCGGACATTGAAGGGACGTTGCTTGGTTGGCTATGTCAATGGCCAAACCAAGGCGTCCGCTGATCCCTCCTCAAAGGAGTTTGCCATTTGGGAGATTGTCAACAACGTAGTGGCTGGGTAGTTGACAACCTCCTTGACCGATGAGGTGTCGGGCAATATAGAGGCAATTGAGGGTACTGCTGATATATGGCGGACTTTGAAGGATATGTACTCAGGCTCGGGCAACCCTATGCGGGTCTTCCAACTATAGGATGAACTCGATAGGGTGGCCCAAGACGAACGTACCATCTCTGAGTACGCATCCCTGTTGAAGAAGTATTGGTCTGATCTGGATCACTATGATCCTTTTGGGATGGAAGATGCACAAGTCGAACCGGCGTTTGCGAAGCATTTTCAGACGTTCCTAGCGTATATTTCGCGGCAACGGATGATGAAGTTCTTGAAGGGGCTCAACCTGTGTTTGAGCAGAGAAGAAATGTACTACTCGGACAACCCACACTTCCAACCTTAGAAGAAGCCATAGCTGCCATGGCACAAGAAGAAGCTCGATTGAAGTTGATGCCCAACAAGGGCTACTTCCAGGGGGAGCAAGCTGCTGTTGAAAAGTCTGCCCTTGCCGCCTTCAATCAGCCTCCCTCTACGGGCGGTGTTTGCCACAACTGTCGTGACTCAGGACATTACATCAGATTTTGTCCAAAACCCCTGCGAGGTCAGTCAAATGATCGCGGACGGGGCCGTGGAGGACGTTGTGGTGGTTGTCACGCCCCGATTCCCTAGAATCAATAGTCGTCCCCCGGGCGTGATGCCGTACGAACCTAAGTTGCGATCGCACAAGGCATAGTCATAAGGTTATCCGAAACACAACATCAAGTTAGAGTACGCAGAGAAATTGATTGACACATTTGAAATAGAAGTAAACTTTTTCATTGATAATAAAACTTCATTTACATTGACTTCATTACATTCATTGCCGCGCGGGCTACAATATGACTCGACTTACAAAATGAACGTCGATGAGATAGTCGTTCCATACATTACACCCCTTTATACAAGCATAAACCATTACACATTTCCACCTGCTATTGCAGGAAGTCGAGTCGCCATTCTTCTTTTGGACTGAGTACGGGTCTTCTTCAAAAGGAATCCAGAAATAAGCCTTTACACGCAGACGAGGCTTCAAAAGGGTTCACGTCGCCTTGAGTTTCAAGTGGCACGTCCTTCGTGGTTCGGGGTACCTGCGTGGAGAGCGAGGATCAGTACATTATACTTTGTACTGGTGCGTGGCTATTTAAGTTCCAAGCTCTCATTTGGTTGAAGAGTTTATATGACTTAATGTATGAATGTTTCTAACCATCCTAATGGATTTCAACAAGCAATGACAAGCGTAATAAAATTTACGTTAAAACTTACCCACGGCGGACCGCGCCGCGCCTTATGAAACTTACCATGTTCTTTCCTGTCAATTGTTATTATTTTCATACCAAGTACAATATTACGTGTGATTGGTCACTGGCAAAACAAGCCATCCTGGACTCGATAGCTTTTGCTAATCGGGGCCCTTGCAGCACAAGTAGCGAGCCCCGCTGCAAGTCCCCGCTTAACCCGTGCTATCATCCAGCACAGCTATACACCGTGTTTCCATTCTCGGCCGAAATGGTCCCATGGCTTGGGTTGCCGTTACGGGGGAAACTCTACCTTGTCGACAAGTTGTCCATGACCGTACAAAGACATGTTTTTAGTTGTTAAGACATAGCCTACATTTTCTTTGAAAACTTGCTCATTCTTTCGTGCTCGTGCCCTTGCATTTATCTTTTCATTCGCAACAACACTATCGATTTTTTGCCTAAGAAGGGGTCGAGAAGAGAAGGGTCAGCCACTCACCTTGAGTTTACTTCGGCGAGAGAACTTGTTGGTCGCGCTAGACGTCACCTACGCGATTACCTGAAATCGCACAAGCAACCGATTAGAACACTGCATTATTCAAGGAGTTCGATAGGAAATACGAGTTCGAAATGCAAGCCATGAAAACCATCAAAAATATTCACAAAAACGCATTCAGAAAACAAAGCCAAAACCAACGCAAGCGACGTAAAAAGCAGAGCAACGGGAGGTCTCTCCCGACTCAGCCGCAGAGTCAATCCTCGAGGCGCAGCCCGCTGAATATGGGATTTGGTTCCGAAGAAGTCATTACATAACGAGGAATGGATCTTAATTCAACCGTTCCCGTTCGATCGATTCGATCGATCCCGACCTATCGGTCCCGACCGAGTCGATAGCGACAGTGTTCCTTTCTTGCGCACCCCGTAGACTGAGTACGGGGCACGATGTAGGGACGGGGCACTACACCATAACCAACTAAGAAAAAGTTTCGTCCTCGAAACTTAAAATAGAACCTACCTCTACGAGAACAATGAAGGAAACTTTTCCTTCATTTCTGACTCAAGCTCCCACGTCGACTCTTCGACCGAATGGTTCCTCCAGAGGATACGGACGAGGGGAATAGCATGGTTGCGGAGAAGTTTATCCTTGCGATCCAAGATTTGCACCGGCTCTTCGACATATGATAAGTCCGCCTTCAGGTCCAGCTTACTCAAATCTACGACATGCCCCGGATCGTGTACGTACTTCCGTAATTGGGAGACGTGGAAGACGTCATGTACCTCTGACAATACAGACGGCAAGGCAATTTGGTAAGCTACCGGGGCGACTCGCTTCAATATTTTAAACGGACCAACAAATCTTGGGCTCAATTTCCCCTTCGCACCGAACCTGGAAACTCCACGCATGGGCATCACCTTCAGGAATATGTGGTCGCCTTCCGAGAACTCGAGGGGGCGTCGGTGCGTGTCGGCGTAGCTCTTTTGCCGGCTTTGTGCTATCTTCAATCTCTCCCGTATTAACTTGACCTTTTGCACGGTCTGCTCCACCAGCTCCGGACCAAGTATCTGCCGTTCCCCGACTTCATCCCAGCAAATGGGCGATCTGCACTTCCGGCCGTACAAAGCTTCATACGGCGCCATTTGGATGCTGGACTGATAGCTGTTGTTGTATGCAAACTCGGCCAGCGATAGATGGACGTCCCAACTTGACTTCAAGTCGATCGCGCAGAGTCGTAACATGTCTTCGAGAATTTGGTTCACCCGCTCTGTTTGGCCGTCAGTCTGAGGATGATAAGCTGAGCTGAACTTTAACTTGGTCCCCAGTGCTGAATGAAGACTACTCCAGAAGCGCGCTACGAACCGTCCATCCCGATCCGAGACGATAGATAATGGGACCCCGTGCAGCCGAACTACTTCATCAAGGTATATCTGAGCAAGGCGGTCGACGCTCCAAGTAACTTTGATGGCAATAAAGTGCGCTGACTTGGTTAGTCGATCGACGATGACCCAGATGGCGTCGTTTCTCTGCGACGTCTTCGGCAAGCCAACAACGAAGTCCATAGTGATGTGATCCCATTTCCACTATGGAATGGCAAGGTTCTGCATTTCCCCGCCCGGTCGCTGGTGCTCGGCTTTGACTTGCTGACAGGCCATACATTTTGACACAAAGAGCGCTACGTCCCTCTTCATGCCGTGCCACCAAAAGATAATGCGGAGGTCCTTATACATCTTGGTGCTGCCAGGATGCAAGGAATATTTTGCATAATGTGCCTCCGATATTATCTCCTTTCTAAGTTCTGCGTCGTCCGGTACGCATAACCGTCCCTTCACGCGCAACACTTCCGACTCGTCCTCTGCAAAGTCGGACGCTTTTTCTGTCGATATCAGCTTCCGCATCTTCTCCAGGTATAGGTCATCCTTCTGTGTAGACTTGATCCTCTCAAGTAGGCTCGGTTCCACCCGCAGTTGCGTCAGTTTCACGTCTCTGAAACGAACTCGGAGTTCGATGCCCGTTCCTTCCAGGTCGCGCAGCAGTCGATCGTTGATGCATAACGAAGCTAAGTATTTTTGGCTCAGCGCGTCCGCTACCACATTTCCCTTGCCCGGCGTGTAGTCGATTGATAAGTCATAGTCCTTGATCAGCTCGAGCCATCGCCTCTTTCGTAAATTTAATTCTTTCTGGGTGAAGAGATACTTAAGGCTTTTGTGGTCCGTATAAATTCTGCACGCCATGCCATAGAGATAGTGACGCCACAGCTTCAACGTAAACACAATCGCCGCTAATTTTAGGTCGTACGTGGGGTAGTTCTTCTCGTGCGGCTTCAACTGCCGGAAAGTAAAAGATATCACCTTATCCCGCTGCATGAGCACACACCCCAAGCCCTGGGCAGAAGCATCGATGAAGATTTGAAATCCCTCCGTCCCTTCAGGAAGTGCAAGTATCGGGGCCGAAACGAGCCGTTGTTTGAGCTCTTGGAAGGAAGCTTCACAGTCGTCTGACCACTCGAACGCAACTCCTTTCTGGGTGAGGCGAGTCAACGGCGATGCAATCTTCGCGAAGTCCTTCACGAAGCGTCGGTAGTATCCCGCCAAGCCTAGGAAGATTCGAATTTCGCTAACCGATGCGGGCCGTCTCCAATCAGCGACTGCCTCAACTTTCTTCGGATCAACTGCGATGCCCGCGACGGAGATGATGTGCCCAAGGAATGTGTCACGACCCGCACCCTAGAGTTAGGGCACGAGAACGTAACAACGCCCAGCCTACGCCGCAGTGTCGGCGGTAGAACGCTGTCCTAGGTCTCAATGCATCTAACAGTATAAGACTAAACAGTTTATACTCCCCGAATGGGGGTGACATAGCAGATACAAACTCAATCACATCTAAGGTAGAGCATGATAAAGATAGATAAAATATGAAATCCAAAATAAATACAGGAGGTAGAAGTCTAAGTGTCTAAGATGCATGAACCCAGAAGTACAACTCAAAACTCAAATAAAGATACAGTAATCCACAAAGTAAATATAACTCCAGACAAAATAAAATAACTACCTAAACGACCTCTAATGTGTCTCCTCTAGGCTAGCAGGCACCTCCAGGCTATCTGTAAAATTTATCAACAGGTCCAGTCAGGACTGGAGCGAGCACAGTACATCTGAACAGATTATAGCAGGTTAGAAAACATATAACATGCAGTAAAGTAAGATACATGTACTGAAAGAAAATAGTATGTAAACAGAGAGATAACTGTAATAGAAATATCTACTATACATAGAGAACTAGCATGTGACTAGTGAGTCAAAGTACAATATGAACATGTAAATGGCCTGGGATGATTCTGATGCTACACTATGGAATGATTCTGATGCTACACTACTGGTGTATTATTCACATGTCCACTTATACTCCCCCGTACCCCAATCAATACACAAGGATCCAGCCAGGTTATGTTATGATGCTATGTAACAGACTCCGAAGGTAATAGACCCTGTAGGTGATAGACCCCGAAGGTGATAGACCCCGAAGGTGATACATAGTAGTCCCATAAATGGGATAAGGATTCTAGGAAGACTCTACGATCATAAGAGTATATGTCGTAAGTGATCAAAGAACCAATGAAGCATATGATACGCCATGTAAGTGAAACGCACAGATCATGTAGTATCCGATGCTCCCTAAGGATAACATCTCAAGAAGGGATCCATATAGTACCAATCCGTGTGACCGTCGTGACAGTACAAGTAAAGTAATCTACTGCAGAAAATAATTCTAAGCAAGATATGAAATGATCAGAGAATGTACTCGCCTCGATAACCTGAACAGCTGATAAGTAGAGAGGGTCCCACTGAAGCCACAGAGTCCTATTTAAAGCAACACAGGTTACAAGGTGTTCAAGTTGAAATAAATAAAACTATACTAGCCATCTATATTATTCTAGGTTCTTCTAAGTCAAAACATCTCTAGGTCGACTCCGGTCAATAATCTAGTCAAACTAGGTCAAGTGTTGACTTACAGTTGACTTTGGGTCAACTGGTCAACTCTGGTCAAACAGGGTCAATTCTAGTCTAATATAAAGTGTACTTCGTTATTTGTACGTCGAAACTTACGACGCGCAAATCGAGATAAGAAGATTATCGGTAAGGTTGATAATCTTATTATAGTTATCCACGTGTCCAACATGTCAATCTCAGCGATGTGAGATCACTGGAATTGGCTGATCTCAGTTTCGTTGTACTAATCCCGAAATACGAACATTATATGAATTAATTATTAATTAATTATAAAAAGGTTAAACTTAGAGAAATTATCAACAAACATTGTCGAACGATGAAATAAACATCGCCAACGTGTCCAGAATGGTTAAATTAGCTAGGATAGCCTACCCAACAGTCCAATTTGGACACAAGGGCAAAAAGGTAATTTCGGGTCAAAACGGTGTCCGTGTCGGAGCCGTTTTGCACCGAAAAATGTGCAAGAAAACAAGTCTATAAAATATAGCAAATTATATGTCTACGCAACCAGAATGACGATACGAACCCAACGGTATCTCCAGAACTGGATTCCGTTGACCCGATCTCATTTTGGCCCGTTGACCAGAACTTGGAATTCCGGTTTGCACGAAAATGCGTGCCGGAGCTAAAGTTCTCAAAAATCAACAAACTACCTGTCAGCGAGTCCAGAATGATGATACGAACTCAATGGTATCTCCGGAATTGGATTCCGATGAGCCGAACTCAAAATGTTCCGTTGACCCAGAAAGTGGGACCCGCTTTGCACCGAAATGCGTGCCCGGGCCCACGTTCTCCAAATCTAACAAATTTTATATGAAAACATGCCAGAACGACGCCACGAATCTAATGGTGGTGTCAGAAATGAAATCTGGAGTCCCGTGTTCAAAAATGGAATTTTACAAGTTGGAAATTACGAATTCGGACGGCCAACTTTGACGTCGAATTCAACCAATCAAACAAGCTCACAATGAAACAAAACTGGAAGGGGAGTAAGAGGGTTATACCAGCTTTGCACCGGAACTGGTAGCACGCCAAACGGAGCTGCGGTGGAGGAGATACAAGCTGACGAAGTTGGCCCCGCGAAACTGTCCAAATATAAAACAATTTAAACGGTCAACTTGGTGGCCGATTTTATTGTATCAAACGATAAAATTAACGGACAAAAATTGACAGGGATGAAGGTGGATATACCGAGATTGCGACGGAGTGAAGAAATCGCCGATCCAACGGTCCGATCTCCAGAAAAACATGCGCGAAGTCGATGCGACGGAGCGCCAAATCTGAGTTCCAAACTCGCGCGCGCCGACGGGATCTCGTTCAAAACGCAGAAATCGCCTCGACGGCGCGTCCCGGAGGACGTTGGCCGCCACGGGAGGGCAGGCCTGAGTTCGCCCAGTGGAGGGGGCCACCACGGCGGGGAGTCGTCGGCCCACGGCGGCGCGGTGGCGGCGGCGACGACGCCCGCTCGCGCGCGGCTAAGTGCACCGCCGTGCACTGTGCTGTGGCGACGCTGCTGCACTGCTGTCACTGCGCCGCGGCGCTGTGCGGGCTGCACGCGGACAGCTCGGCCGAAGACAGCTCGTCGGGGGCGGCCAGGCGTCGCGCACGACGGCGAGGGATGGTGGTGGTGATCGGAAAAAGGTGGTGAAGGTGGCGGAAATGGTTAAGTGGTGGTGGTCGTGAGGGAAGAGGAGGAGGAAGGAAAGGAGATGGAGGAGGAGGAGGTCGGGGTAGCCATGGGGGTTGGTCGGGTGAAGGTGGAGGAGATACAGTAGTCGGGTTTTCATGAAGGAAGATGAGGTGCTGGTTTCCATTGTTGGTGTTGTGTTGTTTTTGTTGGAAATGAATAGGAGAAGAGAGAGAAAGAGATAAGGTAATAAATTAGAGAGAGAGAGAATTCTCTCCTTGAATTTAGGGCCGGCCACAATAGGTTGGCTGTGAATGTGAGGGGAGTTGGAAATGAATGGGTAGGATTGATTTGAGGAATCAAGGGCTAAGATTAATTAGAGAGAAAATTGCCATTACAAAGGAAATTAAATAATTAGAATTCTCCAATAAATATAGAAAAATATGTAGGAGGGTACCCGATATTTTTGGGCAAGAAAATACGAGGGTGTCATGATGGAGGGCAACACAAAGCTGGACTGGACTCGGTGGAGCCGGATTGGGTCAAAACTGGACATCGTGCAAAAAAAATAGAATTATAATTAGACGTTGATGATCATGTGTAAATAAGTAGCACATGGGGATTCCAAATAATGGGACACAAGTGGCGGACGGATAGTAGGCTCAAAGTGGGCCATGTCCATAGTTGGGGCAGACAGATTTTGGTCGACAGGGGACCCACAAATCGAGTTGAAAAATGAATGTGACGCCGTGGCGTGAAATAAAATCGGGTCACATGTCGGAAAAGTTGTGCGAATCAAATGGAGCTCAAAATGACGTATCTGAGGGGGACACAAAGGTCATGGGTGACGAGCGTCTCGAGTAGATCATCAATGAGGAGTTGGTTTCAAGAAAATAACTGGTCTGGCGCTCCCAATTTAAATGTCATGGTAACGCGCTGAAAATGATCAAGGAAAAGAGTGGAAAAATCAATTACTGATCGAACGGTCTAATTCGACCCAAAGTTCAGCGAAGAAAAAGGGGCACAAGGGAACAAGTTTGGGTGGGACACCATATACCGTCATGAAGGTAATCGTGTCCACTCCAAAACTCGTGAAGAAGATTTCCAGAGTTGAATATCCCTGATACTCCAAATATCAAAGGCATGGGAAAGTACACTTAAGAAAAAATACAGAATAAATTATTTGATGAAACTAAACAATCAAAAAATAAAATAAAATAAAATAAAAATTTAACCCGAAATTCAGGGTGCTAACATCCTACCCACCTTATAAAAATTTCGTCCTCAAAATTAAAATGTCCCTACTCCCTCTAGGTCAAACCCCCAAAATCAAAGTCCCAGAACTTAAACAAATCATACCATCAAATAAAAGACAATATCCAGGGTCATGGTAACGGTGACAGTGAAGTCTCATCTAGGTTTACTTATCATGCTAACCAACGGTCATAGGGTATCAAACACACAAGCAATCCAGGGTGCTAAACGAGAAAAGATGCAGAATATCAAATCATCAAAACTGTAAGACAGTCTACCATCCCATGTGAAAATTGGTACTCATCAAAAAATAAAGAAAGGTAACCATCAATCATCTAAAAGGGTACAGAAAATCAAATTAAAAATTAAGGAATTGAAAATCACTTGCATTGAAATCCAATCGCATTATATATACAGAGAGAGCGTTAGATTGGAAAAACTAGCATCATGTGTATGGGGACATGTTCATACGGTTAGATAGTAGGCGTGTGTGTACGTGAATACATATAAAATTGTATATAAGAAATTGAGTTCCAAATCAACAGCTATCAAGTTACACTAATCATGGCATTTTGGTTAAACACCCTACAATACGCAACACGCAACTTATTTAATCATAACATGCATAACTAACCATATATATAAAAAAAAATAGAGACTTAGCTATGTATTTATATATATTATAACATGGATGTATAAAAACTATGTATATCTATATAGATACATGTTCATAACATAGAGAGGAAGATTAGGTTACATGACAGGGTATACTAAGTTAGAATGTGTGTGTGTGTGTCCTTGTACAGGGTTATGACTTAGTATTAAAAAGTTAAACCAGGTTTTAGTTCAGCATTTACATATAAAATCTGAAAACAAGCTAACATTTAAACCATGGAAATTATGAACATAATGCGGTCTCAGATTTTAGGGTTTGAAACATCACAACAAATCTCAATGGTCCTAACACATCCTAACATGATAGAAAAGAAACCCTAACATACTATCAATATATTTACCTACGCATACAGTTTAATATTACATGTTAAATCCAAAATTTAACTAAACATGGAAATCAATGTAAAAATGTTAACATGTAACTAGTTTTCAGAATTTTGGAGAACTTGAACATTAAAACCCAACTCAATGTTTATCACAACTAGCATGTAAGAATATGAAACTTAGATTTATATCCTACTTCCCACAAGGTAGCTCAATATTACATTTAAGAAAATAAAACAGCAATTTGAACTAACATTCGGAAATTCAGCATCAAGGGTTAACATGCACAGAAGTCTCAGATTTTACAATTTTAACATAACTTAACAAAATTTTTTTGAATTGAAACTCTATGTATAACATACATGTGCAGTGATGTAAACCTAAATAATAACATGAAATTTATATTTAAATTACGAATTTAAACTAGAAAAGCAGAAAGCCAAAAAAAAAAACATTGGGATTTTGAAAATTTAACATTAATGACATTTCAATATTATCTAGATATGTGGAAAAATCAAGTGTAGCATGCATATGTGTTAGGCAAAGTGTCTGCTATATATATATACTCATATATTCTCATGTCCCAATAAAAATTTAATTCTACGTTAAGACTAACATTTAGATTCCTACCAAGATTGCAAGCAGGTGAGGTGATTGACGAAATCAAGACAGTTTTATTATCATTATTATTTAATACAAGAATAATAGCAAGAAGAAATAACGAGAAAATCTGTTCTGCTTATCAGTTTAAAGAAGGAACCGTTTTGAAATCCAGACTTAAATATCAAATTCAAGATAAAATCTAGCAAAATCATCGATTCATTGTATTAAGAAAAACTCATAGCAAGAAGTTACACAAAGGTTTATGAAAACAACTAAACATACTCTTAAGTTAAATGACAAGAAACTAGGCAAAACAACAAACAATAATTCTTTTTTTTTTGAATGACTGAGAAAAAAAAAAAGAAAAAAAAAAGTAGAGAAAACATGTTCAAAATATTTTAAGGTACAATCCGATAATCATATGCGTCTATCCAAAATCATGGTACTCTAAATCCTCGTCATACTAGTAAGCAAGGCTACGATAATCACAGAGCCCTTGACTTATGCACATATCTCTAGAATCATGGTATTTAATATTTTCGCGGTGCCGCATGCTTGGCTGCGAAAACCTTAAATTCCCACACCTGAGAAATACATCCAGAGTCAGACTATATGTCCTCACCATGCTGGCTAATGTGACTATAGAAGACTAGATTCCATAACATAGATGACCTAGCCCATATAATTTTATCTTGCCAAAAATCAAATTAAATCAACAATGAATACTCAAAAATCAAATCAAAATTTATTAACGAACATCAAAATTCAAAAATGAACACAATCTATCAAAATGTAAACTCGAATGCAACAGCTATCATCAAAATTCAAAATTCGAAAATTTTTCATCAAAATAAATATAAACTCAAATTCAACAATAATCCATAAAAATCAAATTTAACAACAAAGGTAAAATAAATTAAATCAAGGGAAAAAAGAGAGTTTTTCAAATCGAAGTTAAATAAGATTCTCCAGGGTCGTCCCGGAAATCTTTCAAGGGTTGCTATCTATGATTGAGTACCTTCAAAATATATCCTAATCCTACTGCAGGCTGTAGTGGTACTCTAGTTCGAATACCACTACACTTTAGTCTCGACCTACATGGGCCACCACTAAAAATGTGTCACGACCCGCACCCTAGAGTTAGGGCACGAGAACGTAACAACGCCCAGCCTACGCCGCAGTGTCGGCGGTAGAACGCTGTCCTAGGTCTCAATGCATCTAACAGTATAAGACTAAACAGTTTATACTCCCCGAATGGGGGTGACATAGCAGATACAAACTCAATCACATCTAAGGTAGAGCATGATAAAGATAGATAAAATATGAAATCCAAAATAAATACAGGAGGTAGAAGTCTAAGTGTCTAAGATGCATGAACCCAGAAGTACAACTCAAAACTCAAATAAAGATACAGTAATCCACAAAGTAAATATAACTCCAGACAAAATAAAATAACTACCTAAACGACCTCTAATGTGTCTCCTCTAGGCTAGCAGGCACCTCCAGGCTATCTGTAAAATTTATCAACAGGTCCAGTCAGGACTGGAGCGAGCACAGTACATCTCAACAGATCATAGCAGGTTAGAAAACATATAACATACAGTAAAGTAAGATACAGGTACTGAAAGAAAATAGTATGTAAACAGAGAGATAACTGTAATAGAAATATCTACTATACATAGAGAACTAGCATGTGACTAGTGAGTCAGAGTACAATATGAACATGTAAATGGCCTGGGATGATTCTGATGCTACACTATGGAATGATTCTGATGCTACACTACTGGTGTATTATTCACATGTCCACTTATACTCCCCCGTACCCCAATCAATACACAAGGATCCAGCCAGGTTATGTTATGATGCTATGTAACAGACTCCGAAGGTAATAGACCCTGTAGGTGATAGACCCCGAAGGTGATACATTGTAGTCCCATAAATGGGATAAGGATTCTAGGAAGACTCTACGATAATAAGAGTATATGTCGTAAGTGATCAAAGAACCAATGAAGCATATGATACGCCATGTAAGTGAAACGCACAGATCATGTAGTACCCGATGCTCCCTAAGGATAACATCTCAAGAAGGGATCCATATAGTACCAATCCGTGTGACCGTCGTGACAGTACAAGTAAAGTAATCTACTGCAGGAAATAATTCTAAGCAAGATATAAAATAATCAGAGAATGTACTCGCCTCGATAACCTGAACAGCTGATAAGTAGAGAGGGTTCCACTGAAGCCACAGAGTCCTATTTAAAGCAACACAGGTTACAAGGTGTTCAAGTTGAAATAAATAAAACTATACTAGCCATCTATATTATTCTAGGTTCTTCTAAGTCAAAACATCTCTAGGTCGACTCCGGTCAATAATCTAGTCAAACTAGGTCAAGTGTTGACTTACACTTGACTTTGGGTCAACTGGTCAACTCTGGTCAAACAGGGTCAATTCTAGTCTAATATAAAGTGTACTTCGTTATTTGTACGTCGAAACTTACGACGCGCAAATCGAGATAAGAAGATTATCGGTAAGGTTGATAATCTTATTATAGTTATCCACGTGTCCAACATGTCAATTTCAGCGATGTGAGATCACTGAAATTGGCTGATCTCAGTTTCGTTGTACTAATCCCGAAATACGAACATTATATGAATTAATTATTAATTAATTATAAAAAGGTTAAACTTAGAGAAATTATCAACAAACATTGTCGGACGATGAAATGAACATCGCCAACGTGTCCAGAATGGTCAAATTAGCTAGGATAGCCTACCCAACGGTCCAATTTGGATACAAGGGCAAAAAGGTAATTTCGGGTCAAAACGGTGTCCGTGTCGGAGCCGTTTTGCACCGAAAAACGTACAAGAAAAAAAGTCTATAAAATATAGCAAATTATATGTCTACACAACCAGAATGACGATACGAACCCAACGGTATCTCCAGAACTGGATTCCGTTGACCCGATCTCATTTTGGCCCGTTGACCAGAACTTGGAATTCCGGTTTGCACGGAAATACGTGCCGGAGCTAAAGTTCTCAAAACTCAGCAAACTACCTGTCAACGAGTCCAGAATGATGATACGAACTCAACGGTATCTCCGGAATTGGATTCCGATGAGCCGAACTCAAAATGTCCCGTTGACCCAGAAAGTGGGACCCGTTTTGCACCGAAATACGTGCCCGGGCCCATGTTCTCCAAATCTAACAAATTTTATATGAAAACATACCAGCACGACGCCACGAATCTAATGGTGGTGTCAGAAATGAAATCTGGAGTCCCGTGTTCAAAAATAGAATTTTACAAGTTGAAAATTACAAATTCGGATGGCCAACTTTGACGTCGAATTCAACCAATCAAACAAGCTCACAATGAAACGAAACTGGAAGGGGAGTAAGAGGGTTATACCAGCTTTGCATCGGAACTGGTAGCACGCCAAACGGAGCTACGGTGGAGGAGATACAAGCTGACGAAGTTGGCCCTGCGAAACTGTCCAAATTTAAAACAATTTAAACGGTCAACTTGGTGGCCGGTTTTAATGTATCAAACGATAAAATTAACGGACAAAAATTGACAGGGATTGCGACGGAGTGAAGAAATCGCCGATCCAACGGTCCGATCTCCGAGAAAACGCGTGCGAAGTCGCTGCGACGGAGCGCCAAATCTGAGTTCCAAACTCGCGCGCGCCGACGGGATCTCGTTCAAAACGCAGAAATCGCCTCGACGGCGCGTCCCGGAGGACGTTGGCCGCCACGGGAGGGCAGGGCTGAGTTCGCCCAGTAGAGGGGGCCACCACGGCGGGGTGTCGTCGGCCCACGGCGGCGCGGTGGCGGCGGCGACGACGCCCGCTCGCGCGCGGCTAAGTGCACCGCCGTGCAATGTGCTGTGGCGACGCTGCTGTACTGCTGTCACTGCGCCGTGGCGCTGTGCGGGCTGTACACGGACAGCTCGGCCGAAGACAGCTCGTCGGGGGAGGCCAGGCGTCGCGCACGACGGCGAGGGATGGTGGTGGTGATCGGAAAAAGGTGGTGAAGGTGGCGGAAATGGTTAAGTGGTGGTGGTCGTGAGGGAAGAGGAGGAGGAAGGAAAGGAGATGGAGGAGGAGGAGGTCGGGGTAGCCATGGGGGTTGGTCGGGTGAAGGTGGAGGAGATACAGTAGTCGGGTTTTCATGAAGGAAGATGAGGTGCTGGTTTCCATTGTTGGTGTTGTGTTATTTTTGTTGGAAATGAATAGGAGAAGAGAGAGAAAGAGATAAGGTAATAAATTAGAGAGAGAGAGAATTCTCTTCTTGAATTTAGGGCCGGCCACAATAGGTTGGCTGTGAATGTGAGGGGAGTTGGAAATGAATGGGTAGGATTGATTTGAGGAATCAAGGGCTAAGATTAATTAGAGAGAAAATTGCCATTACAAAGGAAATTAAATAATTAGAATTCTCCAATAAATATAGAAAAATATGTAGGAGGGTACCCGATATTTTTGGGCAAGAAAATACGAGGGTGTCATGATGGAGGGCAACACAAAGCTGGACTGGACTCGGTGGAGCCGGATTGGGTCAAAACTGGACATCGTGCAAAAAAATAGAATTATAATTAGACGTTGATGATCATGTGTAAATAAGTAGCACATGGGGATTCCAAATAATGGGACACAAGTGGCGGACGGATAGTAGGCTCAAAGTGGGCCATGTCCATAGTTGGGGCAGACAGATTTTGGTCGACAGGGGACCCACAAATCGAGTTGGAAAATGAATGTGACGCCGTGGCGTGAAATAAAATCGGGTCACGTGTCGGAAAAGTTGTGCGAATCAAATGGAGCTCAAAATGACGTATCTGAGGGGGACACAAAGGTCATGGGTGACGAGCGTCTCGAGTAGATCATCAATGAGGAGTTGGTTTCAAGAAAATAACTGGTCTGGCGCTCCCAATTTAAATGTCATGGTAACGCGCTAAAAATGATCAAGGAAAAGAGTGGGAAAATCAATTACTGATCGAACGGTCTAATTCGACCCGAAGTTCAGCGAAGAAAAAGAGGCACAAGGGAACAAGTTTGGGTGGGACACCATATACCGTCATGAAGGTAATCGTGTCCACTCCAAAACTCGTGAAGAAGATTTCCAGAGTTGAATATCCCTGATACTCCAAATATCAAAGGCATGGGAAAGTACACTTAAGAAAAAATACAGAATAAATTATTTGATGAAACTAAACAATCAGAAAATAAAATAAAATAAAATAAAAATTCAACCCGAAATTCAGGGTGCTAACAGAATGAGACGATGTTCAGCCAGAATTCGCACTTGCTCATCTTCGCAAACAACTGATTCTCTCGAAGGGTTTGGAGTACCGTCCGCAGATGCTCTGCATGTTGCGCTCGATCCTTTGAGTAGACGAGGATGTCGTCGAAGAAGACTACTACGAACTTGTCAACAAACGGACGGAACACCAGATTCATTAGATCCATGAAGACGGCAGGGGTGTTTGTCAGACCGAACGACATTACCAAGAACTCGTAGTGGCCGTAACGAGTGCGGAAGGCAGACTTTGGCACGTCATCTGGCTTGACTTTGAGTTGGTGATAACCCGATCGCAGATCAATCTTTGAAAACACCGTTGCACCTTGGAGCTGGTCGAACAAGTCATCGATGCGGGGCAGGGGTATTTGTTTCGGACGGTGGCTTTATTCAATTCCCGATAGTCGATGCAGAGTCGCATCGATCCATCCTTCTTCTTCACGAATAGCACGGGTGCACCCCACGGCGAGACACTCGGACGGATAAACCCTCTATCGAGTAATTCCTGAAGTTGTGCCTTCAATTCTTTCAATTCTGCAGGGGCCATTCTGTACGGAGCTTTCGAGATCGGCCGGGTGTCGGTGAATGTATCGATGGTGAACTCTATCTCTCGATCGGGCGGCATGCCAGGTAGCTCGTCCGGGAACATGTCTGGGAATTCTGCCACAACGTCAGTCTCACCCGCGTTTGTGCCATCCTGTCTCATGTCGTGAACGGACGCCAAGTAGCCTTCGCATCCGGAATGCAGCAGCTTCCGAGCCGAGATTGCCGAGATCACCATGCACGTCGGCGATGCTTCACCACATGAATAGCAGAATTCGGGCACTCCAGGTATGCGAAAGGTGACCTTCTTTCCTGTGCAGTCGATGTTTGCGTTACAAGGACCGAGCCAATCCATGCCCAGTATGATGTCGAAGTCCTACATATCTAGAACTATTGCATCAAGACCGATCTTTTGACCCCCAATACATATGGTTCCTTCCCCGCAGGCTAAATTTGTGAGTAGTGGCACGCCCGAAGGCATACTTACGCTATGATCAAGGTCTAACAACATTACAGGAAATTTGTGCTCGGCGACGAAGTCCGCCGATATGAAAGTATGCGATGCGCCTAAATCAAATAACACACGAACAGGTATATTATTGAAGTTCAATATACCTGTCACACCAGTGTCAGAAGCGAACGCCTCGTCTTGAATCAGGGCGAAGACGTGCCCTTGTGTATTAGGACGTCTGTCTTGGTTGTTGAGTTGAGTGGGCTGAGCAGGTCGGGGCGCTTTTCCTCGATTCTCTTGACGATTTTGTTGTTGTGGTGGTGCGTTGGGATGACTTGGTTTTCGAGCCATGCAGTTTCGATATAGGTGGCCCCTTTCTCCATAATTGAAACATGCTCCGTCGAAGATGAAGCAGTTATTAGCATCGTGTCCGAGACTGTTGCACTTGGTGCATCGAGGTAATGGGTTCTTTCCTTTGTAGCCGCCATTGTTTGGACGCTTTGACGCGTGATTGTAGCCTCCCGTATAGCTAGGACGTTTGTGATTGGAGTGGCGCACAACGTCGTCAGCACCGGAAGGATGCAGGCTCACAAGGCGGAGAGCGTGAATCAGAGCCTCGCCCGTGGTCTTGTACTCCGGGACCCCGACATGCGTACCGATAGAGTGTCGCAGACGCACTTCGAACCGTCGCACACGGCACTCTTCAGTAGGCAAAAACTGACTAGCAAACTTAGACAACTTGTTGAATTATGCGACATACTGTTCCACTGTTCGGCTCCCTTGCTTCAACTGCATGAATTCATTTTCCTTCGCTTGACGAACGGCTGACGGAAGGTACTGGACTTCAAAAGCTTTGCGGAACGTGGCCCAAGAGATCGGCGCGGTGGTATTGTCCGGTCGGATCGCTCGCTTGCGCACGACCCACCAGTCGTGCGCGTTCAACCGTAGTTGAAGTTGTGCGCAGGCGATTTGCTTTAATTCTTCAATGCCGAGAAGCTCGAAGTGATCTTCCAGCTCCTCCAACCAGTCGATCGCCATGGAAGGGCCTTCGGTACCGCTGAAGGAAGTGCGGCATGCCTTCTTGAATTCTGACACTTCAAAGTTGTACTTTTTCGGTGCTGCTGGTTGACGCTCGGGCTCCTCCGTATCTACTTCAATGGGTTGGATCGTCGGCACGGTGGCAGCAGGTGCGGTGACGGTAGGCACAGTCATAAAATTTTCGTTGGCCGCCATTGTCGGTACAATCTACTGCAGGGTATCCAGCTGCTTTTGTTAAAGTTTTGTATGTGCGTCAAAACGAGCTTCGAAGCGAGCTTCGAACTGGGCCTGTCGTTCCTCTGTCTGTTGATGTCGGTTCTCGGACTGGTTCTGCTGTGCCTCCATCATGCGCAGCATCCTTTTGATGGTATCGTTAGAAGGTCCGGCCCGCGAACGATACGAACTACTAGAGCCGCTAGAAGCGCTATGTTCTTGTTCGGCCATGGGTTCCGTCACTTCTGCGATACGAAGGCAAACGCATCAGTCATAAATTATTACGGACTCATTGTATGGAACAACTTATCTCATCGATGCGAGGTGAAAGGTTTGGAACTCTAGACGCGAGGCCAAAGGATGTAAAGCCGTGCTCTGATACCATTATGTCATGCCCCAATTCCGTAGAATCGATAGTCGTCCCCCGGGCGTGATGCTGTGCGAACCTAAGTTGCGATCGCACAAGGCATAGTCATAAGGTTATCCGAAACACAACATCAAGTTAGAGTACGCAGAGAAATTAATTGACACATTTGAAATAGAAGTAAACTTTTTCATTGATAATAAAACTTTATTTACGTTGACTTCATTACATTCATTGTCGTGCGGGCTACAATATGACTCGACTTACAAAATGAACGCCGATGAGATAGTCGTTCCATACATTACACCCCTTTATACAAGCATAAACCATTACATATTTCTACCTGCTATTGCGGAAAGTCGAGTTGCTATTCTTCTTTTGGACTAAGTGCGGGTCTTCTTCAAAAGGAATCCAGAAACAAGCCTTTACACGCTGACGAGGCTTCAAAAGGGTTCATATCGCCTTGAGTTTCAAGTGGCACGCCCTTCGTGGTTCGGGGTACCTGCGTGGAGAGCGAGGATCAGTACATTACACTTTGTACTGGTGCGTGACTATTTAAGTTCCAAGCTCTCATTTGGTTGAAGAGTTTATATGACTTACTGTATGAATGTTTCTAACCATCCTAATGGATTTTAATAAGCAATGACAAGCATAATAAAATTTATGTTAAAACTTACCCACAGTGGACCGCACCGTGCTTTATGAAACTTACCATGTTCTTCCCTATCAATTGTTATCATTTTCATACCAAGTGCAATATTACGTGTGATTGGTCACTGGCAAAACAAGCCATCCTGGACTCGATAGCTTTTGTTAATCGGGGACCTTGCAACGCAAGTAGCGAGCCCCGCTGCAAGTCCCCGCTTAACCCGTGCTATCATCCAGCACAGCTATACACCGTGTTTCCATTCTCGACCGAAACGGTCCCATGGCCTTGGGTTGCCGTTACGGGAAAACTCTACCTTGTCGACAAGTTGTCCATGACCGTGCAAAGACATATTTTTAGTTGTTAAGACATAGCCTACATTTTCTTTGAAAACTTGGTCATCCTTTCGTATTCGTGCCCTTGCATTTATCTTTTCATTCGCAACAACACTATTGATTTTTTTGCCTAAGAAGGGGTCGAGAAGAGAAGGGTCAGCCACTCACCTTAAGTTTACTTCGGCGAAAGAACTTGTTGGTTGCGCTAGACGTCGCCTACGCGATTACCTGCACAAGCAACCGATTAGAACACTGCATTATTCAAGGAGTTCGATAGAAAATGTGAGTTCGAAATGCATGCCATGAAAACTATCGAAAATATTCACGAAAACGCATTCAGAAAATAAAGCCAAAACCAACGCAAGCGGCATGAAAAGCAGAGCAACGGGAGGTCTCTCCCGACTCAGCCGCAGAGTCAATCTTCGAGGCGCAGCCCGCTAAATATGGGACTTGGTTCCGAAGAAGTCATTCCATAACGAGGAATGGATCTTAATTCAACCGTTCCCGTTCGATCGATTCGATCGATCCCGACCTATCGGTCCCGACCGAGTCGATAGCGATAGTGTTCCTTTCTTGCGCACCCCGTGGTCTGAGTACGGGGCACGATGTAGGGACGGGGCACTACAGTGGTAGAGGAGGATATACTGGTAGAAGAAAAAATTATTTTGGAGGACATAAAGCAAATCTGGCGAAAGAAGGGGGAGACAATCACTTGGCTGAAATAACCCCTCTTGAGAGGGAGTTCATCGCACGGTTACGAGGCACGAAGCTGGGTTCGGACGACAGTCAAGTTACTCCTGGGGCGTCATCTATCTCAGGGGATCATATCACTTGCTTTGCCCAAACCAGTACAGGTATACCTGCGCGTGCTCTTGCATATGTCCATCAGCCAGGTTGAATTCTGGACTCTGGGCATCTCGCCATGTCACGGGGTTCCGCAGTGAGTTTCGGGACTATACTCACCTACCGACGCCGGAGAGCATTCAAACTGCTGATGATATCTCCAGACCTGTATTGGGTAAAGGCACTGTTGTAAGCCCTCTGGTAATTTTATTGAAGTAATTATTTTCATGAGATATTTTAATTATAATTATTTTATTATTAAATATACCTCTTTGTGACTTTGATTTTTGGAGCGCAAGAGATGTCAGTATCTCGAAATGCCCTTCATGAGTTTTGACCTAGACAAGTTTATCTTCATGTTAATATATCATGTCCCACTCAAACTTGTTCCCTTGTGCTCTATTTGCATCGCAGAACTTTCAGGTCAATTTAGGCCATTTTATTATTTTATTAAATTTCCACTTTTATTTTTGATCATTATCGACACGTTACCGTGACTTTCAAATTAGGAGCACAAGACTAGTCATTTTCTCCAAACCAACTTGTCATGCATGATCTACTCGAGACACTTTTCACCCATGACCTTTGTGTCCCACTCAGACACACCATCTTGTGCTTCATTTTTATCGCACAACCTTTCAGACATTTGACCAAATCTCGATTTACCCCACGGAGTCATAATTACATCCAACTTGATTTTGAGACACAATTCCAACGCAACCTTGTCGACCCAAGATATGGACACGGCCCATTTTGAGGCTACTATACGTGGGCCACTTGTGTCCCATCCAATTGAGTCTCCACATGCTATTTATTTATCCGTGAGTAAAAATGACTAATTTGAGTCATTTAATTCACTTAGACCAAACGGTGACCTGACCCGACTCAATTGGAGCCCAACCCAAGCTTCATGTTGTTCCCTCATGAACACCCCACACCAACACCTCTCTCTACACTTTATAGATATTTTATTCTCTTCCTATACATTTGTAAATATCCCCTTCTTTCTCTTCTAATCAATAATTTATGTATACATATAACTCTCTTTCTCTCTCCTCACATCACCTCACCCCCTTCCCCCATAACCAGCCCATATACACCCCCCTGCCAGCCGAGTACACTCTCTCTCCCTCCTCAACTTTCTCTCTCTCTCTCTTTCTCTACAAATACCTATCCCTCTCACTCTTTCTAATAATATATGATATATATATATATATATATATATATATATATATATATATATATATATATATATATATATATATATATATATATCTATATATATATATATCACACACTCTCTCTCTCCATACCCACACGTACACCCCCCCCATCACACCAACAGCCAACCACTCCTTGACAATGTGATACAAAAACATTCCTTTTATAAAAAAAAAGAAGAAGAAAGAAACTCATTCCTTCTCATTCCTCTATCAGCTTCTTCTTCTTCCTCTTCAAACTCAAGCCGACAGCCCCCTCATCACCTCCTACTTCATCTTCACCTTCTTCTTCTTCTTCTTCCCTCCTCCTTGGCAGCCATGGCAGCCATTGACGCTGCTGCTGCGCGAGCTTCCCGTGCCGCCGCGTGCGAGCTTCCCGTACCGCCGTGCGCGAGGCCAACCACCGCGCGCCACCCCAGCCTGGTCGCCCGACCCCCATCGACCCTCCAGAAGGGAGGTGCCGCCCCGACGAGCCTGCGCGCACACGCGTAAGCAGCGGTCGCTGCTGTGATGCGCGCTCGCACGCGTGACATAGCCGCGCTCACCGACGGCCAACCACCGCCGCCAGCCGCCTCCGGTCGCCGTCGCCGCAGTACCGCAGCCACGTGCAGCCCGACGTTCCACCCCCTAGCAGTGGGTCACCTCCCCGAGCCTCACAGGAGATCGATTTAGACTTCAAAATCAAAGTTCCGTCGACGCGCGCGAATGGTGAAGCCCGAATGCACGTCTCAAGGCAGCAACTTCGTACGTATTTTCTGGGCAATCCAACCGTTGGATTGCCGCACTCTTTCCTCCGTTACAATCTCATTATATAGCTCTGTCTCCCACTAAAGTTTCAGCCGTTAATTCTTCCATTTGATATGTCAAATCGGCCGCCAAGTTGCCCGAATAATTGTGTTCGTTTTTGGACAGTTTTGTGGAGCCAACTTCGTCGGCTCGTATCTCCGCCATTGCAGCTCCGTTCGGTGTGCCACCAGTTCCTATGCATAGCTAGTATAACCCTTTTTCTGTCCCTTAAGTTTTGTTTCATTGTGAGCTTGTTTGATTGGTTGAATTCGACGCCAAAGTTGGCCGTCCGAATTCGTAATTTCAAACTTGTTAAATTCTAATTTTGAACCCGGGACTCCGGATTCCAATTCTGACACCACCAGTAGACTCATGGCATCATTCTGGCATAAATTTATATAAAGTTTGCTTGATTTGGACGAAGTGAGCCCCGGCACGCATTTCGGTGCAAGGTGGGCCCCACTGTCCGAGTCAACGGGTCATTTTGAGATTGGCTCATCAGAATCCACTTCTGGACATACCATTGGGTTCATATCGTCATTCTAGACTCGTTAACATATATTTTGCTAGATTTAGTGGACTTGGACTCCGGCACGTATTTCCGTGCAAATCGGATTTCTACTGTCCGGGTCAACGGACCACTTTGAGATCGGCTCACCGGAATCCACTTCTGGACATATCGTTGGATTCGTATCATCATTTTGGACTCGTAGATATATAGTTTGCTAAATTCTACTGACTTTGATCTTGACACGTTTTTCGGTGCAATATGGGTCCAACGGTGGACCGCATCTTGATCTGAATGACCATTTTGCCCCTGTGTCCAGAATTGGACTTATGGATAGTCTATCCTTGCTATTTTACTTATTCTAGGAACGTTGATGATGATTATTTCAGCATCTGACGATGTTCGTGGAGACCCCTATGTTGCTACCTTTCTTGGACTTGACGATCTATCTGCAGGACATCATCGGCCCACTGCTTTACCCCAGGCAAGATACCTTGCCATACTTGTACTGTTTACATTACTCATATCTATCCTTGTACTGTTAGTTGATGACACCGGTAGTGTATATCCAAGGATGACTTGGGTGTTACCGATGATGGCATCGATGTTATGGGTGCGTGCGTGTGTGACTTAGAGTTAGTAGACATACCCGGCATGGCAAAGTTATCCAGGATAACTTCATGACTTGACACGAGACATTACATGGCACCTTGAGTAAGAGTCATTATGTTGGCACGAACTTTCGTATTTGACTGATCATCGGTGCGAGCGGTTCGTGTGACGGTACATATAGAGTTAGATGGTGTCTAGATTAGAGACTCGCATTGAGATATGGATTGTCTGAGTCGTGGATACGACTTGTACATTTCCTGGGACGGAGAAGACAACCAGCAGGCATATGCGACAGATGGTTACATTATTTTATGTTAGCCTCAGTGATGGCCGTTGTTGGCATGGGCCCTTACTAGTAGGTACATCTTCGGCAGCGACCACTAGCTGCGCGCTAGGTTCGGTTGGAAGGACGCTAGTATTGAGCTAATCGGCTCGTTATCCGACGCTCGGCCGTGTTCCGACGCAAATCCTTCGGCTCGTGATCCGACGTCGGCCCGTGCTTCGACGAAAATATTATTCACCTACCCATACGTACCAAAGTTGTCTTCAACATGCATCCACATAGACTGGTTTGTTCATATACCCATGTCGAACCGTACTATAGGACAATATCTTATCATGGACTGGTATACCATCCATTAACCATGAGTGGTCAGAGTTATGGTTGCTGATTGATGACTGGATATTGGACCACATTGTGACTCAGGTTGATCATTATATTCAGTTTACATTATGGCATGTATCTCTGTATCTTGTTACGTCCCTCTGAGGACCTGGTGATCTCTCCAGGTATTCGCTGAGCGGTTAGTACAGAGTAGCTGGCAGGTGCTGCATGATGCACCGAGGTCTCAGGTATATATTTATATTGTGTTATGGCATATTCTATTTATTCTTTCCAGCTTATATCCTCACCTATATTTGCTTCATACTGCTATGTAGCCTACTATTATCGAGCTTATTCCTTCTCGAGCTTGTTCGGACATGTATATTACTGGGTGGCCAACTTTAGTATATTATGTTCATTCTTGGTGTTCATTTCATTACTGTGGATTGAGATGTAGATGATCAGTTACTCTTAGTTACCCCTTTACAGCGGAGTACGTCCAGGGTTAAGTCTATTAAATTGGGAGCTTACCCTAGATCGTATTAGCTGGCATGGTCACGCTCAGGTTCCTATATATTTTGGAACTGGGACGTGACATGTTTTAGTGGTGGCCCATGCAGGTCGAGATAAATGTTTCGGTTACGTTACTGTATCGGACGAGCCTGCATTAGGATGATATATTAGAATCTCAATCCACACTGCTATTGAAAAATTCCTTTGACTTCTATTATCGCCTTTGTAATTCTTATTTGTACTTAATCATACCGTTCTTGAAATAATATTTATGAATTCTCGTCTTTTCCTCCCTCGGAAGGACGGACACTTGTGTTGACGATCACTTCGTCGATATCTTATTATTGATTGTGACTATGGTAGATAGAATATCCTGTGGGTAATTATTTGGGGTATATATATAGAGGTTTGGATAGATGTCTTTACCAGATAGATAGTTAGGGTAAGAATGATATTTCTATCGAGGTTTAAATTTTATAGGAAAATCCTTTGGTTGAATGATTGATGAGTTGCAAATTAGGGATTCGACAATATCATGTAAATTATCACATTGAGGTAGGAAGTTTACCTGGGAAGATACATTAACACATGCTTGACAGGACTAGGTGATTAGATAAGGTGGATAGACTGTAAAGATGCATCTCTAAGATAGGATGTGGATAGAAAATGGTGCATGGTTTAACCAAAACAGGAGACATGATGACTGTTAGGCCAAACTATATCACCCTATGCTTGGGTCAGATAGAGTTCTGGAGAGGGTTATGATAAACCCATACAGGTTTACTATGGGGGAAAAATAAATTTCCTTGGTCACAAGGATTGGACTTGAAGGAAGTCAACTTGAAAGTTTCGGGGGATGATAGCAATTAAAGTTCGAGGAACCATCAGGATGAGCAAATTGATGAAACATGGTGATCATGACTGGATATAAGATTTGAGAGTTGTAATAAAAATTAAAAAAATTAAAAAATTTTAACATAGAGGATATTTAAAAAAAATCAGGGATAATGATATAATGGGAAAGAAGATTACTTGGATATTGAGGAGCTATCCTAGAAAGATTATGTATCAGAGAAAAAAATATGATCATGGAAGATGTGTACGATTAAGCTGAACCAGTCAATGATTTATATATTGGCTGAGTCAACCTGGAATGAACTATTAGAGATAGAGACTAGAAGAATAGTCAATACAGTTAGGCTATGATAGATGTATTGGAGATATGTACTTATTAGACCAAGTCTTGGATTTTTTTTCTTTTCTTTTCTTTCTTAGCAGATAGTTAGGCGTGCTTGTGTAAAGCATAATTGTTTATGGATAGATAGGGTAGAACATTGGTTAAGTTGTTATTGGATATGACTTAAGGCTTGTAGAAGTATAGTGTGGATTGTCAGAGTTGATTAAGTTTAAGATTTGATCATGATCTTCGATTATTAATTGTAGCCAAGGATCTAGGAGTAGAATTAGAGCTGTACCTCCAGAGCCCGACCAGTAAACCCTCTATTGGTGCAAGTTAGTTAGAGACCCTTGAAGAGTTGCATTTGGAACATTGTGTTAGTACGAGGATAAGAAGTGGATATACAAGAAGAGAAAATTTATAAGGAACAATATGTTGGTCTGAATAAATGGAGAGGAATAAGATTGCAATTTAAGGAAAAGTTATCAGGATGAGGTATATGACCATGATTATCTAGGATGACACAAAAATGATTATAGAGAGAATTATACCCTTAATCAAGATCTTGAAGTTGAGATTCAGATAAAGAGTGAGGAGATTATCTCGAGGAGGGAGACGATACAATTTATGACACATAGAGGTAAGATTAGGAAATTGTTAATGAAATATCGGGATATTGACATGGAAGGTTCTAGCGCTTGAACGAGATTATGGCATGAGAAGGAAAGAAAAGGTTTCAAGACAGAGTAGTCCTAAATAGTTTGAGGCATATAATCTAGGGCCGAGTAAGTACATAGAGGATGACAAATTTCTTGAGGATGGAGATATTTCAAAGAGGATAAGTTAGGAATTGATTTTTTTTTTTAGAATTGAAGACGTCTGGAGACTTGGGCATATTACATTATGAGCATCTTGATATTGTGTTAGCGAAAGTTACAGTTAAAAAGGGTGAGCCATAGAATGGAGTGTACTAATGAAAGAAAATTTTGATGGTATCAAGGACTTTCAAAATATTATGAGTTGGACTATGGAATAAGAGATCGGCCGTGCTTGATAGATCATATATTATCCTAGGGACCTGACAGATAGACTAAACAATAGTATGAATTGGTGTGTAATTATCTCAGCCCGCTTGATTTGCAGATTATTCTAAGTGACTTTTCATATTGTTTGAGACAATCCATATTTAGCCAGCTTATCATTCTATTTACGATTTAGAAGATCGTATCCTTCCTTCTCCATGCCTTGACCTCAAATCTAAAACCCTGATCTCATCTCTCTTTTGCCAAACGATCATCTTGTCCTAAGGTGTCATTCCTTCCAAATTTATGATAAAGCATCTAGTTAGTCGTACCATATTTTCATGAGGAATTTCCCTTCTAAAGTTTTCGAAACTCTCCGTACCGTTAGCTGCAACTTTCTTGCTCGTGATTCACTTAAATTTGTTTAACAAATCCCTTTATGCCCCTTGCTCTGGTTATGTTCAACCGAGTCAATTCCTTCTAAACATATTGAAATCTTGACCAATAGTATCCTGATAGTACCTGAGATTATTGCAGACTGTGATATCTGAATTCCAGTTTTCCTTTCTAAAATCTTGCTAGTAGAATCACGACTATGATCTTCTGGTTGGGACTAGTCGTACTTGACTCCCTTAAGATTTTAATCTTCTATCTTCTTATACCCTGTCTTATTGTAATTTCGAGGACGAAATTCTATAAGGTGGGTAGGTTGTAAGCCCTCTGGATTTTAGGGATTATTTTAAATTTTATTGAAGTAATTATTTTTATAAGATATTTTAATTATAATTATTTATTATTAAATATACCTCTTCGTGACTTTTATTTTTTGAGCGCAAGAGATGTCAGTATCTCGAAACGCCTTTCATGAGTTTTGACCTAGACAAGTTTATCTTCATGTTGATATATCATGTCCCACTCAAACTTGTTCCCTTGTGCTCTATTTGCATCGCAGAACTTTCAGGTCAATTTAGGCCATTTTATCATTTTATTAAATTTCCACTTTTATTTTTGATCATTATCGACACGTTACCGTGACTTTCAAATTAGGAGCACAAGACTAGTCATTTTCTCCAAACCATCTTGTCATACATGATCTACTCGAGATACTTTTCACCCATGACCTTCGTGTCCCACTCAGACACACCATCTTGTGCTTCATTTTTATCGCACAACCTTTCAGACATTTGACCAAATCTCGATTTACCCCACGGAGTCATAATTACATCCAACTTGATTTTGAGACACAATTCCAACCCAAACTTGTCGACCCAAGATATGGACACGGCCCATTTTGAGGCTACTACACGCGGGCCACTTGTGTCCCATCCAATTGAGTCCCTACATGCTATTTATTTATCTGTGAGTAAAAATAACTAATTCGAGTCATTTAATTCACTTAGACCAAACGGTGACCTGAACCGACCCAATTGGAGCCCAACCCAAGCTTTATGTTGTTCCCTCATGAACACCCCACACTAATACCTCTCTCTACACTTTATAGATATTTTATTCTCTTCCTATACATTTGTAAATATCCCATTCTCTCTCTTCTAATCAATAATTTATGTATACATATAACTCTCTCTCTCTCCTCACATCACCTCACCCCCTCTCCTCCATAACCAGCACACATATACCCTCCTGCCAGCCGAGTACACTCTCTCCCCTCCCTCAACTTTCTCTCTCTCTCTCTTTCTCTACAAATACCTATCCCTCTCACTCTTTCTAATACCTATATCAAACACTCTCTCTCTCCATACCCACATGTACACCCCCCCATCACACCAACAGCCAACCACTCCTTGACAATGTGATACAAACACATTCCTTTTATTAAAAAAAGAAGAAGAAAGAAACTCATTCCTTCTCATTCCTCTATCAGCTTCTTCTTCTTCCTCTTCAAACTCAAGCCGACAGCCCCCTATCACCTCCTCCTTCATCTTCACCTTCTTCTTCTTCTTCTCCCCTCCTGCTTGGCAGCCATGGCTGCCATTGGCGCTGCTACTGCGCGAGCTTCCCGCGCCGTCGCGTGCGAGCTTCCCGCACCGCCGCGTACGAGGCCAACCACCGCGCACCACCCCAGTCTGGTCGCCGGCCCCCGACGACCCTCCAGGAGGGAGGCGCCGTCCCGACGAGCCTGCGCGCACGCGTAAGCAGCGGTCGCTGCTGTGAAGTGCGCTCGCACGCGTGTGACACAGCCGCGCTCACCGACGGCCAACCACCGCCGCCAGCCGCCTCCGGTCGTCGTCGCCGCCGCACCGCGACCGCGTGCAGCCCAACATTCCACCCCCTAGCAGTGGGTCGCCTCCCGAGCCTCGCAGGAGATCGATTTAGACTTCGAAATCGAAGTTCCGTCGACGCGCGTGAATGGTGAAGCCCGAATGCACGCCTCAAGGCAGCAACTTCACACGTATTTTTTGGGCAATCCAACCGTTGGATCGCTGCACTCTTTCCTCCGTTACAATCTCGATATATAGCTCTGTCTCCTCCTAAAGTTCAGCCGTTAATTCTTCCATTTGATATGTCAAAATCGGCCGCCAAGTTGCCCGAATAATTGTGTTCGTTTTTGGACAGTTTTGTGGAGCCAACTTCGTCGGCTCGTATCTCCGCCATCGCAGCTCCATTCGACGTGCCACTAGTTCCTGTGCACAACTGGTATAACCCTCTTTCTGTCTCTTAAGTTTCGTTTCATTGTGAGCTTGTTTGATTGGTTGAATTCGACGCCAAAGTTGGCCGTCCGAATTCGTAATTTTCAAGTTGTTAAATTCTAATTTTGAATCCGGAACTCCGAATTCCAATTCTGACACCACCAGTAGACTCGTGGCGTCGTTGTGGCACAAATTCATATAAAGTTTGCTTGATTTGGATGACGTGAGCCCCTGCACGCATTTCGGTACAAGGTGGGCCCCACTGTCCGAGTCAGCGGGTTATTTTGAGATCGGCTCATCGGAATCCACTTCTGGACATACCGTTGGGTTCGTATCGTCATTCTGGACTTGTTGACATATACTTTGCTAGATTTAGTGGACTTGGACTCCGGCATGTATTTTCGTGCAAACCGGATTTCCACTGTCCGGGTCAACGAACCACTTTGAGATCGGCTCACCGAAATCCACTTCTGGACATACCGTTGGGTTCGTATCATCATTTTGGACTCGTAAATATATAGTTTGCTAAATTTTGCTGACTTTGATCTTAACACATTTTTCGGTGCAAGATGGGTCCAACGGTGGACCACATCTTGATCCGAATGACCATTTTGCCCCTGTGTCCAGAATTGGACTTATGGATAGTCTATCCTAGCTATTTTACTTATTTTGGGAACGTTGGTGATGATTATTTCAGCATCTGACGACGTTCGTGGAGACCCCTATGTTGCTACCTTTCTTGGACTTGACGATTTATCTGCAGGACATCATCGGCCCACTGCTTTACCCCAGGCAAGATACCTTACCATACTTGTACTGTTTACATTACTCATATCTATCCTTGTACTGTTAGTTGATGACACTGGTAGTGTGTATCCAAGGATGACTTGGGTGTTACCGATGATGGCATCGATGTTATGGGTGTGTGCATGTGTGACTTAGAGTTAATAGACATACCCGGCATGGCGAAGTTATCCAGGATAACTTCATGACTTGACACGAGACATTACACAGCACCTTGAGTGAGAGTCATTATGTTGGCACGAACTTTCGCATTCGACTGATCATCGGTGCGAGCGGTTCGTGTGACGGTACATATAGAGTTAGATTGTGTCTAGATTAGAGACTCGCATTGAGATATGGATTGTCTGAGTCGTGGATACGACTTGTACATTTCCTGGGACGGGAAAGACAACCAGCAGGCGTATGCGACAGACAGTTACATTATTTTATGTTAGCCTCAGTGATGGCCGTTGTTGGCATGGGCCCTTACTAGTAGGTACATCTCCGGCAGCGGCCACTAGCTGCGCACTAGGTTCGGTTGGGAGGACGCTAGTATTGAGCTAATCGGCTCGTGATTCGACGCTCGGCCGTGTTCCGACGCAAATCCTTCGGCTCGTGATCCGACGTCGGCCCGTGCTTCGACGGAATTATTATTCACCTACCCATACGTTCCAAAGTTGTCTTCAACATGCATCCACATAGACTGGTTAGTTCATATACCCATGTCGGACCGTACTATGGGACAATATCTTATCATGGACTGGTATACCATCCTTTAACCAGGAGTGGTCAGAGTTATGGTTGCTGATTGATGACTGGATATTGGACCACGTTGTGACTCAGGTTGATCATTATATTCAGTTTATATTATGGCATGTATCTATGTATCTTGTTACGTCCCACTGAGGACCTGATGCTCTCTCCAGGTATTCGCTGAGCGGTTAGTACAGAGCAGCTGGCAGGTGCTGCATGATGCACCGAGGTCTCAGGTATATATTTATATTGTGTTCTGGCATATTCTATTTATTCTTTTCAGCTTATATCCTCACCTATATTTGCTTCATACTGCTATGTAGCCTACTATTACCGAGCTTATTCCTTCTCGAGCTTGTTCGAACATGTATATTACTGGGTGGCCAACTTTAGTATATTATGTTCATTCTTGGTGTTCATTTCATTACTGTGGATTGAGATGTAGATGATCAGTTACTCTTAGTTACCCCTTTACAACGGAGTACGTCCAGGGTTAAGTCCATTAAATTGGAAGCTTATCCTAGATCGTATTAGCTGGCATGGTCACGCTCAGGTTCCTATATATTTTAGAACTGGGGCGTGACAACTGTCGCATGCACCCCTTCCCACACTCTTACCAATGTCTTACATCTTCCATCTTTTCCTGTCAATCTTATATCTATTAGTGCGGGGTGAGGTTCAATACGACTATAACTCAAAATAACACAAAAAGTTGCAAGTCGTAACTATGCCATAATTAAATCAAACTGTACATTGTGTTCCAACAATTTTTGAGATAGACAAAATGCTCAATTTTACATTAAAAAAATTACCAAAATGATCCTTGTTAATTATAAAAATTTATACTAATTTTTCTGGAATTTATAAACCCTCATAAATAATTATTAAAAATCAGCAACCATAAATATACTGAAAATGAGTTCTGTTTTCCTATTTTTATAAAATACCAAAAGCACTTAATAAATACTGGAAAATTATAATAAATTGTCTAAATTAACATAGTATTTTAATACAATTTTTCCCAGATTTTTACAGCACTTAAAATATATATATATATTTAAAAACAGCAAGCAACAGTTCTGGAAATTAATTAATTAATTATTTACTATTTTTGTCCATGTATTCGAATTGAACCGAAGTCCAGATACAGGACCCAGAGCCATGAATCAAGTCCAATATGACTTGTACAGACTCTGAATGTATTAGACACAATTGGGCCCAAAAACCCATGCTAGGCTTGGACATCAATTGGCCATAACAAATAAAATACAGAAATTTAAATAATAATAATATATTTTAAAGTGGTAAAAATATACAAGTCAATAAAATAACTTGTGAAATTTTACATAACAATATTTTGTTCAAGGTAGAATTTGAAATACATATATAAATATATAACAACACTATTTTTATATATACATATAAATATATAGATATTTTTATATATATATAATGGATATACATGCATATTATATATATATATATATATATATATATATATATATATATATATTATATATTATATATATATATATATATATATATATATATATATATATATATATATATATATATATATAAGAAATACTAACTATAAAATATATATCCTTTATTACTGAAAGTAGGATACAATGGGGAGGAATTCCCGCCCAAATGATTTTAGTGAATTAACTCACTCTAGATTTTTAAATAAAAATAGAAAATAACATTATTTTGCTTAAGATTTGACGGTTACAATTATATGTGAGTACTACGTGTGTTTTCAGATTTTTTTTTTAAAAAAAATCTGATTTAAAAAGATAATATAAGAATTGACGGTTACAATTATATGTGAGTACTACGTGTGTCTTCAGATTTCTTTTTTAAAAGAAATCTTTTTTTAAAAAGATAATATGAGTGGTGGATAATAGGATTTAGTTGAGAATCTTTTTTTTTTCGGATATAGGATACAATGGGGATGGAAAATAGGAGTGGCGGAAAAATATGAGTTAGTTGAGATTTTTTTTTACCGGATCCACTAAAGATGTTCTCTTCCGTAATCGTAGGATTCACTAAAGATGTTCTCTTCCATTCCTAATCATATGCGAGTACTACAAGTGTCTTCATATTTCTTTTTTTTTAAAATCCTTTATTACTGAAAGTACGATACAATGGGGAGGGATTTCCGTCCAAATGATTTTAGTGAATTAAATCACTCTAGATTTTTAAATAAAAATAGAAAATAACATTATTTTGCTTAAGATTTGACGGTTACAATTATATGTGAGTACTACGTGTGTCTTCAGATTTCTTTTTTTTTTTTAAATCTTTTTTAAAAAGATAATATAAGAATTGACGGTTACAATTATATGTGAGTACTACGTGTCTCTTCAGATTTCTTTTTTAAAAGAAATCTTTTTAAAAATAGATAATGTGAGTGGTGGATAATAGGAATTAGTTAAGAATCTTTTTTTTTTTCGGATATAGGATACAACGGGGATGGAAAATAGGAATGGCGAAAAAATATGAGTTAGTTGAGATTTTTTTTACCGGATCCACTAAAGATGTTCTCTCCCGTAACCGTAGGATTCACTAAAAATGTTCTCTTCCATTCCAAATCATATGCGAGTACTACAAGTGTCTTCATATTTCTTTTTTTAAAAATTTATTTTTAAAAACATATAATAAGATGGTGGATAATAGGAGTTAGTTGATAATTCAAAGCATAATCTTTTTTTTTTCGGGATACAATGATACAATGTGAGGGAAAATTGGAGTGGCGGAATAATAGTTGTTAGTTGAGAAAATCTTTCCAGATCCACTTATCTCCCGTAACCGTAGGATCCACTAAAGATGCTATCTCTACCGTAACTGTACGGGAGAATATGCCCATAATCGCTACCCATAATCGCTACGTAGTGGTTTTTATAAAACCTGCTCCGGCCTTTTTTTCTTCTGTCTATTCTATTTCAATTGTTACTCCCCAGCAAAAACATTGAGAGAGAGAGAGAGAGAGAGAAGAAGAAGAAGAAGAAGAAGAAGAAGTATCGAGGAGGAGACAGACTTCATCGTCATCCCCAAAGTTTCTTCAGTCGAGGTATCGATATTCTTCCTCCTATCGCGATTTCGAATTTTATAGTTAGGGTTTTGTAGTCTTTCGTCGCTTCCGCTAGGATCTGATGGTTCCGACGATACGATATTTTTTCTTCAAGCATTATCGAGGAGGCGGATTCGGACTTCATCGCCATCGCCAATGTTTCTTCGGTTGAGGTATGCATGTTTCCTTAGAACTAAATTAATTTACTGCATGAAATAAAATGTATGCATGCTTTTAACAAGTGGTTATATTTTATATTCACAAGCCGATTATATTTTTCTCTTCTGTGCTTACAGATGATAGCTAAGTTTTGTTTTTTCCATAAAATTTATTAAGTACGTTTTCGAAAATTGAGATAGGATCATATTGAATTTAAAAATATATTTTTCTGTTCTGTGCATACAGATGATAGCTAAGTTTTATTTTTTCATAAAATTTATTAAATACATATTCGAAAATTGAGATAAGATCACATTGACTTCAAATTAGAAGATTTTTTTTTCTATAATTGGATGAGTATCACATTGAATTTAAAAAATTGATATAGGATCACATCCTTCCTTTATTACTGAAAGTATGATACAATTGAGAGGAATTCCCGCCCAAATATTTTCAAATATTTATTTATATTATTATATAATTCAAATATATTCTTCTATATTATTTAAATTTGTAAAACGATTACAAATAATTGCGAACAGACTCACCCTATAATTGGTTACAAATATATTCATCTATACTCATCTATATACAATGGGGAGGACCCATCCGATAAAACAGTTACAAATATATTCATCTATATGGATGAACGGTTACAAATATATTCATCTATAGATGAATATGCTTCCAAACGGTTTGCTTCCTAATAATATTTTTATAAAAACATCTTCAGATATTTCTGTTTAATTAAAGGTATTGCAAGCAAACAGAATCAAATTACAACTGATTGCACGTAGTAGAGATATTGCACGTAGTAGATATATTTCTTTTTAGATATTGGGTGATTGCAAGTAGTGGCCGATTTTTATAAAGCCTTCTCCTCTTTTTTTCACTCTCTATTATATTTCAATTATTACTCCCCAGACGAGGAGGAGGAGTCTGGGCTTCATCGCCAACATTTCTTCGATCGGGTATCGATATTTTTCCTCCTCTTGCTATTTCGATTCTTATGATTAGGATTTTTTGAGTATGAAACTCACTTCACTGTGATGGTAAGTCTGCTCTTTATTCGTTCTCTCATTATGAGAACTTTATAGGTCATTGCTAGGTTACTTTGATCTTAAACATGAATAACCACACTTTCAAAAACATTAATCTGCTAATAAAGCGCACTTTCTTTGGCATATGATTATTTTGCTGATGGATTATTATTTTGTTGACGGCTTTATGCTCCACACATTTTTTAAGTTATTTACCTGTACAGAATTTGTTTTCATAAATTTCTTGAATATGTGTGACTGTTTGATTAGGATTGTCGAATTTTTTTTAGGGTTTTGATTTTGCAATGAGTATTGTCATTTTAATATTTTTGATATTTATTTTGATTTTAGTGATCATAGCTTTAGATCTGATGGCTTTGTTTGTTGGATAGGCTGTAATTATAGGTGTTTTTGTTTTTGTTTTGTGTGTTGTCACTTTGTTGATTTTTTTGTGGTTTGAGTTCTTTTTTAAGTTTTTGTTTTGTTTATTTTTATATTCTTATTATGTTCCATTGAACCACGTTCAGCAAAAAATAAAAAATGTTGCACAAGTCTTTATAGCTTATTGGTGGTAAGTAGTCCTCTGATGATTACTCCGTTAGCTCTATGAATTTTTTTGTGTTTTCTTTTTGAGTTTCTTTTTGTGTTTCTGTAAGGCACAAAACCAGAGGGGCGTTTTGGTATTGGATAATTTTTTTTATTCCTAAAAAAAGTTATGATGGAAAATCTATTCTCATTTTATTTTCTAAGAAATTTTTAGTTTTTTATTTTTCATTTTTAACCTTTTTTGGGGTGTTTCAATTTTTTTAGATTTTTTTTTCATGTTTTCAGTTTTTGAAAGGTTTTTTTTTTTGGTTTCTTTTTTCAGTTTTAAGAATTATTTTTTTCTGTTTTCTTAATGATTTTTTTGTTTTCATTTTTTTATTAGAATTTTTTTTTCTTCAGCTTTTAACATTAATCATTTCTTTGTTTGTTTTTTTATTTTAAGGTTTTTTTTTCCAGTTTTTTTATCTTTATTAGCATTTTTTTTTGTCACTTTGTTGATTTGTTGTTGTTTGAGTTTCCTTATTATGTTCCATTTTACCGCGTCCAGCAATAAATGAAGAAATATTGCACAAGTCCAACAATAAATGAAAAATATTGCACAAATCTTTATAGCGTATTGGTGGTAAGTAGTCCTCGGATACGTACTCCGTTAGCTCTATAATTTTTTCTGTCTTTTTTGTGTGTGTTTCTTTTTGTGTTTCTGTCATGGCCCCAAATTAGAGGGGCATTTTGGTACTGGATAATTTTTTTATTCTTGAAAGAAAAAAGTTTGGATGAAAAATCTATTCTTATTTTCTAAGAAATTTTTTAGTTTTTTCTTTTTCATTTTTAACATTTTTTTGTGGGGATGGGTGGGTGGGTTTCAGTTTTTTTTTAAAGAATTTTTTGGTTTTTTATGTTTTTAGTTTTTGAAAGGTTTTTTTGGTTTTAAGATTTTTTTTGTTTCCTCTGTTTTCTTAATTATTTTTTTTATTTTCATTTTTTTTCTTAGATTTTTTTTTTACAGCTTTTCAACATTCATCATTTCTTTGTTCTTTTTCTTTTTTAATGGTTTTTTTTTTCATTTTTTTTATCTCTATTTTCTTTTTTTGTCACTTTGTTGATCTTTTTTGTTTGAGTTTTTTTAAAAACATTTGTTTGTTTATTTTTATGTTCTTATTCTGTTCCATTGAACCACGTCCAACACGAAATGAAGAAATGCTGCAAAGTCTTTATAGCGCATTGGTGGTAAGTATTCCTCTGATAATTACTCTATTAGGTCTATGATTTTTTTTTTTCCTTTTGTGTTTCTTTTTGTACTTTTTGTGTTTCTTTCAATGCACCAATACGGAGGGACATTTTGATATTGTATAATTTTTTTATTCCTGAAAAAAAATTAGGATGTAAAATCTATTGTCATGTCTTTATTTTCTAAGAAATTTTTTAATTTTTTTATTTCATTTTTAACCTTCTTTTTTGGGGTTTTTTTTTTTAAGTATTCAGTTTTGGAAAGGTTTTTTGGTTTTTTTTTCATTTTTTTTTTGATTTTTAAGTTCAGTTTTTTAACATTCATCATTTCTTTGTTCTTTTTTCTTTAGGATTATTTTTCAGTTTTTTTATCTTTTTTATTTTTTTAGAACGATTTTTTGTTTTAGTTTAGTTTTTTTTCTAAGAATGATTTATTTTTATTTTTTTTGCAGTTTATTTTGTTTTTCACAATTTTTTTATCCTTTTTCAAAATAAATATTTTTAGTTTATTTTTGGTATGTTTATATGTTGACCAAAAATGATAATATAATTTTTTCAGAAAAATTTGTTACCAGACATTTGAAATAGCGAAAATATAGAATTTAGACGTATTTCGTATATCAAACATTTCCTTAAATTTTGCAAAGGACATGTTGGTAACTTACTTAAAATATATATTTTGTTCAGGTCAAAGGGGACTAGCGGCTAAGGATACTTTTTCAACGTAACATCGGAGAATATTCAATAATTGATTTAAGACGTTTGCTTCAAGTTTAGATCCAGGCAAGATAATTTTTTCAATTTATTAAGTTTCCTTAAATGTTCTCTTTCAAGTCCAGATAATTAAGAATTTTCATTTTCAAAACAATATCAATTAATGTTCTCTTTCAAATACAAAATAACACACACACATATAATGCATTACTAACCACTAATTATTTAGATTTTATGCGTCATATCAAAAATTTAATATTCATTAAAAAAAAGACTAAATTATAGTTTATCTGTCCCGTGCGACGCACGGGTACACGTACTAGTATATATATATATACAAATATTGTATACATATATATAATAGTATGTATATAATAATATATATACACATGCACTCGTATACATATATACATATATATATATATTTTTTATATATATACATAAATACATATATATATATATATATTATATATATATATATATATATATATATATATATATATATATATATATATATATATATATATATATATATATATAAACAGAGAGAGGGGCGGTTCGAACTCGGCCGAGAGGGGTCGGGTTCTTGGGCTCGGTCGGGCTGGCCAGGGGGTCAGCCCGAGCTGTGTGTTAGGGGTAGGGATTGGGTTAGTGTTAGTGTTAGTGTTAGGTTTAGTTTAATGGGTATAAACCCGATAACAGTTCGGCTCGTGTCCAGACTGTTCAGGACACGAGCAATTAGATTCTGACCCAGTGTCGCGTGTCCGTGCCTAGCACGACACGCACGATACTGTAAACGTGTGTCCAACCCTATGGCTAGGCTCCCCGTGTCCAGGCGAACGTCGTGCGTGAGTTCGAGACATGCACGACACGAACTTGGGTCGGTTACCTGCGTGTCCGACGTCGGGGAGGAGGAGTCGAAGGCACTGGACAATGGCTGGGGCGTCGTGGACGCGACGCTCGGGTGGCGCTGGACTCAGCTCGGTGGGGCGAACACGTCGGTGGGGTTTATTGGTGGTATGGATGGCTTGGGAGGTGGCGCTGGGTAGCTGCCGGAGTTAGGATTAGGGTTTAGGTTCTCGTCGGGGAAGAAGGGTCTGGGTGGTCGGATTTTTGTCTAGGGTTAGGGTTTAGACTGGAGGGGGGTATTTATAGGGGGTAGGTCGGTCGAGGCGGTTGAAGTCGGCCGAAAATGGCGGGGGATTAGGTCGGTGGTCGTCGGGGGGCAGCTGGCCAGTCATCGGGGGTGGGTATAGGGTTTAGTAGTTAGGTCCCTAGGGTTTAGGAATTTGCACAAAAGCCCTAACCCATACAGTTTGCAAATATTAATTTACAACCCGCAATAAAATAATTCAATTAATTGCAAACTAATATTAAAATAAATCTAAATATTATAAAATGCTATTAAAACATTTCGGTTAATTACAAAATGATATATTTTGATTTTAAAACTATTTAAAAATTATTTAAAAAATCTAGAAAAATTTATAATAATTATATTAATCTATTTTAAACACATCAATGCTATTTAATAATGTTAAAATATTATTTTGAAATTTAGGGGCTTACAAATCTTCCCTCCTTGAAAAATTTTGTCCTCGAAATTCACAAGGATAGAAGATTCTATAAATATTCTAACATAACAAGCAATGCAACAAATGACTAAGGCTATGATCAAAACTAACCTGTAAGGTATCAAGCGGGAACGGGTGGTTCCCTCGCAGCTGTTGGGTCGAACAAGTAAGGATATCTCTCACTCATGTCCGACTCCCTCTCCCAAGTAGATTCACCCGGAGAGTGACGGCTCCAAGATACTCGTACTAAGGGTATGACTTTGTTCCTCAGCCTCTTCTCCCTCATGTCTAATATCTCCACTGGTTGCTCAGTAACTGCAAGGCTCAGTCCGATCTCTAGCTCTGAATGATCTAGCACATGGCTGGGGTCCGGAACATATCTCCTCAGTTGAGATACGTAAAAGACATCGTGAACTCCTGCTAGGTTGGGTGGAAGTGCAACCCTGTAAGCTACCTCTCCGATCCTGCCAAGTATCTCGAACGGCCCAATGTATCTGGGGCTCAGCTTCCCTCCTTGTCCGAACCGAATCGTCCCTCTAGTAGGTGATATCTTCACTAGCATCATATCACCGTCAGCGAACTCCATCGGTCTGCGACTAGCATCAGCCCAGTATTTCTGCCTGTCCTGAGCTACTCTGAGCCTGTTTCTGATCATTCCGACCTTCTCTGCTGCATCCGTGATCATCTCTGGCCTAAGCATAGCTCTGTCCCCAGCATTATTCCAAAAGAGCGGTGTACGGTACCGTCGTCCATATAGTGCCTCGAAAGGAGACATACCGATGCTGGCTTGGTAGCTGTTGTTGTATGAAAACTCTACCAAGTGCAGATGGCTCTCCCATGATCCGCCAAAGTCCAGCACATAAGTCCTCGGCATGTCCTCTAGCGTCTGTATCGTCCTCTCGGACTGCCAATCTGTCTGCGGGTGGTACGCCGTACTGAACTTGAGCCGACTGCCCAACTCCTCCTTCAAGCTCCTCCAGTAATAGGACGTGAATCTGTTGTCTCTGTCCGACACGATGCTCACTGGTACTCCGTGCAAGCGAACTATCTGCTGCATGTATAGCTCCGCCAACTTCTCGGTGGAAAGCCCCACCTTGAAGGGTATGAAGTGCGCACACTTCGTCAGCCTGTCCACGATGACCCAAATGGCATCCTTTCCTCCTTGGGAACGAGGAAGCCCTGAGACGAAGTCCATCGTAATGTGTTTCCACTTCCACTCGGGAATGGGTAACGGCTGCAATAGACCAGCTGGCCTCTGGCGCTCCGCCTTGACCTGCTGGCAAACTAGGCATCTCGAAATGAAACGTGATACATCTCTCTTCATCCCGTGCCACCAAAGATGTTCCCGCAAGTCACGGTACATCTTGTTAGCACCAGGGTGAATAGGATATCTCGATCGGTGTGCCTCCTACAAGACTGCCTCTATCAGCTCTCCCTTCGGCACGCACAATCGGCTGTCATGCCTCAAGGATCCATCCTCTGCTATGGTGAAGTCATCCAGCAATCCAGCTAAAGCCTGGGCTCGAAGTCTGCGAATGCTCTCATCTGTAGACTGTGCCTCCCTGATCTGCTCCATCAAACCTGACTGAATGTCAAGCGCCGTCATCTGTATCACTGAACCTGGCCGAACTATCTCGATACCGAGCTTCTCTAGATCTTCCCGTATATTTCGATCTATCATCAGATACCATGCCATCGGATGCCTGCTTAGCGCATCTGCCACCACATTTGCCTTCCCGGGGTGATACTGTAAATCGATGTCGAAGTCTTTCATCAACTCCAACCATCGTCTTTGCCTCTTGTTCAGCTATTTCTGCGTGAACACATACTTCAAGCTTTTGTGGTCAGTAAAGATTTCCACACGCTCTCCGTATAAGTAATATTTCCGTAACTTGATTGCAAAGATCACCGCAGCTAACTCTAGGTCATGGGTAGGATAGTTTCGCTCATGAGTCCGTAATTGCCTAGATGTATAAGCAATCACTTTCCCATGCTGCTGTAGGACACATCCTAGCCCCTTTCCCGAAGCATCGCTGTATATGGTGAAACCTCCAGATCCTGAAGGTAATGTCAGAACTGGAGCGGTCGTCAGCCTCCTCTTCAGCTCCTCAAATGCTGCCTGGCAGTCCTCTGACCAGATGTACTCTGCGTCCTTCCGCGTCAGCTTCGTCATGGGTTCAGCTATCCTAGCAAAGTCCTGGATAAACTTCCTATAATAGCCAGCTAAACCCAGAAAAGCTTCTGATCTCTGAAACTGACGTCAGAGCCTTCCATGTCTCAACGACAACAATCTTCCTGGGATCCACCGAGATTCCCTCTCCAGTAACTACATGGCCGAGAAACTCTACTCGGTCTAAAAAGAACTCGCACTTCGAAAATTTGGCATACAATCTCTCCTGCCTCAGAATCCCCAAAACTATCCGCAAGTGCTCTGCGTGTTCCTCCGGTGTCTTTGAGTATATCAGGATGTCGTCGATGAATACTACGACAAACTTATCCAAATACTGGTGAAATGTCTTATTCATCAAATTTATAAAGACAGCTGGCGCATTTGTGAGACCAAATGGCATCACCAGAAACTCGTACTGCCCGTACTTCGTGTTGATTGCCGTCTTCTGGATGTCTGCAGCCCTGACCTTCACCTGGTGGTACCCGAATCTCAAATCTATCCTGGAAAACACTTTCGCCCCACTCAACTGGTCGAACAAATTATCTATCCTGGGCAAAGGATATTTGTACTTAATGGTGATGGTATTCAACGCCCGGTAGTCAATACACAACCGAACTGTACCATCCTTCTTAGGCACAAAGAGCACTGTCGCTCCACATGGAGAAGTGCTAGATCGAATGAAACCCTTTTTCAACAGGTCGTCAATCTGCTCTTTCATCTCTACGGCCTTCTTGGGGTTCACTCTATAGCAAGCCCAGGATACTGGTGATGAACCCGGTACTAAATCTATAGTGAACTCCACATCTCTGTCAGGCGGAAGTCCTGGAAGATCCTCTGGGAATACGTCCATAAACTCCCTAATGATAGGGTGTGGCGGTGCTAACTCCCCAACTGTCGCACAACAGTTAGGCTCTAGGCTGATCTCCGGCTCTGTCCTCCTGACACTGAATGGTGCCGTGCCTGGGAGACTGAACAGAATACTGCCCTCATGACAGTCTATAGCTGCATGGGCATAGCTAAGCCAGTCCATCCCCAATATGGTATCATACCCGAGGAGTGGCATCACAAAGAATCATCCCCTGAACTCTCTCCCGGCTATAGTAATAGAGCATCTATAGATAGCTCTAATGGGCATTGATCCGCCTCCCATCATTACTCTACTCATCTCCTCGATAGGTGTAGCTACTAAGTGGTGTTTATGCAAAAACTCTAATGACAGGAAGCTATGAGATGCACCAGAATCAAACAAGCATAGAGCTAGAAAAGTATGCAAATAAACATGACCTGTGATGACGTCAGCCAAATAATCTGGCTTCGAATCCTGCTCCGGCTCCGGCTCAAGGGCCAGACCATAAGTTTTCCCTTGGGGTCCCTTCTGCAGCTGCAGATGTTGTCCAAACCTCTGCTGCTGAGTCGGAAGCGACCCTCTAGGTATCTTGGCTATTGGGCAGTCCCGAAGCTGATGGGTGGCAGACCCACAAGCTAAACACTGTCCTAACCTCTTCCTACAGATAGCAGCATCATGGCCTACCCTGTTGCAGAAAATACACCAAGCTCCCTTCTGCTGCTGTCGGGGTCCCGGGGCTCTAACTGGCGGGGTTGGGTGATGTGATGTAGGGGGACGATATGTCTACTGGTACAGCATCGGTGCTCTCTGCTGGAAAGCCTGACGCTTGGACGGTCCCTCAAGGTGTACAGAAGCCGGCCTCTTGCAAGACAGAAGACGCTCCTCAATGCTCCGGGCCAACTCTAGGCTCTGGTAGTAGTCAGTCGTACCGTTCGCCACTATAAGAATGCCAATGTCTAGAACTAGACCATGGCAAAACCTACGCGTCATCTCCTCTGGGTCTGTAACTAGACTAGGAGCGAAACGGCACAGGCGACTAAACTCTGCCGCATACTCGTCAACAGAACGGTTCCCCTGCTGGATGTTCTGGAATCGTAGCCCCATGGCTACCCTAGCGGTGGTCGAGAAGAATTTCTTCTTGAACTGGGTCTTGATCTGGAGGTCATTCGGCTCATTCCGGAACCAAACTCCTGCCAAGTCTGTCAGCAGAAATCCTGCTGCCTCGATCTGGAGGTCATTCGACAACCTAGCTCCAAGGAGCTTCCTCTCTACCGAGTCTAGCCAGTCATCTGCTACAACTATGCCCTCAGTCCCTAAGAACTCCTTGGGGTTCAGACCCATGAAGTTCTTGATTGTCCCTGCTCTCTGCCGTGGCTCTACAGGTGGTGGGACCATGGTACGTTCCTCAGAATGCTCCATGCTCTGGCGGAGTAGGATGGTCTGCTCCTGATGGGTCGTTAGGAACCCCTGGATCAGAGTGAGCAGTTGGTTCCCGTCGAGTGTGACGGAAGCCTGGGTAGGTATAGTGATAGGTGGTGGTGGGAGTATCGGGTCCTGCTGGGACTGTGATGTGGAAGGTGGTGGAGACATCTGGGTTGGTGGATTTGTGGAATAGGGAAGTATAGTAGGTGGAGGTGTATCGGTCAACTGGTCAGCTGACTGGATAGGGAGTGTGCCATTCTCAGGTGTGACATACTGGGATGAACAAGTAAGCACCATCTAAATAAAATAAAAGGATTTATAATGACTCTTTAAAGTAAACAATCATAGACAATAAAATCTAATTATAATAGCAAGCATGTGATGCGTTTCCTATGTTGCAATCCTAGTATTCCTCTAGATATTCTAAGCGTCATTCCTAATGTTGTCTAATTACCTTAAGTTCCTAATTGCAGGCAAGCTTGGTACAATAACGTAACCAAACAATTTAGTCAGAGACCTGCATGGGCCACCACTAAAAATATGTCACGACCCGCTACCCAAATTGTTGGGCCGAGCCGAGTTATGTCCAGCCTACGCTTGAGATAAAGCGCAGTAAGCTATTCTAGAGATAACAAGATAAGACTAAATGTGCTAACAGTTCTATAAGTAAATAAAGAGTCATAAATGCTCCAAACACAAAAGTCATCTCATAATAATAAGTCCAAGTACAAGTCCGAAATGTAAAACTGGATACAGGTCCAGTTACAAAACACGTAGTCTAATACATGACTACACTAAATATCCCGAGCAACTACACAAACTAGACGAGTTTCCCCGCAGTTACATCCTCGTAAGACAAAGCCTGGTCCTCGACAGTAACTCCATAATATGAGTCACAGAGCAACTCCTCCTCAGTAAGAATATCTACAACGTTATCCTGTCAGGATGGGAGCAAGTACTGATTCTAGCAAACATATAATAGTAATCATGTGATGAAAAGAAATGACATAACATGTTTGTTCAGTTTTAGGTACATTTTATCATGGCAATAGATATTCATTTTAAAGTTTAAAACTGTAGTAGGTGAGTGATCAGTCAATAGGTAATCAGGATGTACAGTGGTACATATCAATTTTCTGAAGCGTACATACGTACCCTTAACGGCATCGGTGTATGTCCATACACAAACGCGGGAGCAGACATACGACAAAGTTATATATAGAATATAACAGTGCTCGGTAAATACATACGGAGAAGGGGGCATGATCACGTACACTACTAACAGTTTTCCCTTAACCCGTTGTTAAACATGTGAGAGATATAAAAACTATCCTAAGCATGGTAGATACTGAAAGTAATACAATATGTGAAGTTTTAACTTGCTACCCCAAGGATCAGCATTTAACATGGTTGGAATTCACAGTTTATGGTTATAGCAGTATGTAAAGTTTATAGAAGTACTTGCCTTTAGCAAAGCAAGGCAGCGATAAAATGCTATAAATGTCTGGTAAACTCGTCACTGTAGAGATAAATACATAAACTTAGTTTTTATACTAAGTTAAATACTAAGACACTAGTGGTGCAACACGACTTTCTAACTGGACACCTAGCCAAATGGTGACTTTAGCATAGGAGACCAATGTGGGGTGACACAATACTGTAACTAACTTTCTAGGGCCTTTACACTGGTGTGGGATGAGGTTCAATACGACTATAACTCAAAATAACACAAAAAGTTGCAAGTCGTAACTATGCCATAATTAAATCAAACTGTACATTGTGTTCCAACAATTTTTGAGATAGACAAAATGCTCAATTTTACATAAAATAAAGTACCAAAATGATCCTTGTTAATTATAGAAATTAATACTAATTTTTTTGGAATTTATAAACCCTCATAAATAATTATTAAAAATCAGCAACCATAAATATACTGAAAATGAGTTCTATTTTCCTATTTTTATAAAATACCAAAAGCACTTAATAAATACTGGAAAATTATAATAATTGTCTAAATTAACATGTATTTTAATACAATTTTTTCCAAATTTTTACAGCACTTAAAATATATATAAAAATTTAAAAACAGCAAGCAACAGTTCTGGAAATTAATTAATTAATTATTTACTATTTTTGTCCATGTATTCGAATTGAACCGAAGTCCAGATACAGGACCCAGAGCCATGAATCAAGTCCAATATGACTTGTACAGACTCTGAATGTATTAGATACAATTGGGCCCAAAAACCCATGCTAGGCTTGGACATCAATTGGCCATAACAAATAAAATACAGAAATTTAAATAATAATAATATATTTTTAAAGTGGTAAAAATATACAAGTCAATAAAATAACTTGTGAAATTTTACATAACAATATTTTGTTCAAGGTAGAATTTGAAATACATATATAATATATAACAACAATATTTTTATATATACATATAAATATATAGATATTTATATATATATATATATATATATATATATATATATATATATATATATATATATATATATATATATATATAATGGATATATACATGCATATATTAATATACATATATATATAAGAAATACTAACTATAATATATATATATATATATATATATATATATATATATATATATATATATATATATATATATAGATATATATATATATATATATATATACAAATATTGTATACATATATATAATAGTATGTATATAATAATATATATACACATGAACTCGTATACATATATACATATATATACATAAATACATATATATATATATATATATATATATATATATATAATATATATATATATATATATATATATATATATATATATATATATATATATATATGTATGTATATATACTTATAAAATAAAATACCAAATATAAAATATATATATACATATACAAATACTGTATATATACATATATAACAGTATATATATATATAATATATATACCTATATATATATATATATATATATATATATATATATATATATATATATATATATATATATATACATTTATACATATATATAATAAAATAAAACAAAAAACAAAACAAAAAAGAAAACAAAAACAGAGAGAGGGGGGGTTTGAACTCGGCCCAGAGGGGTCGGGTTCTTGGGCTCGGTCGGGCTGGCCAGGGGGTCAGCCCGAGCTGTGTGTTAGGGGTAGGGTTTGGGTGAGTGTTAGGTTTAGTTTAATGGGTATGAACCCAATAACAGTTCGGCTCGTGTCCAGACTGTTCAGGACACGAGCAATTAGATTCTGACCCAGTGCCGCGTGTCCGCGCCTAGCACGACACGCACGATACTGTAACGCGTGTCCAACCCTATGGCTAGGCTCCTCGTGTCCATGCGAACATCGTGCGTGAGTTCGAGACACGCACGACACGAACTTGGGTCTGTTACCTGCGTGTCCCACGTCGGGGGGGGGGGGGAGTCGAAGGCACTGGACGGCGGCTGGGGCATCGTGGACGCGGCGCTCGGGTGGCGCTGGACTCAGCTCGGTGGGGCGAACACGTCGGTGGGGTTTATTGGTGGTGTGGATGGTTGGAGAGGTGGCGCTGGGTAGCTGTCGGAGTTAGGGTTAGGGTTTAGGTTCTCGTCGGGGAAGAAGGGTCTAGGTGGTCGGATTTTTGTCTAGGGTTAGGGTTTAGACTGGAGGGGGGGGTATTTATAGGGGTAGGTCGGTCGAGGCGGTCGAAGTCGGCCGGAAATGGCGGAAGATTAGGTCGGTGGTCGTCGGGGGGCAGCTGGCCAGTCGTCGGGGGTGAGTATAGGGTTTAGCAGTTAGGTCCCTAGAGTTAGGAATTTGCACAAAAGCCCTAACCCATACAGTTTGCAAATATTAATTTGCAACCCACAATAAAACAATTCAATTAATTGCAACTAATATTAAAAGAAATCTAAATATTACAAAATGCTATTAAAACATTTCGGTTAATTACAAAATGATATATTTTGATTTTAAAACTATTTAAAAATCATTTAAAAATTCTAGAAAAATTTATAATTATTATATTAATCTATTTTAAACACATAAATGCTATTTAATAATGTTAAAATATTATTTTGAAATTTAGGGGCTTACAGAGGCCCTTGTCCTACAACCGGTATTAACAGTTTTAGATGGTTCGTCACTTTTATTGACTGTTATACCCGCGTGACCTGGGTCTACCTTATGAAGAATAAAGTGACGTCCTTGAGGCTTTTCAGGATTTTCATCGCCGGGTGGAAACACAATATAACGTTAACATTAAGTGTTTCCGGTCTGACAATGGGACGGAGGATACTAGTAAGAGGTTTGCTGAGTATTTATCTACTCATGGAATACTACATCAAACTTCATGTGCCTATACACCGGCACAAAATGGTGTGGCCGAACGAAAGAACAGGTACCTGCTGGAGGTCGTACGGATGATGATGCTGGCTATGAATGTCCCAAAACACTTATGTGGGCAGACTGTATTGACGGCCTCTTTATCTCATCAACAGAATGCCATCTCAGGTATTGGACTGGAAGACACCGTTGAAGATGCTTACTGGTGCAACTACATACACTGTTCCCCCGAAAGTATTTGGGTGTGTGTGTTTTGTCCAAGATAATAGGCCAGGAGTTGGCAAACTGAATCCTAGAGCGGTTAAGTGTGTATTTGTCGGGTACACAGCGACTCAGAAGGGATACACATATTGGAGCCCAGTTGAGCGGAAGATGTTTGTTAGCATGGACGTTACATTCAGAGAACTGGAACCATACTATGGTTCGGATGCAGGTTCAACGTTTGGTGACACACCTAACACAGAGGGTGTTAGACGTGAGGGGGAGATAATAAGTCCAAACATGGTAGTCGGATCGGTCCCGTTCCCGGTCGTAGAAAATTGGACGAAAGGGAGAGATAGCAGTAACTCAGATACGGAGAATAAAGAAGAAGATACATATGTTACGCAGGGGGAGACAAGGGAAAAGGAGCTCCAAGTCTACATAAGGAGACAACAAAAGTCCAGTACTATGTCGTGCCCATTGCCTACCAGTACTGTATCGTGCCCATTGCCTATTGTACCAAGTCCCTCGTCTACTCCTGTCCCAACTCTTGAAGATGTTGCCCCCGCACTGAATCATTCTGATTCTGATGCGGATCTCTCTGACTTTGATGGTATGATCTCTCCACCACCTATTGCTCCCTTAAGGAGATCTTCTCGCATCAATGCGGGTAAGGCGTCGTTATGATGATTATGAACATGACATTGTCAATTTATTGTCTTATTCTAACATTTCTCCAAATTATCGAGCCTTCATTGCATCGTTAGACTCTACTTCTTTGCCTAAGTGCTGGCAGAAAGCAAAGAAAGATTCAAGGTGAAAAGCTGCAATGATGGAAGAACTTGGGACACTAGAGAAAAATAAGACATGGGAGCTGGTTCCATTACCCAAAGGAAAGAAAACTGTGGAATACAAATATGTGTACACAGTGAAGGAGACGCCAGAAGGAAAAGTAAAGCGGTACAAGGCGAGATTGGTTGCAAAAGGATACACACAATCATATGGTATCGACTATGATGAGACGTTTGCCCCAGTAGCAAAAATAAGCACGGTAAGAACTCTGGTCTCCATTGCAGCAAACTATGGGTGGAAGCTATACCAATTAGATGTGAAGAATGTCTTTCTCCACGGGGACCTGCAAGAAGAAGTATACATGGAGCTCCCGCCAGGATGCTACGCGACAGAATCAGACAGAGGGACATCGCGTGAAAAAGTGTGTAAACTAAAGAAGTTGCTATACGGGCTCAAGCAATCTCCTCGAGCCTGGTTCGATAGATTCAGAAAGGATGTTACTGGCATGGGATACCATCAAACAAATGCAGATCATACAGTATTTCTTCAGCATGCAAGAGGCCACATTACTATACTTGTTGTATATGTGGATGATATAGTAATTACAGGTGATGATGAGGTCGAGATCACTAAGCTGAAATCAAAACTCGCGAAGTAGTTTGAGGTGAAAAATTTAGGAGCAATGAGGTACTTTTTGGGTATCGAGGTGTGTGACGGCGAACAAGAAATTGTTCTCTCACAAAGAAAATATATACTAGATCTGCTAAAGGAGACGGGGATACTGGGATGCAAAACAACAGTCACTCTAATTGACCAGAAGTACAAGTTGGGAACAGAAGCAGGAGAGCCAGTTGATCGTGAAAGGTATCAAAGACTTGTAGGGAGATTGATTTATCTGGGGCACACTCGCCCTGATATCTCATTTGTGGTGAGTGTAGTGAGTCGCTACATGCATGATCCAAGAACGGGTCATATGGAAGCAGTGTTTCAGATCTTGAGATATCTGAAAGGGACGCCGAGAAAAGGGCTATGGTTCAAGAAGAATGGACGCATAGAAGTTGAGGGATACTGCGATGCAGACTAAACGAGTTGCATAGACGACAGAAGGTCTACCACGGGGTACTGTGTCTTTGTAGGAGGAAACCTGGTCTCATGGAGAAACAAGAAACAATCAATGGTAGCACGGTCGTCAGCTGAAGCAGAATATAGGGCAATGGCTCTAGGAGTGTCAGAGTTACTATGGGTGAAAGTACTGCTGACAGAGTTGAAGCTGGATAAGGGAGCACCGTTACATCTTCTGAGCTATAGTCAAGCTGCAATAGGTATAGCCAACAATCCAGTTCAGCACGACAGAACGAAGCACATCGAGATCGATCGATTCTTCGTCAATGAGAAGCTGGAACAAGGGATACTGAAGATTGACCATGTTCGCTCAGAAGAACAAGTTGCAGACTGTCTGACTAAAGGTCTTAGTTCATTAAGTTTGTCAAAGCTATGTAACAAGATGGGGATGATTAATATCTATCGTCCATCTTGAGGGGGAGTGTTGAGAACCAATAAGGGACTTTAGTCCCACATTGGAATATGTAGTATGAAGAGAAGTTGGAACCTCTATAAGTAGCAAGTAGTAGCCCATCAATAAAATCATCCATTATTTATTTTCTACAGTATACTTCCTGATACTAACAAATAGCAATAGAAAGCAAATAAATTTTTTAAATGAAAAACCAATGTGTATACTTACTGGTACTAACAAATAGCAATAGAAAGCAAATAAATTTTTTTAAAAAATAAGTATTATAATCAGGTAACTCTGTTCTCCTAAAAAATGAGTCAGGCCTTGGCCTTAGCTTCTTTTGTCAAAAACACATCCATAGTGGAATTTCTTCCATGTTTAATGATTAAGTATAAATGTCTTAAGAGTTTAGTGTAATTGTTGGAAATTCTACTTTATTTGTACAAAATAGTTTCACTGCCGTCAAAGAATGGAGGGTTCAAGCGCTTGAAACTGTTGGCCACACTGTTACCTTGATGACCTCCTCTGGTCAGAACATCTGTCACTGCCTGGTGCAAGGTATCTCCTCGACGATCTTGAGAAGCTAACAATGTCCTGATGAGACCCACCAAGGTCTATCATCAGGCTCTGCAGGCTGGATGGGCTGAACTGGTGGCTCTTGACCCCCAGTAGGCATCACTCTGGAGGCTACTCCTGAATGCTGGACTTGATCTCCAGGTTGCTGCTGGTCCACGGGAGGTACTCCGCCTTGCCGATCGGTAGGACCATGAATAATGCCGCTGAAGAAGACGACATAGGGAACAATAAGGAAGGACCATGATAGATCAAAGATTACAAGCATGTGGCTAGGTCAAGATTTTTAGGGATTTAGAGGATATGAGCAGAGATCAAAGGCGAGTGCTGATTGAGACATCTATTCAGTAAACCCTCACATATCTTGATTTACAAGACCTGTATGGGCCACCACTTAAACCATGTAACGCACCAGAACCAGAATACTGGAGAGCGGGGGCATACACAGCCAGCTACGTATATTGAAATGGAAACCACCCCTCTATACGGTCACGGTTGTCTAGATACATGAGGGTTTAACTACAAGCCATCAGTCTCTTATGGTTATGAACAAGCCTATTGTCTCAATCTAAAGCAAGAAATAGCAGTTACAAGATGTCACGACCCGCACCCACTGTGAGGGTACGAGAACGTAACAACGCCCAGCCTACGCCGCAGTGTCGGCGGTAGAACGCTGTTCTAGGTCATGAACTATAACTAGCATAATATGAATACTCTCCATAAGGAGGCCAACACAGGGGTACAACTCAATCACAATCTAAGGCAGAATGTAGCACGATGAAATAGATAAGAAATCCTCAACTGAGGTATAGCAGAAATAAATAACAAGTCTCAACATCTATAAAATATACAACTCTGAAAATAAAGACAACAGTTTAAACATGAAAAGAGAGGACAGTCTACGCTATCTACACTATACAAGGTATCATCCTGAGCAGCTGCCTGAACCTCCCCAGGGGTCCAGGTCGCGAGTGTCAACTAGGCAAACTCCAAGTAAGGGTGCAGGGTTCCTCATCATCCTCTGTAAAAAATTTAACAGGTCCAGTCAGGACGGGAGCGAGCACAAAATATCTCACGCAGTTCATATCATGTTAGAAAATATAAAGCATGCAATAGAGTAAGGTACATGAAACGCTGAAAGAAAGAAGTATATGAAAAACAGTAGAGATTTGATAACAGGAAATATCTAAATATAATAAGTAAGAACTGTAAGCCTACTGTGATTTAGAGTACAATATGGTTATGTAAACGGTCTAGGAAAATGCAATGGTAACTCCATTGTACGTGGGTGTACAATAGACATATACAATAGTTATACAATCTTGTACAATAGGATTTGATTACATAACCAATTCTACTCTCCCTCCCCAATCAATACACAAGGATCCACTCTAGTTACGTTATCTTGCACAATAGTGTACAATGTTATACAATGGATGTACAATATTATACAATAGGTGTACAATATTATACAATAGTTGTACAATGTTATACAATAGTGTATAATGGTCTATCCCTGGAACTCATGTGATAATGAGAGTACAATATGCACAATGAGTGTACAAGGATATAGGTATTCAGTAAATACAATATGGAAGTGAAACGCACATCACAATATGTATCTAGTGAATACAAGGGGATAACATCCCAAAAGAAGATCCTTATAGTACCAATCCGTGATAACAATCGTGTCAGCATCAAGTACAGTAATCTAGAGCAAGAATGTAAATCCAGGTAAGTATAAAACGGTCAGAGAATGTACTCGCCTCGTATCTGAATGTCTGAAGTAAATGTACTGCCTGAGGAGAGATGTCTGTCTCCTAATCAGAGCAACACAAGTTACAACATATCTAAAATAAAGAAATAGACTGCTACAATGCATCTACATGCTGTCTAGGTCAAACTAGGCTAAAGTCAACACTTGGTCAACTCTAGTCAACTATCTAGTCAAAGCTAGGTCAACTGGGTCAACATAGACTCAATGAAGTCTCACTAGGCCTAACCAGTCTACCCTAGCTAGTACACACCATACAAATCCAAGGCTATACAAGGTAACACAAGTCACATATCAAGATACATCACATTCATGCATATTCAACATTATATATATATATATATATATATATATATATATATATATATATATATATATATATATATATATATATATATAAGAGAAAAGAACTAACATATAAAGCTATGTGTGTGTGTGTGTGAACATGGAGGTGTACATGAAAAGAGAAATCAACACTAGTTATGAGTTTACACTACACATGGCACAAAGCTAACCCATCTACATTACACATGTATTATACTTAACATGCATGGCTACAAGTATACATCTATATACATTAGAGTAGAGACTATTTAAGTTATAACTAACATGCATCTATACTTTACATAAATATATATATATTATAGCAATCATTTAGAGAAGGGTTACATGGCATGGTGGTTGATATAGAGTGGGGTGTCCTTGTGCAGAGGGTGAAGTTCATTCTCAGTTTAGTTCCACATTTACATATAAACTAAAGTGAGCTATCCCATAAACTAGTGTAACTAACCACATAAAATGAACCATGTTATCTGAAATCTGCCATTAAGCCAACATCCCATATGCATACAGCTCATGCATTGTCTAATACTAAAATTAACTAACATTTCGAATTAAGGGGTTGAAGGTTAACATTACATTCATAGACATTCCACTATATTGAAAACTAAAATTGGCTTGGCAATAGGAAAAGGAAGGTATATATGCTTACATGGACAGTTCAGTATTCGAACAACCTAAAATGAACTAACATTCAATCTAAATATCAGCTATGCATTGGTTCTATGTCTACATATAAAATCTGATATTGCATTTACAATATTTATACATTATGCATTCATATCTATCATTACATATATACCTTGCATTTATATCTAGCATTCATTATATACTTTCATACATGCATTGTATATCATTCTTTCATTCATGTATTTATGCATTGCTTACATATATTACATTAATTGCATTCCTACATGCTTGTATTCAATCATATATATACATTAATATAAATAGGATATATATCATATATATATCATTTCATTCATCTAACATATCATGCATTACATACTCTATATTCATTTAATATCCATACTACATAGGCTTATAGGTTACACAAAATACATATATCGTATAGTCACTCTTTTACTTAAAATCAATACTGTACCAATTGGGCATTCACTAAATTCTAGGATTAAAGTATGTTATAGTACTTCATGTTAGCTTTCCGAAACTTCAAACGGATCGCATTTTCGTGTCCGGAAGCTCCCGGAATCGCAAAAATACCGAAACGCGTTCGTCTTTCGTACAATTGACACTCAAATAATTCTACAGAAAGTTACAGAAAGAATTTGGCTTATTAAAATATATATTTGGAAAGCTAACTTCGATACGGTTCTTTTAAAAAAACGGAAGATAAATCGGAGTTTTAAGCTAAAAGTTATGACATTTCTAAGTTGTTATTGCTACTAAAAACGTGGATAAAAATTATGACGAATTTGGGTAGTTTGAGACAAAAGAACACAAGTATATAACATAATATATCAAGAACTCACTCTCTACACTAATATATATATATGAGACACTATAGAACACATCTCCAATACAAAAATATGAGATTAAATATGTAATAATTTATTCATACATAACAACAACACATAGTGTGTCCAAATTTGGGGTTTTCTCATATAGACACAACCACAACACAAAGGACACTCCTATGACCTCTAAATGGACACGAAATGGACACAAATGGAGATACAACCATGGGGGATCATTCCTATGGGTTCAAAATAGACCTATATGCATGAGGAAATGAAAAGGAGAAGGGATTTATACCTCCCGGTAGATCGAATCGAAGAAAAGCCTTTCCGGAGCGACACCGACACGTAGAGATTCCAAAAGGACACGAACGAGCTCCGAATCCTCCCAAACTTGGGTAGCTTCCTCCTTGGCTAGAATGGAGAAGGAAAGAAGAAGATTTGGTGGCGAAATGGAAGGATTTGGTGGAGAAATTGCTAGGGATTGCTTTCTAGGAATTTGGGAAAGAACAAGAGAGAGAGTGTGGATGAGAATAATGAAATGAACTTGAGCCTATCCTCTTCCAAAGTGGCTGGCCATATGGGGCTATTTGTCCTATTATGGTAAGGTCCAAAATGCCCCCACTAACCTATTCTATTAGTATTAGGAAAGGGCTAATTGGTTGGGGCTAAATTAGTCATTCTAAAGTCTCTAATCACACTAACCTTATCCATAATAATTAGTCTAACCTCTAACTAAAATATTTCTATCATGTGGGCCATGGCTAACTAATGTGTGGGTCCACTAAAGTCAACACTACCCCCGGGTCCCCGTTTCAAGTCGGATTGAGCTGAAATTCGAACCCGACTCAAATAACCCCAAAATAATATCATAAATAATAAAATAAATTTCAAAAATATTTCAAAAATAAAAAATGACAAAAATACTCATGTTCCTGAAAACTGGGGATGACAAATCCTCGAAATTAAAACCAAACAATAGTAAAATGTCAAAATCACAAGTCATAATTTTAAATAGTTTAAAAATGATTAAAAATCACCAAAAATCATAATATGAAATAATTATCAATAAATAATAATTATAATTACAAAATTTCAAAATTACCCTCATCTGGAAAACTGAGTGTTACAATCCTACCCACCTTATAAAAATTTCGTCCTCGAAATTAAGATGATCGCACCCCCTTCTAGGTCAAACATAGTCAAGGGTCAATCACTAGTCAATTTCTCAACATCCAAGTACTTGGTCATCAACTGGTCAACTTCTTAGGGTTTTACCTATGCTAGCTATTTAGGTGTTGGCAACTAGAATTTAGCAAAAGAGAAACTCTATAATAGACTAGCTCTTAACTTCCCAATCCTATCAAGTCACCTATAACTAAATACCTACAAGCTAAGCACATGAATACCAAATACCATATATATATATATATATATATATATATATATATATATATATATATATATATATATATATATATATATATATATATATATATATATATATATATATATGCTCAAGAACAACAACCCATCACATATCCTAAGTATATCATCTATATATATACATGACTGATCAACCAAGGGTTAAGGCAGACTAAACTTATAAGGGTCTGAAACAATGCTTAGAACTAGGCTAAGGATGAATGGTCTGAATCAAGGGGACATGGTATCTAGTGAAGGGTCTGCACACTGCCTATAAAGGTGATCAACACAAAGGAACTCAACACGAAGGAAACTTAACTAAAATGGAAAACTGAACCAAGTATAGGCTAAACAACATATTTATAACCCTATACAACAATGGCCTATAGATACCAACTAACCTATATCCCATATGCCAATATCATCTGCAATCTATCTATGCAAATAGACCTCTCGGTCTTAGGTGAAACTACAACTATACTCAAAGGCAGGCTCTGGTCATGGGTGCCTCACTGGAAAAGGTAAGGGAAAGTAGTAATAATCATCAAGGATGTAAGGCATACTAACATCCTATGTGTAACTGGTTGGTATTATAGATAACAGGAGAATTATCTGCAATGGGTTACTATTCTAACACCAATGCTAACTATCACCTCTAGGGTACAGACACTCTACAAGTCATCATACCATTATACTATGAAGGAACTACCTATGAATAAGCTCTACAAAACTAAATATCCCTACTCCTAAGTCATTTATAACAATCAAAAGGGTATGATGTTTAAACCTTCTCAAGATACAATCTGTTAATCATATGCGTCTGTCCAAAATCATGTTGTCCAGAGTCTTCATTATGCTAGTGAGCAAGGCTACGATAATCACAGAGTCCTTGACTAAGGTACGTACCTCTAGGTTCATGGTATTTAAAATTTTTGCACTGCCGCATACGACGACGAAAACCTTAAATTCCCATACCCGAGAATACATCCAAAATCTGACTACATGTCCTCACTATGCCAACTAATACGACTATCGAGGATTCTAGATTCCATGATTTAGGCGACCTAGCCCATATGATTTTCTCAGAAGAAAAAAACAAACACAACAAAAGAGTAACATGACAAAATTAATCAATCAACAAGGAACAGATGGAATCGGATTTCAAGGTAATTATAAAAGACAATTGCGGAAATGGAATTGAGAAGAACGGAACTTGCAGCAAGATCTCCAATGGTCTGCGCATCCTTGACTGTCCTGACGATAGCTCGCCCTGCTAGTTTTCCCTGGTCTGCTGCTGATGCTGCATGAATCACCGATGCTGAGAAAAATCAGAAATGACGGGAGAAAATCTCTGTACAGATAGAGGTGCACCTCCAATGTAGCAGAAACGCCAACCTGAGTCGGCACAACAGAAGCTGCGGTCTCGAGGCCCTGATGAACAGGACGAGAGGTGGCCAGCCTCTCGATAGTATCCCCCGAACCGAAGCGATGAGTTCGTGTCTTCATAACCATCATGAAAACTGATCAAACAAGAAGCAATTTCTGAGAATGAAGCAAAAAATTCAAAGGAGGACAGTTTATATTCAAGGGAAGTCAATAAGCAACAATTTTTGACAAAAAGGAATCTGATTAAGAGTTTTTTCTAATGTGATTGAGTACCTCCAAAATATCCTAATCCTACTGCAGGCTGTAGTGATACTCGAGTTCGAATACCACTACATAAACTCGACCTGTATGGGCCACCACTAAAAAGGTGTCACGACCCGCACCCACTGTGAGGGTACGAGAACGTAACAACGCCCAGCCTATGCCGCAGTGTCGGTGGTAGAACGCCGTTCTAGGTCATGAACTATAACTAGCATAATATGAATACTCTCCATAAGGAGGCCAACACAGGGGTACAACTCAATCACAATCTAAGGCAGAATGTAGCACGATAAAATAGATAAGAAATCCTCAACTGAGGTACAGCAGAAATAAATAACAAGTCTCAACATCTATAAAATATACAACTCTGAAAATAAAGACAACAGTTTAAACATGAAAAGAGAGGACAGTCTAAGCTATCTACACTATACAAGGTATCATCCTGAGCAGCTGCCTGAACCTCCCCAGGGGTCCAGATCGCGAGTGTCAACTAGGCAAACTCCAAGTAAGGGTGCAGGGTTCCTCATCATCCTCTGTAAAATTTTCAACAGGTCCAGTCAGGACGGGAGCGAGCACAAAACATCTCACGCAGTTCATATCATGTTAGAAAATATAAAGCATGCAATAGAGTAAGGTACATGAAACGCTGAAAGAAAGAAGTATATGAAAAACAGTAGAGATTTGATAACAGGAAATATCTAAATATGATAAGTAAGAACTGTAAGCCTACTGTGATTTAGAGTACAATATGGTTATGTAAACGGTCTAGGAAAATGCAATGGTAACTCCATTGTACGTGGGTGTACAATAGACATATACAATAGTTATACAATCTTGTACAATAGAATTTGATTACATAACCAATTCTACTCCCCCTCCCCAATCAATACACAAGGATCCACTCTAGTTACGTTATCTTGCACAATAGTGTACAATGTTATACAATGGATGTACAATATTATACAATAGGTGTACAATATTATACAATAGTTGTACAATGTTATACAATAGTGTACAATGGTCTATTCCTGGAACTCATATGATAATGAGAGTACAATATGCACAATGAGTGTACAAGGATATAGGTATTCAGTAAATACAATATGGAAGTGAAACGCACATCATAATATGTATTTAGTGAATACAAGGGGATAACATCCCAAAAGAAGATCCTTATAGTACCAATCCGTGATAACAATCGTGTCAGCATCAAGTACAGTAATCTAGAGCAAGAATGTAAATCCAGGCAAGTATGAAACGGTCAGAAAATGTACTCGCCTCGTATCTGAATGTCTGAAGTAAATGTACTGCCTGAGGAGAGATGTATGTCTCCTAATCAGAGCAACACAAGTTACAACATGTCTAAAATAAGGAAATAGACTGCTACAATGCATCTACATGCTGTCTAGGTCAAACTAGGCTAAAGTCAACACTTGGTCAACTCTAATCAACTATCTAGTCAAAGCTAGGTCAACTGGATCAACATAGACTCAATGAAGTCTCACTAGGCCTAACCAGTCTACCATAGCTAGTACACACCATACAAATCCAAGGCTATACAAGCCAACACAAGTCATATATCAAGATACATCACATTCATTAATATTCAACATTATATATATATATATATATATATATATATATATATATATAAGAGAAAAGAACTAACATATAAAGCTATGTGTGTGTGTGTGAACATGGAGGTGTACATGAAAAGAGAAATCAACACTAGTTATGAGTTTACACTACACATGGCACAAAGCTAATCCATCTACATTACACATGTATTATACTTAACATGCATGGCTACAAGTATACATCTATATACATTAGAGTAGAGACTATTTAAGTTATAACTAACATGCATCTATACTTTACATAAATCTATATATATTATAGCAATCATTTAGAGAAGGGTTACATGGCATGGTGGTTGATATAGAGTGGGGTGTCCTTGTGCAGAGGGTGAAGTTCATTCTCAGTTTAGTTCCACATTTACATATAAACTAAAGTGAGCTATCCCATAAACTGGTGTAACTAACCACATAAAATGAACTATGTTATCTGAAATTTGCCATTAAGCCAACATTCCATATGCATACAGCTCATGCATTGTCTAATACTGAAATTAACTAACATTTCGAATTAAGGGATTGAAGGTTAACATTACATTCATAGACATTCCACTATATTGAAATCTAAAATTGGCTTGGCAATAGGAAAAGGAAGGTATATATGCTTACATGGACAGTTCAGTGTTCGAACAACCTAAAATGAACTAACATTCAATCTAAATATCAGCTATGCATTGGTTCTATATCTACATATGAAATCTGATATTGTATTTACAATATTTATACATTATGCATTCATATCTATCATTACATATATACCTTGCATTTATATCTAACATTCATTATATACTTTCATGCATGCATTGTATATCATTCTTTCATTCATGCATTTATGCATTGCTTACATTATTACATTAATTGCATTCCTACATGCTTGCATTCAACCATATATATATATATTAATGTAAATAGGATATATATCATATATATATCATTTCATTCATCTAACATATCATGCATTACATACTCTATATTCATTTAATATACATACTACATAGGCTCATAGGTTACACAAAATGCATATATCGTATAGTCACTCTTTTACTTAAAACCAATACTGTACCAATTGGGCATTCACTAAATTCTAGGATTAAAGTATGTTATAGTACTTCATGTTAGCTTTCCGAAACTTCAAACGGATCGCATTTTCGTGTCCGAAAGCTTCCGGAATCGCGAAAATACTGAAACGCGTTCGTCTTTCGTACAGCTGACACTCAAATAATTCTACAGAAAGTTACAGAAAGAATTTGGCTTATTAAAATATATATTTGGAAAGCTAACTTCGATACGATTCTTTTAAAAAACGGAAGATAAATCAGAGTTTTAAGCTAAAAGTTATGATATTTCTAAGTTGCTATTGCTACTAAAAACGTGGATAAATATTATGACGAATTTGGGTAGTTTGAGACAAAAGAACACAAGTATATAACATAATATATCAAGAACTCACTCTCTACACTAATATATATATATATATGAGACACTATAGAATACATCGCAAATACAAAAATATGAGATTAAACATGTAATAATTTATTCATACATAACAACAACACATAGTGTGTCCAAATTTGGGGTTTTCCCACATGGACACAACCACAACACAAAGGACACTCCTATGACCTCCAAATGGACACGAAATGGACACAAATTAAGATACAACCATGGGGGTCATTCCTATGGGTTCAAAATAGACCTATATGCATGAGGAAATGAAAAGGAGAAGGGATTTATACCTCCCGGTAGATCGAATCGAAGAAAAGCCTTCCCGGAGCGACACCGACACGTAGAGATTCCAAAAGGACACGAACGAGCTCCGAATCCTCCCAAACTTGGAACTTGGGTAGCTTCCTCCTTGACTTGAATGGAGAAGGAAAGAAGAAGATTTGGTGGCGAAATGGAAGGATTTGGTGGAGAAATTGCTAGGGATTGCTCTCTAGAAATTTGGGGAAGAACAAGAGAGAGAGTGTGGATGAGAATAATGAAATGAACTTGAGCCTATCCTCTCCCAAAGTGGCTGGCCATATGGGGCTATTTGTCCTATTATGGTAAGGTCCAAAATGCCCCCACTAACCTATTCTATTAGTATTAGGAAAGGGCTAATTGGTTGGGGCTAAATTAGTCATTCTAAAGTCTCTAATCACACTAACCTTATCCATAATAATTAGTCTAACCTCTAACTAAAATATTTCTATCATGTGGGCCATGGCTAACTAATGTGTGGGTCCACTAAAGTCAACACTACCCCCGGGTCCCCGTTTCAAGTCGGATTGAGCTGAAATTCGAACCCGACTCAAATAACCCCAAAACAACATCATAAATAATAAAATAAATTTCAAAAATATTTCAAAAATACAAAATGACAAAAATACTTATGTTACTGAAAACTGGGGGTGACAAATTTCTCGAAATTAAAACCAAACAATAGTAAAATGTCAAAATCACAAGTCATAATTTTAAATAGTTTAAAAATGATTAAAAATCACCAAAAATCATAATATGAAATAATTATCAATAAATAATAATTATAATTACAAAATTTCAAAATTACCCTCATCTGGAAAACTGAGTGTTACACAAGATTTTAGAGCACCAAATATACAATAGTAAGGCGTCCCATACATTACAAATTTGGATGATCATGAAGCTAGTCGTACAAAATGTGAAGACTAGCAAGAGTTTTAGTTATACATGATCAATCCTAGGATTCGTCAATCATGTTACAACCCGTAGGCAGACAGTAAGTAAGTACAATACGAGCTAACACGTGCTCGCCGGCTAAACGCCTCAAAAGAATATTTTTACAATAAAGTGGAAGAACAAAAGGAAATCCACTCATTGCCTTGGTTACGCCTGGTGGTCACCATCTGGCTGGAAGGTAGGGAGATCCTCTGGAGCTACTCCGGTATCTGGCCATACAAAAACCAGCTGGGTCAGATCCCAGAAAGAGCAAGTGCCACAAAGGAGGCTTCACTTAAGAACTAAAACCAGCAATTAGCACAAAATATAATTATATAATAAAAGACTGGTAATACATAAAATCACGACGATATACGATGAGATAACCATAGGACTATTCAGATAACCGAGTTACAACCCTTAAACCAAACAAGGACCGGGGTTGTAATCCTTCGTCTGAACGGAACTTGGTTTTCCACCATTTATCAATAAAGTAAAGCACAAGCAAATCAGGTCATGTTACAATCTTGTACAGGATCAGGACCAGACTAGACTGGGTTAGACTCCATCCAATCAATCACGGCCAAGCAATAAGTATGGCTTGATACTTTAACTAACTAGGGTTATCACATGCCTAGTTACTAGCAAGATGCAATGAGATATTCCAACAGCCACAATCCCTGCAGACCATCCAGGTTATCCAAGTCGAATATCCGTTCATGAAAGGTGCAACACATGACAATGTGCTGGAAATGTGCCCTACTCGTCGGCAAGCTACAAGTCCACTTGCGCGCCCAGATAACGGGATTGCCTGTAGCTGGAAAATCTCTTCATGACTACTGGATTATTCTAGTTGTTAGCCTTAGTCAATTTCAGTAGGTACCCCTGGCCGTGGTACTCAGGGGTCTCCGTCCTAGACATGATGCAAGACCATACTGGTTCATTTGTACAAGCACAATCGCCCACGGTGTTCAGGCCATTCATTCTTGTCATGTCATGCTAGCAGTCGCAACAGCATATCGAGGTATATCATGTCAGGTTTACTTATCAAGAGTGCACCACGACGGGCCACTATCATTTTATGTTACTTGTCAAGAGTGCACCACGACGGGTCACTATCGTATCCTGGAACATATTCAGAATTAACATGGTACAAGCATTCTATTAAGGGACCCAAGTTACACAGAGAGTCATGAGACAAAAGCATAAATGTAACAGCTCAACATGGTAAAAGGAGTGCACGGCTATGGAAAGAGCCATGCGGCTAAGCAGGACGGGCTCATGCGGCTCGGGAGGGGGAGCAGGCTCATGCGGCCGGGGGGAAAAGGTGCATGAAAGGGCCAGGGGTTAAGGGCTCATGCGGCTCAGGGAGAACGAGCTCATGCGGCCAAGTCGAACAAGGCCATGCGGCAAGAAGGGGACTGGCTCATGCGGCTGGAGGAAAAGGACGTATGCGGTTAAGGACAGCAGGCTTATGCGGCTCGGCTAGAAGAACTTGTGCAGCAATAGATGGGGGTCTCATGCGGCAGGGCCGAATGAGGGTCATGCGGCAAGAAGGAGGAACGGGCATATGCGGCAGGGCTTATGCGGCAATAGATGGGGGTCTCATACGGCAGGGCCGAATGAGGATCATGCGGCAAGAAGGAGGAACGGGCATATGCGGCAGGGCTTATGCGGCTCGGGGGCTAACTTGAGTCATGCGGGTGAAGGCCATGCGGCAAGGGCCATGCGGCCAAAGGGGACTTGCCGCATGAAAAGCCATGCGGCTGAGTCGGGCAAGGTCATGCGGCTCGGATGCCTATGCGGCCAAAGAGGAGCCACAGGGGATCTAGCTGCATGAAAAGTCATGCGGTCAAGCACTGTTCTTCTTCTCCACTGTTCCGAGAAGAAGAACCATGAAGCCATTGATTCCAAGTTCCATACTCCTTCATCTAAGGTCAGAATTCGGACTTCCATAGGTCAAAATGGGGCAGAAAGAAATTCTCTACAACATGGAACCATCAAAAGTTGAGAATAACAAGGTTTAATATATCAAAATCCAAAAAATCCAAAAATACAACAAGCTTAGATCTACATGAAATGAGCCATGAAAATTAAAAAGGCTAAGTACTAAAGTGTCTCAGAATCTCATGAGTAAGAAAAGTGGAACAACAAAACTTGAGTTCCTCCATGAAGCAAGCTGCACTTGCTGGTGGAAGAGGGGGTAGGTGGAGCTCTATGCCAGGGAGGAAGAAGAAGAAGGAGGAGTAAATGCTGAGTTATGAGGAGAGAGAAAAGTAGATGGGATATAAATGGGGTTAGGGGTAGGTAGGGTTGGTTCACATGCAAAACCGAACCAAGCCGAACCAAGCAATGAAATGCTAAAATAAACCATGCAATGAGACAGGCAACATGAGTCAAAATACGTAATACGAACCACGGGCGTTACAACATAGTAGTTAATGGAGTCGTAGGAGTAGAGGTAGACACTAGCATGGTTTGAAGTGTTAAAACAAGGATAAATCTTATTAGCATTAGACGACCCTTAACAGAACCGAGTGGAAGAAGATATTCAAAGAGCTGACCCCAGAAATTTGGGATCAAGGGCTTTCTTGTTGTACAAAATAGCTCCCCATTTGGATTTTATGATTGTCCTCTTTGTTGATGTACATTCGATTTTAGGGTTTTGCAAGAGTACATATCAGGTATGTAGCCTAAATATGAAGAAAAATTATCTGGAAAAAATTGCCGAATAAAGCACCAGCAGATACTGCTGTGCAGGTGTGAGCAGTTTCTCAATCAGAAATTTTCACTAAGATGGAAGAAGTTTTGGTTATTCGCGTGAAAGAGGAGAATTTTTAAGAAATAACAGATTCGGGGAGCTGGCGCCATTTGAAGTGGCGCCTAAAAAAAAATGAAGCTGGCGCCAGTGCAACTGGCGCCCATTATATATATATATATATATATATATATATATATATATATATATATATATATATATATATATATATATATATATATATATATATATATATATATATAAAGCCGGCGCCAGTTGCACTGGCGCCTAAAAAATAAAAAAAAAATTCAAACTTGGCTCCAGTGCTACTGGCGCCAAGCTATTTTTTTTTGGGGGGGGGGGAGGGGGTTTGTTTGGCTGCATGCATTTGGGTTTTTTTTTTCTTTCTTTTTATATCATTTCTTTTCCTTCTTCTTTTTTCGTCTTTCTTTTAAAAAAAAATTCACTTTTTTTCTTTTTTTTGCTTTTTTTTGCTTTTTTTAATTTTGGGGTTGGGGGTGGGAGTGTGGGCTGTGGGGGGGATTCCAAGGTAAAAAAAAAAATTTCGGCGCCAGTGACACTGGCACCAGTATTTACATATAAGAATATTTAACGTTCGGATTGCAACGTTTATGAGAAAGAAAGAGAAAGAGCAAGAGACAATTTTTTGAAATGACATGACAAGAATAAATGAATAAAAGAAAAAAAAAATAACAAAAGAAAAATAAAAAGAAATGGAACAAAATAAAGAAAACAAAAGAAAAAAGCAAAAAGCAAAAATAAAGAAAACAAAACGAAAAACAAAAAAAGCAAATGCATGCAACCCACAACCCACCCACCCACCCGTGGCGCCAGTAGCACTGGAGTCAAGTTTGGAAATTTTTTTTTTTTTTTTAGGTGCCAGTGCAACAGGTGCCGGCTTTTAAAAAAAAAAATATTGGACGCCAGTTGCACTGGCGCCAGTTTCATTTAATTTTTTTTTTTAGGCACCACTTCAACTGGCGCCAGCTCCCCGAATCTGCTATTTCTCAAAACTCCTCTTTCGCGCGAATAACCAAAACTTCTTCCCTACCAATGAAATTTTCAGTTTCACAATTCCTACCTGCAACAGGTATTTCATTGCTAGCACTTCTACTGTTGAATCCCTAAAATCCAGCATCTGAAATTGTGAAAAGAAGAAAGCAAACTATATGCGAAACACAAACCCCAGAATACCTAAATCAACTATAATCCATCACTATTTCAGTAAGCCGAGCCCACCGAGAGTGGGAGAAATTATTCAGTGAGCCGGGCTCACCGTACACCTTGATTCTCCTCCATTTGATGGCATAGAAATGAGTGCATGTAGTGGCAGCTTGGATCAGTCCTCATCATCTCCGTACAAATCAAGTGGAGGAGAATCAAGGTGCATGATGAGCCGGCTCACGGAATAATTTCTCCCAGAGTTGAGTCTTTCCAAGAAACGCCATCATTATGTGAAATAATGTGACTAGTATATTGCTAATTGGAAAATATGTACATCACATCTGATATCAACACACAAGAAAAACAGTGCTTTACTTTGCCCTTATCAAAAATGCTCAGTGAGATCAAAATACAAAGTGTAGTGTTCTCCGTTAGCCAATGCAGATGAGACTACATTTTTTCCTTAAAGCTTCTACCATCAATTACAGTAAAGTATAGGTGTGCCAAAAGAATTTGTAGCCCAATCTCCACAACTCTGAAAAATCCCTTCCATTTTGTCAGTGTTTTGGCCATCTCATCTTCCAAGGACAGGGAGTTGGCAGCTGTATCTGCAATTCCAAACGAAGGAAATTTCCTTTGTTAAGGCATTTTAAAACACACTTGTGACTCTGCATGTGTTGGACTAGCTGTAGATCCACAATGCTTGATTAACCAACAGAACTTCAGGAGCTCCCCTTTGTAGAAATTTCGCAATGCACTTTGAAAAACCAGGTTCTTTACAATACTGATTTAGTCAAGTGGCATGTGTTAAAATGACCTCCACTCGGTCTATTGATGCGTTTAAGCGTCCGTAATTCATATCAAAAACAGGTTCGCCGGTGCCAACAGCCCTGTAAACAGAAAGTTCCGTCAGAAAGAGGTTATTATCAGCAAATTATTTTTGCAAGCATGAAAATTTTGTGAATATTTCGAGAACACCTCGGTATGTATTCAAACCTAAAAAGCCATGAACTCAGATTCCTCGGAACAAACATTTTGACAAGTTGAAGAAGACAGAACAAGTTACTACATAACAGGTTGAAAATCAAGATTGTTATCAAAATTTCAAGTTAGCTTGAGCCTGTTTGCAACTAGGAAAGGACATGGATTAAACCAAGCAATCTTCTCATAGGCGTTATCCAGCAAATGAATTGGAGGATCAAATTGATTACAAGTTAGTCGGTTTATTTGCGAACAAGGAAAAAAATTATCTAGACGGTGAATAAATTGACCTTTAAACAAAAGGATAATTATTATTGCTATAAAACAAGCTTATATTTAATTCAGTGAAGAATTTCATTAGCATTTGATTTCAATTTGTGCTTATCTGTCTACAGATAATTCACTTTGTCTATGCAAAATTTCAATTTTGAAATAAAATAGCATTATCAAAACAAAACAAAAAAACTGCCTGAAAAGTAGAAGGGCCTACGAGATCATGAAGATTCAATTCATGCATGGAACAGTTTCAAGTCGAGCTTGAGCAGTGGATGGCTTGTTACAATACTACATTGTGGTATGTTGGGATAATATCGCAATACAGTCCATTAGGCTCAAGTCAAGGCGAAGTATATATAGGAAGAGTTACATGGTTGGTTAGCTATTCTAACTCATGTGGGATGAGAGAGCATAGAATAAGGAACATAAAGATGGAAACTATCCAATAGCACTATTCTTAACATGGTTATGTACCACATAGATTCCGAGTCATGTGATGTGGAGAGTCTATGCTCCTAAAATCTACTATAATCCATGTATTATTCATGTATACTAAACAAGACAAGTACGACAGCTATAAGTAAACAGAGAATACTAGAGATATCTAAAATTGGAGAATCAGATCAGATATATGCTTTTTTTTAAATTAGGAAAAGAGAACTCAAACTACTTGGTCACGATGTTCACTTTTAATACTAGATAATTCTGTATGGGAGGGGCAAACCACTAAAACAGAAGGTGTAACCAAAAGCATACATGAACAGTAAAGGATAACAGGCTTTATTCGGTGAAACTGATTGACAGAACTACATGATATATATATTATATAATTTTAAACTTACCCGTGAATCTCGGGAAGGATGTACTCAGCCTTCCAACCAATTCTCATATCAAATCCTGGGAATAGGCCAATAGATGTTTTGCTTCTGATCTGGGAAACACCATCCCCACCCAAACATGTGGAAATCTTCCAGTTCAAACCTGTTGCATTGTTAGTGAAATTGTGGCCTATACCGACCTGCGAAGAGAAGTTATCATATTTTCCTCAATATATGCATCAAGCAACACCTGATGAAAATTTTAAATCATATTACAACTGTAAGCATGATAGGTATATTTGTTCTTCTCTTCATTCCTTAAATATCAATTCTGGCTGCTACATTTGGACAAGGGCGGGACAAACAAAGAAAAATTCCCTCAAAAAGCTATCAGTAAATACATAGGAAACAAAAAATGTGGGAAGTAACAAAAAAGGATATGAAAAGAAGACATGACAAAAAGAAAGTCAAAACCTTCATTCTACCATCAAATAAAATATAGGAGGAGGTTCCTCAACTGGTCATCTTCCAGCAAGATTAAAGATGAAGAGAAAAAAGAATAGCATCAGCATAAAGAAATAAATAAAATCCTATTCTGTTCAGGACTTTCTTCTTTGCTTTTCTAATTCTTTCATTCTGCAAGCAAGCCTTAAAGTAATAACAGAACGAGCATGGTACTCTCAAGTCTCAATTATTAGAGCGTGCTTGATGCCGTACTTGAGAATGACAACACAATGAAGAATGCAGCCATAATAGGTAAAGTAAACCAATAATTTAGGTGATAACAAAAAGGTTTAGGCCTCAGGCCCTCAACCCACTTCAAGGTGCTTTTCGTTCTCCATGATCCATCTTGTCATGATAACAGCCTCTTCCAAGCATCTATCTAGATCAATCAGCCATTAAATGTCCTTCTGCCTCTTACTCCTTACTATCGAGCCATTCTAGCCCTTCCCTTCCTCCAACTTACATTTAACTGCTGATTAAACAACAGAAAAAAGAGCCTATGACAACTGCAATAATCTCAAGTAAATCCTAGTTAGATCTCCATCAATATGTTTGTGTACTCTCTTTAAGAAATTCAAAATCAAAGAGAGAAAATACGCTTATAATAGACGATATATTAAGATTAATTATTTTTGAAGATCTCACTAAACACTCCTGAAGTTTGACTATGCAACACTTAACTGATCCTAAGGTTCAAAAGTGGACATAAAGGTACGATAAACTTTAGTTGGTATAAGGGGTGTTCATAATATATAATACCATTGCTGACAAGGACAAAAGAGGATAACAACCTTGGCCTTTTCACTTACCTAGTTATAATGGACGGTAAACAGTTTGGCTTTAGGCTGACCCAAACCCTATTGCTTATCCGATGGTTCAGATACACGTTACATCTAGGCTGCCTCAGACCAAAAACCAACCCAGTCTTCTACATAATAGGATTCAAGTTAAATTTATGTATAAGTTGGATTCAAGTCAAATATGTGATTGACCAAAATCCTGTCAAGAACGATGAAGATTTTGGAGTACTTCTACTCATACCTCATGAGAAATATGAAAGGCCTAATTTACTAAGGAATTTGAAACTATTTTAAAGTAGGGTGAGCAAGTGTTCATTAACTGCGGACTGGAGATATTCCACTAATATGAAAGTTTCTCTCCCATTTAAGGGACTATTGGTTACCTTTCTTTCCTGAAAGGACCTATCATCTAATTGAACAAAATTTCTCGCATTCAAGAAAAGAAAAGAAAGTAACTTGACTTTTCACTTTCAGATTGGCGATCAATCAAAATATTGTATATTATCAGTGGAAATAGGGACCATACAGAACTTATGCACATAACTAAAACAGATAAAGTCACTATATTTCACACATGAAAAAGTATATCGTTCCTTTACTAATACTTCGTAATTTGGGGGGATTAGGTATTAACTTATAGCACCTAACTCAATACTATCCATATATACAGGGATAGGGTAGAAAAGTAGCAGAACCTACAAAGCAATTAGCAAACAACTCATTTCTAAATAGTTACTTGTGCACTTTGCAGAGACCACATTCTAAACATACCCGTTTTCAAAATAATAGCCGTGAGAAGAATGAAGCATGGCCTATTCGGATGCACAGTATCTGGGAAGAGCAGCAACATTTAGCATACATATTTGGCTGTGCTCGTGCATTGATGGGAGCAACGATTAGACTGACTTTTACAATAGGGCCAATTGTTATGTATTAATGCCCCTGTAAGAAGAGAGGGTGTGTGTGTGTGTGTGTTGTTTGGGGGGGGGGGGGGGGGGGGGGGGGGGGAGTTGCACAAGCATGCTGCCCCCAACTTGCTCCCAAATTCAAACTTTATTTCTGAGATGGTTCCCATTTTCTGGAGTTTGCTCCTACTATTGAACCTCGTTATGCTCATATTGTGGCTTCTGAAAGTGAGTTATGATACACGCATGGAGTTCACAAAAGTCACAAACTATATCTATAAGTTAAGCTTTCCTAATGCTCAACACAACTGTCTTAGCTTCGAAAGGAGGCTTGTTTCTTGCATAATCATCTCTCTATAAAAGAATCGACGAAATCTAACATCTTGTGATCGATTATCAACCTCACATCACCCTTCTATGCTGGTGACAAATTCCAAGGCAAGGTAGCTATGAGCAAGAGAGGGTCTTGCCAAAAACCCTACAAGCCTTGTTTATTGTGTCAACATTAACATTATCAATTATAACAAATTTTGCTCCTTTACAGCAATCTCACAGTATGCTTAGAGAATGTGTATTCTTTTCCCTTTTCTAGATAGTAGTAGGGATGACACCAGTGATCTACTTTGTCTTTATCACCTTTTTGTATATCATTTATCTATTTGGCCTAGAGCTCTAATGGAAATTAATATATGGTGTTGAGATATTCTCAACCTTTTTAGTATGTCATTGTTTTATGTGGAACTCAACTCCCCTCGTGCAGCTACACCCTGCTAGTTAGAAGCCACATCACTCACCTTCGGCTACCATTATGCATTAAATGTTATAGAAGAGACTTACATGTGATATTTGGAGGTAGTTTTCTTGAAATATCATACTCGAAAAGTATAGATGATTATTTACAGGAACAAGCAATGTAACACCTGTAGTGTTTGCACATTCCAACAATTAAATATAGTGGCTGCAGGGCTGACCTATTTGTGTGCCAAATCAATAAAAGGTATTCCTTACCAAATCCTAAGACGGGATAATACAGGAGAGACAGTGATTAAAATGACCTGATAGAAAATTAGAAATGTTTGTTTCCACAGGTCAATGAGTGTTATTGCATCGTTAGGCTAAGATAAGCTAGATTAGTTTAACCAACCTAAAATTAGTTATTTTAAACGTAGAGACATTTTTTATGCAGAATTTTGCTAACACTTACCCAAAGAAGAAAAGATGGCAAGCTATCTTCATTTATCACCATTAATGCATGTTATGATAGGAAGACTAGACACAGAAAAAAAATAAACCTTGTGTAAGGGGGTGTTTGTTCACGAGAATGGATTACTCATAAGTGTAGAAACACTTATGCTAATTCGGGTAGCGGCTACAAGGGAGAAAAAGGAAGGAAACTATACCCTACCACGGATGGATGCAAACTCGTAAGCTACTGTGGCCTCAGCAAAAAGCAAATTTTCACTTTAGTACCTTGAACTTTGCCTAGGTTCACTTTAATACCACGAGTCCTTTCACAATGATACTTTGAACTTCTTAACTAATTTCACTTTACTATCCTCCATTAGTACACCGTCAGACTTAACAGATTTGGTACAATACTACACATAAAGATCAAACGTACATCTCCAAATCATAACCATAACCACAAGTACAATCTTATTCCTCCTTTCTCATCTCTAAACCCTAACCATCACCACCATCTTCTTCCTCCTTCCTTGTCCCTAAAGGGCCTAAATCCTAATCCATCACCAGCATCTTCCTCTTCCTTAACCCTGACCCAACACCACAATCTTCGTCCTTTGCTCTCCAACGCCCTTTCCATAGCAGTCTCCCACTTCCGTTAGTCCACCGTTAGACTCAACATATTTTGTACAATGATACCCCTAAAGATCAAAAATTACATCCCCTAACCCTAACCACAATCGTCATCTATTCCTCCTTCCTCATCCTTAAAATCCTAACTATCTCTACCATCTTTTTCCTCCTTCCTCATCCCTAAAATCCTAACTATCACTACCATCTTTTTCCTCCTTCCTCATCCCTAAACCCTAACCACCCACCACCATTTTTTTTTTCTCCCTAACCCTAACCCACTGCCACCGTCTTCTTCCTCCCCTACCCAGTAACCCCTTCACGCGGTAATAAAGGTAAAGGAAGAGAAGTGTCAGGGGTATAACCATTGTTTTACCTTCTATGTTGACAACTTCATGGAGTTCATGGTATTAAGGTGATAATAAAGGTTCAAGCTATCATTGTTAACAAACACAAGGTCATGGTATTAAAGTGATTTCAAGGTATTAAATGAAATTTAGCTTGACAAAAATGACGAAATGAACAAACCTGAAGATTAATATATTTAGTTATGGGGATCTTTTTGGATAGTAGTCGAACATCCCCATGTATGGGCTCACATATGAATTTCCACCTCCGATCAATGCCCAAAGGCTTCAGAACCATCTTTGCGTGGTACTCGTTGCTCTCAAGATTAAAGAACTGAAAGAAAAATGTTAGAATTAGACTGCAGCTAATGGAAAATCTACTGGATGCCAACACATGAAGGTAATGAATGAAAAGATAAACTGAACAAAATCATATAGCTTCCATAGCAAAATCAGTGGTGAACATCCGAACATCACTTCTTTGCTGCAAATATCCACCTGTTCCTTTCACTGTAATGATCATCTTCATTGCTAATCCTCATTATTTTCCTATTTTGTACCAACACGAATATGATACAAAATACGACAAAAACGGTGACATGGACACGGCACCGTTTACGGAATGTCCTAGTGTATTTTTGTGAAATCCCAAGATTTAGTGCCATGTCGGATATGAGATAAGAGTTTGATTGGAGCGTATGTGGATGCTAAAGACTAAAGTCGAGTCTTATGTGTACATACAGGACAACCATTTCAGCAAATGGGCCCAGTGACAACGTACGAGGATGTGACAATTATCGAGTGTGGATGTTGCATGCAATACATGTACATGGACACGGCAACCATTCGGAGTGTCCGTGCACCCTACTTATTTCACTCTCAGTTTGCAATATATTTTCGAAACTTAACTAAAAATCTTAATGATTAGCTAGTACCATCTTAACCCGCAAAATATTAAAATAGGGAATATAAATCTACCAAAAAACCAGTCTCATGTCCATGATGGTTGGACACGTGTCGGACACAACACATATACCCTAAAATACACTAGGGCACGCCAGAAATCATGCCGTGTCCATATCGTTATATATGTATGCCACGGTTCGAAATATCAAAATCGGTTCTGGACCCTTCCTATGAGTATCGGTATCCGCAGTTCCGGTTGTTTCGGATCAGAGTATTAATTCTTCATTTCGGAAAGCCAAAAATGGTAAAAAATTGCTTTTGAAAAACTAAAAGTTATAGTTAATACGCTTAGATACACTGTTCTAAAAGGCGGTCTAGGCGGCCGCCTAGGCGCTTGGTGTCCGCCCGATGCCTGCCTAGACGTCCGCCTAGACACCCCCCCCCCCCCCCCCCCGATGCCCGACTATGCATGTTTTGTGGTTTTTTTGGACTTCTTCAGTAGGTTTTTGGATTTTATTTATTTATTTTTGAACCGCCTAGACGACCGCCTAGGCAGGCTAGGCGGCAGGTGCCGTCCGATTAGTGCCTAGCGCCTTTTACAACCTTGCTTAGATATAATTTTACATATTACTATATGTTGTTTCTCGTTAGTTTAAATGGAACAATAGTCTCTTGCAATAGATACTATTGCTTATTTATTTGCATTTAGACATAATACAACCACAATAAATAGTGTTAAACAAAATAATACCAATACGGATGAATGTTGTGAATTTACAGATATACGACTTCGCCAAATGGTAAAGGTTACACTTTATCAATAAGATATCAGGTAATTTTATAGGGGAGGGTAAAGTTTAGTATATTTATAGAAAAGAGGGAAAGTTTGAAGAAATTACAAAGAAGAGGGTGATACGACATAGATGATGGCGCCATGCTAGATATACGACTTTGCCCCACTCTTTGCCCCCATTTTGCCATCCAATGTTCCATTTTTCTGTACAACGGCCATATTTCTATCCGTTGGAGATTGAATCTATATAAACCGTGGATGTGAGAGAGTTTCATTCCCACTTCACACTTTCTATTATTCATCACTCTACATTCTTCAATATTTTCTACAGATTTGAAGTTGTACATCTTTTCGATATGGATCAGAGCCTAAGAATACTGTGCTCACATGGAGGTTCAGTAAATGAGCTATCATACGAAGGGGGTTTTACGCAACTTCTTCTAACCGATCGTAGTAATACATTAGATAATCTACGAACTCTGATTATTAACTCTTTTTCTATTCGATATGACATGTTTTCGTTTCTCATTGTTTGTTAATAGATTCTGATCAAGCATGAAATTTTGTTCTTGAAGTTAATTTGCAATCGCCGTTTATAAGTGTTTTTGTTACTCAAGTTTTCCCACCACTTGAAATGTTTTCACGTGCACGTGCTTCTAATTATCAAGTGGATGCTAGTTCTTCTCGACAATGAAGAAGAACAAGCAGTAGATCTAGCTAGTAATGATAATTTTGATGATTTTCAAACTATTGAAAATAGTGATGATTTAATTGAAAATATAAAAATAATTTTGATGATACTGTTAGTAATGATACCACTCATGAATTATTTGTCGAACAACAATTTGCTACCCGGCTTGAGTTTAGAAATTTCATAGGTAATGTAGCAATTGAACACAACTTTACATGTTCAACCGGTAGTATGAACAATTCTACGGAAATTATTTATACTTGTGATCAACCAGCTTGTAATTTGAGAGTATATGCTAGACCCCTTGGCACAGGACAAATATTTTTCATTAGTACATTAGAAAATCGACATTCTTGTTTAAGTGGACTAACAACATGATACCATCCATTAGCTACTGCTAAGTGAATTAAAAATAAGATTATTCATATAATTAGGAATAATCAGTCCTATAGTCTATCGCAAGTAATAAAGGATATCCGTAGAGAACATCAGATAGAAATTTCTTATGCCAAAGCTTGGAGAGGTCGGGAGATGGCATTAGCTGAAATAAACGGTAGTTATGTCGATGCCTATGCTAGTCTTAAAGAGTATGGTTTAAGAATTATGGAGACAAATCCAGGCATTAAGAGTCTGTATAAAAACAACTGAAAATAATGGCTTTGAAAGAATTTTTATTTGTTTCAAAGCATGTATTGATGGTTTTTTAGGAGATTGTTTACCAGTTATTAGTATCGATGGTACATTTCTTTCATCTAGATACCAAGGTACATTATTTATTGTTTGTGCCCATGATTCTAACTATCAGTTATATCCAATTGCTTATGTTGTTGCTGAAGGTGATGTCACGTCCCGATTCCGTCGAATCGATAGTAGATCTAGCTAGCCTCTGGTTCAGCTTCGTTGGATCGAACCGCAGGCTGGGTCACGGCAGGTGTCATCGTTGAGTTGTTGTTGTTGCCGACGACCGACTGTACGATCTGTTGGAGGGTATTCAGCTGCTGTTGTTGCAGCTTGAATTGAGCCTCGAACCGACTCTCAAATTGGGTTTGACGAGCCTCCGCTTGCTGACGATAGAGCTCGTTCTGACGTTGCTGCATTTCAAGCATCTGCAGCATACGTTGCATCGGGTCGCCGGAAGGTCCGGCTACAGTAGGCGTCATTCCCGTTGGGTTAACGGAATGCTCGGGCCTAGAAGCACTCGAGCCGCTGGAAGCGCTCGTCTCGTCTTCCACCTGAGCTCCCGTAACTGCAGGGAAAAAGGAAGGCAACTCTCGTTAGTTTCAGAAAATGTCTTGGGTTCAGCGTATGGAACAACTCTTCTCATCGACACGAGGTCAACGGTTGGAGATTAAAACTCGACACTGGAGGCCAAGGACGTAAAGCCGTGCTCTGATACCATTATGTCACGCCCCGATTCCGTCGAATCGATAGTCGTCCCCCGGACGTGATGCCGTGCGAACCTAAATTGCGATCGCACAAGGCCTAGTCATAAGGTAATCCGAGACACGAGATCTAAGAGAGTACGCAGACAAATTGATGTACACAATAAGTAAAGGAAACTTGATCTTTATTGATAATGAACATCTTTTACAGACTCCGATACAAGACTCTTTGCCGCGCGGGCTACAACATGACTCGATTACAAAAGAGTGCCGATGAGATAGCCGTTCCATACATTGCACACATCCCTCAGTATACACAAGTACTCCATTGACCTGGAAGGGAGGGACGCTGAGTCATTTCCTTTGGACTGTCGAGAGCCTTCAAAAGTGGAGTCGCAGAGTAAGTCTTCGACACACGGCCGAAGCTTCAATAGTCACGAACGCCGCCGAGCTAGCTGGCGCGTCCTTCCTGGTTCGCGGGACCTGCAAAGAGCGAGGATCAGCACGAAACACATGTACTGGCGAATGGCTAATTAAATCCAAGCTCTGCATTTGATTCAAGAAGTTTCGTAAACATGTTAGCTAGCTATTTCAATGATCTTTCTAACCATCCTGTTCGATTTGCATGTTAACATGTTTTGAGGCAAGCATATGAACTTGTATATCATTAAGCAATTATCATGTTCATCCCATGTCCCGTGCACCTGTTAAGCAGTGAAAAGGGGTATAAAGGCCACTGGCAATGTCAAGCCATCGCGAACTATAGCATTTGGTTAGACGACGCCCCTTTCGCGTCGGGTAGCTAGCCCTGTACGAAAGTGCCCGCATAACTCGCGCCGATGAAGGGTTGGCGCTGCTACACTCGTTCCTCCCGGGCCGAATCGGTCCCTTGGCCTAGGCAACCGTTCGAGGAAACTTCACCTTGTCGACAAGTTGTCCAATGACCGTTTTCCTTTGGACTTAGTTGGTTTTCTTACTTGGCCGTATCGTTGCGATAAACGTTAATCGATTCATTCATTGTTTGCATAGGCTAAGTGGATTTGTATAAGAAAGCGCATTTTCTATTTTGAAAACCGGCAGTTTGATAGCAGGTGTTTCGTGAAGAATCGTGCCATAATTTCTTTGATTCTACACTATTATGACAAGCATTCATTTACTTCACATGTTGAGTTTGGAATAGAGGGACGAGACGAAGGAGGTTAGCCACTCGCCTTAGCCTTGCTTCAAGCGAGCGACCGGTTGGCTGCGCTGACGTCGCCTACGCGATCACCTGCAATCGCATAAGCAACTGATTAGAACACTGTATAATTCAAGGATATTCGATATGAATGCGAAGCTCGAAAACGCATCACGAAAACCCATCGAAAACATTCACGAAAACGCATTCACGAAAGCCAAAGCCAAATCAAGTGCGGCATGAAAACCAGAGCAACGGGAGGTCTCTCCCGACTCAGCCGCAGAGCCAATCCTCGAGGCGCAACCCGCTGAATATGGGACTTGGTTCCGAAGAAGACATTCCATAACGAGGAATGGATCTTAATTCAACCGTTCCCGTTCGATCGACTCGGTTAATCCCGACCTATCGGTCCCGACCAAATCGATAGCGACGGTGTTCCTTTCTCGCGCACCCCGTGGACGGAGACGGGACACGATGTAGGGACGGGGCACTACAGGTGAGAATACCGATTCATGGACAAGGTTTCTAAACTGTTTAAGATATACTTTCGAAAGATATTTAGATGATTGGAGTAGATTTTCATTTATATCTAATAAACAAAAGGGACTGATAAATGCTATGCGTGTTGTTTTTCCAGAATCATCACACTTTTTTTGTATTCAACATTTTAAACAGAATTTAAAATCTGTCACCCGGATTACAAAATTTCATCGAATGTTAGACTCTCTTGCTAGATCGTACAATAAAACGGATGCTGACTATAGATTTGAAATCATTAAAGCTGAAAACATTGACATGTTTAACTGGATTATTGGAGTGAATGATGAAAATCGTAGTTTTGAACACTGGATAGCTGCTTATTCTTGTCGTCCTAGATTAGATATTCACACTTCTAATCTTGCAGAATGTTTCAATAGCTGGGTTAAGAATCTACGTGATAAACCGATAACAATGCTGCTTGATGGAATTAGAGCCAAGATTATAACTCTTCAAGAGAAGAATAGACTTCATGCTCAAAACGTAGAATTAGAATTTTGTCCAAGAATGATGAAAACAATGACAAGTATAAATAGACAAAAACATTACTTGCAAATGTTACGCATTGATAGTTGCTTATTTGAAATGTTAGATTGTAAAACAAGCCGAACTTATGTAGTACGCTTGAACAAGAGCTATTGTTCATGTCTAAGGTGGTTTCATACACTTATGCCATGTATACATGCATGTTATGCTTGTAAGTCTTCCAATTACAATATTGAAATGTTTTATTTTCAATATTTTATACTAACAAGTTGAAAAGTGTGTATATGTCGCATATGGAACCAATTCCAATGCCATACGAGCTTGAAGCTACTTTGACGCGAGGACCAATTGGAGTACCAGATGTTAGACGCAAAGCTAGAAGACCCAAGAAGAAATGCATCCCATCAACCAATGAATCTACAAGAGATTTGCGTTGCAGTAACTGTCATGGAGTTGGACACAACAGACGAAAATGTACTAGTCAACCTATGTAGTAACTGATGTACTCAAATAAGTTTCCAAGTTGATAAACAAAGATGTACTCAAATGACAAATTGAAATATGATTTATATTTTACATAGTTAACATAAAAATAAATTTCGCTATTTTTCACTCAAATGTTCCAAAGAGTTTTTCTAAGACTGACTTTATGCCTCGGGCGCTCCGGTTCTGGGGCATTCTCCAGTTCTGGACTATCGGGGTCCTGAGCTGGCCTTGGAGTCACGATACGCTGAGCTGGCCTTTGACTCATAATGCGCTGAGTCTCTTGACTTGGCATGGGAGCGCTTGGAGTCGACAATAACTGTGTATATTGTTCCATGTCTCCGAACCAATCGGTAAAAGTAGGTTGGGAGCTGCTCTCGCCGGCATGACCAGATGTTCCCTCGCCAGGATGACTAGATGTTCCCTCTCCATAAGGCGCCTCATCTGCAGAATGATAAAATGTCTCATCCGGAGGATGATAGGGTGCCTCCTCGCCAGGATGAAAAGACGACCTATGGCTCCGTCTCTGACTAACGTTGCCGGTTGGATAATCTGGAGGAATATATACAGGAGACATATGGGGCTCAGGACCATACTTAAGATCTCTTTCCATACCCTCCAAATGAATTGTACTAGATGGAAAGTGCTAGCATAATCTCTATCAATAATCGCTCGAACCATTTCTGGGCGCTATAATTTAAAAATGTTCCAATTAATGAATGATAACTAACATGACGGAGTTCAAATAAATAAATACTTACCAATTGACTTAGGTTATCTATAAATCGTCGCATACTGCAGTCATCCACGGCTCTATTAGCGAACCGTATCTCCTAAAATGTGTAGGCTCTGTTACCTATACGTGGTGCTCCATACCAACGTCTGTATGTAATATCACCTAACCCTGTATCATTTGAACCTGACATATAAGTCGACAATTACAAACTTGAATAGAAATAAGATATAAAATTTGAACTTACACTCTTCAGCGGATTGAACGTGTCTTGACATGTTCAATATATTATATTGATCGGATCTCGTATTCCATTCATGGAGATAACGTTGAATTCTAGAAAGTCCACTTTTGCTCTGGCTTATATTGGGGGGCGCATCAGAAATAATTTGTACGAGACCAAACTGACGAACAACACGATCAGCAGGGTGATACATGGTCCGATAATCATATAAGATGACCAAATTATAATGACTATTGGAATACGACATCCTTTGAATGTTTGGAGCATCGGGACGTATAATATACGGCATCCACGTAACCTATATGAGATATTGTCAAGTCAATACATAAGCAGAAATAAACGCAAATGTAAAATTATTCTTACCTCGTCATGTGTTAGAGAGTCAAATTCGGTTCGATAGATCGAGACAGCCGGATGTCCACAATGTGCCTGGTCCACCACATCATTCGTCCAACGTCTACCTACTGGAAAGACACCTAATTCACGGCTAATGCTAGTCACCGGTCTACCGATCGTAAAATGCTCATATGCCCAGATCTAAATACAAACAACATTACAAAATTAGATTATATTAAGTAAATATTATATCTCTCTAGAATGACAAAATACCTGTAGGAGTGACATGCATCTAGTTAGATTCTTGTTCATATCTTGTATAGAGGTCGCAGATACAAACTCTGTCAGAGAAGCATACAAATAAGCCATGAGTGCGGCTCCCCATGCATAACGTGTCGGTTGAACCAAATTTTCAAAAAAAGGAAGAAGTCGAACAGTAATCCGACATCCAGTTGCGTTCGGAAAGAGAATTAAACCACATAGAGCGAGTAGATACGCCCTTGTGCAACAAATAATATGTAAACGTACGGTATTATGAGATCTATATTCTAAATATAAATACATAAATAAATGAGTGAAGTTAAATACCCGCTCTTCGTTTACTTTAACTGGACCGTCAATTGTACAGTCAAGATCCATGAAGTTTCCGCAACCAGTTTATAGTGACGTCGAATTTATTGTTTGTATCTTCGGGCGGATCAATACCGAAATAACGTCTAATTGTAGTAGCAGCGCTTGGTTGATTATCAAAAAATATAAGCTCACATATAATTTTAAATTAGATATCTATATAAAATTTTCTGAACAAATTGATATTTAAACAATTATTTTACCTGTAATAGGTAACCCTAAAATGTTGGCTACATCCAGTAGAGTTACGGTCATTTCTTCTACCGGCAATTGGAAAGTGTTGCGTTGGGGCCACCAACGCTCCGCCAGAAAAAATATTAAATCTATGTCGTGCACCAAGAATCGTAGCTCATCCATATATCCAAAACCAAATACGTTAACTATGCCCTTTTGGTATGTATTTATCTCCCATATGGCGTAGTTTGTAGCGTTACGCCATTGTCCACGTTCACGCAACCGTACATCCGGCTTGTAATCAAATAACTACAAATGAAACGAAGTATATAAATAAACTCAAATTTAATATATAATAAAATAACGAATAAATATTAATTTTTAAAAATTACCTCTCCTGTAAACACCAGTCGAGATATGTAATTTTTTCGCTCTTGTTCCTCTCTTTCAGTGGTCGGTCCGCCGGAAATACGACCATCATTTTCTGTATTCATCTTCTTCCTCTCTTATCTCGACGTCGTCCAGGAGAAGCTCCAGCAGCAGATATGTGAATGAATGTATCCATCTTCTTCACTCTCTTATAAACCCTTTGCAAGAATATTTTTCTACAACCGGGTTAAGAATCTTGCATTGGAGGGAGAAGAAGTGACATTGGGGGAAGAGAAAGTGACATTGGGGGAGGAAAAGTGCATAGGGGAAAGAGAAAGAGTATGGGGGGAAGAGAAAGGGCATAGAGAGATGTGAAAGCAACATTGGGAGGGGGGAAGTAGAATAGGGAATAAAGAAACCGGTTGGGGGGTTATGGGGCGACATTACTGATGGCGCCGGAAGGAGGGTGCCCTGGTGCCATCACTGATGTCGCCTGGGGGGTTGCTCCAGTCTGGCACCATCACACCCTCTTTTTGTAATTTCTTCAAACTTTTTCTATTTTCTATAAATACACTAAACTGTACCTCTTATAAAATTACCTGATAAGATATCATACCAATACACTATGACATTTAGATTTAGTCACTGTGTTGGCAATATTTTTTTCCCGTTTTTCTATCTTTTTGTTCAATTTTTCTGTATGTCGAATTGATTGGGAAAGTGAACCCCAATTCGACAAATTCCTTTTTTTTCCGGATTACAAACAGAACCCTAAATACAACAATGTCAAGAACATCTTAATATGAAATAAAATACAAATATTAGTCCTGAAAACCCTAATTTTTTTCACACAAGTTGATGTAAACCCATTCCAAATTAGGAAAGAAGAAGTACCTCGAGGTTGAGGCCTAAGCGGAAGGCTTGTGTCTCTTTCCGGAACTTGAAGAAGAGTTCGGAAGGGACGACGTTTATATTGTACAGGTCTTCAATGGAGGAGGAGGAGGAAGAAGAAGAAGAAGCGCCATCATTTCCTGCTGCTCCTTCCATGAGAGGGTTGAATGGAACAGAGAAAAAAAAAAACTAGATATTTCTTTCTTGGGAGCGGCTATCCGCACCCAATGACCTGCTAAGCACATCCCATATAACTTAAGTTTAAAAATAGATTAATGTTAAAAGACCGATATACCCACATGACCTTCCTAGCACACCCCACATGTCTCCCCATTGTTCGACCAAAACATGTCGAACAGGTGATCTTCCGTTCGACCCACTTTGGTCGAACGTGTACAACAATGTTCGACTATCGTGGGTCGAACACCAGTCTGTGCGCTCGACAGACCAGACTCGAACAGAACTATGAATACACCAAAAAAAAAAAAAATTCGTTCTAACAATCCGAAAGCTCCTCGGCAATGGTGTGGTGAACGGAGAAGAGAGGGGACCGGAGAAGACGTTGCGTTTGGAGAGGAGAGAGGGCCGGTTGGAGAGAGGAGAGTAGAGATGTTGGAAATGATGTGTGGGATGTGCTTAGAGCATCTCCAACCCTATTGTTTTGTTAAGTGTTGTGAGTCTTAGGTGCCTCCTATGGGGCATGAGCCACAAGACGATGTCTTGTTTATGTGGCAAAATTATATCTCAAAAGACAATGAGATAGAAAAACTCTCTCCAATGCAAAAGTATTGAGGAGACAATAAAAAGTATTTTTTTTCAACTTCCAAGACAACTCCTCCATTTTTTCAACTTTTTTATAAATATTTATATTCATAATTAATGATGTGGAGACAAAGTCATTGTGAAGTGCATTGTCTAGATCTAGACAACCAACTTCACTTTTTTTTTGTCATGTTATTGCCATGTCAACTTCATGTTTTATTCTACATTTGCATTGGAGAAGAATTTTTGGAATAAAAATTTGTCATTTCTATGTGGCAACCATTTTTTTTAAACTAACAATAGGGTTGGAGATGCTCTTAGGAATGATGATAGGTTTTAAGTTAGAATAGAAAAGAATATTTTGGGGGGGGGGGGGGGGGGGGGGGGGGGGGGGTTGGTGGTGTTTGGGTTTGGATAGTCGCGCCCTTCTTTCTTTTTATGGGGACGGCTGGAAGTGGCCAACTAGCAATGGTGAAGGAGTTCAATGGTAAAAGAGTTCCCATGGTAGGCCCATATTTATATAGAGAATGCAAGATGGGCTCCACACACTTCTTTTTTTAAGAAATAATTTAGCCAATATTGTCTTTCAAAAATATAGAAACTAATATATATTTTTCATTATTTTGAAAAACTATAATATATTTTTTGTAAGAAATTGGTAAAAAGAACTAAGATATACATATCATTTTAGTTTTTAAATAGTCAAAATATATGCTAGTTTTAATATTTTGAATAAAAATATTGCTAAAATATTTCCTTTTAAATTAGAAAAAAAAAATTCTATGTGTTTTTATTGACAGCCAAGTTTTTTTTTACTAAATTATTAAAAAAATGTCCAAAAAATTCAATCAAGAAAATGTATATAAATACTGTATGTATACTGTATAGAGAGATGCCCATAGTAAAGTCAGTATATAGAGAATGTCCATAGTAAAGACGTATAATGAGCAAGTGTCTGCAAAAATAATGCTTTACTAAGGACGTCCTAATTTAAAAGATAAAAACTAATAAGTCATCCTTAGGAGTTTTTCACCAACTTTAATTGTTTTTAAATTTTTTGCATGTCTTTATCTTTTCATGATTTGCATAATATAAGTATATTTTCAATTTGTCACAACGATACGAATTTACATATTTTCGTGCGGATATTGTATCTCGACAAGATATACGTTCTGTAGCGTCAAATTATCCATGCGAGAGTATTTTTAACAAATTTGACGACACTTTTGCGGAGTGTCACCCGCGGACTCCACGGGTGACTCTCCGACAAAGTGTTACAAACTTTGTTTAAAATATCCAACACATACAGAGGACTTCTCCTCAAATAAAAGGGCTAACTTGTGGGAGCAATATGATACAATTGTAACCCATTTTGAGAATCTGTGTACATTGTAGCTTCCTTTATAGCTTTCTTTATAGCAAACATCATCGACCTTGCCACATTCATAGCAAACATCATCGACCTTGCAAACATTATCTGTGTACATTGTAGCTTCCTTTATAGCTTCCTTTATAATTAAAAGGGCTAACACGGGTGACTCCGACAAAGTGTTACAAACTTTGTAGCTTCCTTTATAATTAAAAGTCATTTTGGTAATCTATTTTGAGAATCTGTACACATTGTAAAAAAATTCCATTCGCAATTACAGTTACCATTTTGAATTGCATCATTACTTCGAATTCCAGTTAGACATGGATATATAATTGCATTATGTTCTTTCTTTCTTTTTTCAATCATATAGTTAAATATATGATTGGAGTTTATAATGTTTTCAAATTAATTTAAACTACATGAGATACACAAAATATCGTATGCTACACATTTATCCACTAATTGATGCTATTTTTTGGTGGTCGTCTCTTCCAATCATGTCACGGATGGTTAGTTAAGCTAAGTATAAGAAATTGATATTGTTTATGGTTTTTGCCCGTCACTGCCCCTAGTAGGTGACCGCGCTTGTCCGCGTCCACGTAACGGCTAGCCATTGGTCCTCCATTGGCATGTACCTACCCCAGGCCACGGGACAAATGGTTGCACGTCATGTGGGTGCGGGCCGGCACAGTCACGCCCTAGGGGCGGACAACGTAGCAGCGTCCGCGTCCTATTGTTTACATCTGTCCTATGTGTTTGAACTTATCCTGCATACAAGAAACTCCAAAAATCCGGATACCAATGGCAATTGAGCATGAAACTTGAAGGAACTTCTAGTACTCTGAACTTCCCTACAGTTAGCATTCAGCTTTTTGTGGGCAGACCAGACCAAAATTTCCTCCAAATGTTCAAAAATTCCAAGTTGCAGACATCTACCTCTACATGTGATGTGATCCATAGTGAGTTGCCATCATCACAACTGCAACTTTGCGGTTACTAATAGTAAATAGATTATCCATCTCTCCACTCTTTAAAATGCACACAAATATGCGTTCTATCGTGAGAACAAAGCCAGTAAATCATTGAAGTAGAGTATATATGTACACACACACACACACACACACACACACACACTTGGATTGATGTTAAAAGTGCAGTCAACCAGTGACCAACAAAATCTGCAGAGCTTCTTGTTGCCATTCTGCTGGGCATGTTACAGCCACCACCAGCAAACCTCCCAAACCAAAACTTGAGACCAACAATTGAGGCACCAAAACTCTTGAAAGCAAAAGATACAGAGAAGAGCCACTTAACAAGCAAAACCAAAGCTCATTAATTGAACATCTGCTGCTTAATCCCAGATACAATCGACGACGAGCATGCCACACCTTCCAGATCTGTCAGCGAGAACGACCTCGTCTTGAAGGAGGGACGCCTTTCCAGAGGCGAAGAGCATTTCTGGGCAACGACCTTCCCGCGTGGATGCAGGGGAGGCAGTTTCCTGGAGTAGCTGTGATCATGATCCTCCTCTTCGCCACTTCCGTTGCTGTTACTATTGCTTCCTGAACTGCTGCTGCTCTCAGGGTGGCCGTGGCCTACTGTAGTCCGACTGGAATTGGCAGGTCTCTTGGAGACAGCAGCATCTTTGTCGTGTCTTGAGTTAGAGCAAGTCTTATCCAGAGAGTACTACTGAAGGCAAGGAGACTCTTCCGCTTTCGAGTATAGAAATTCTCCGGCTTGGCAAGGTCCTTGGCAGAAGAAGCGCGTTGAGCATCAGTCAGGCTTGTGAACGATTTAGACTTGCCACAGTAGAACTTAGAAATGCCTTGCCTGCACCGAAGAGAAGAACAAACAATTCATCAAATGCCATGCCAAGAGGAACATTTGGTAATATCAGCAGACCACCCCCAAATCCATGATTTATAACTTGTCGATAACAACCAAATATAAGAGCTACTCTAAAATCAGGGTAAATCCAACTAGGCGGTTCTAGAAAGCAGATAATCTATAAATAGAGTGTATTTTGTTGGCCCAGTTCCAGTTTCAATCACACAAATTAACAAGACTAGAGAGACACTTGGTACGAGTCAAGGAAGAACAGAAACTCCAAAATTGGTGTCAACATACTCGAAGAATACACTGCTGATATGTCAATTGTTGCATGTGTGTGTATCTTATTTGTCGGTATTGTGTTATGTTGTATTTGTGTCCGTGCAATATACGTAGAAACAATCGTTACCTTGCTCCTATTACCAGGAATTACAGCCATCTGACACAGTATAAATCCCATTAACACAAAAAAAAAAAATCTAAAATGATTAGGTATTCATTAGCAGCAAAAAAAATGGGAACAGCTAGTTCCACAACCAAAGCCCATCTTCAGATTTTGAGTTAATCTGGATTACTTGGTAACATAAAACTACATTGTAGCATACATCTTAAGATATGGAGTACGGAAAATATACGACCTCGTTTGGGAACAGAGTTTGAGAGGAGAACTGGGGTTTGTTGGAGCTAAGCTCGAAACAACTTAACTCTGTGGAGCATTTGGGTGACCGTTGCTGCGTTAGGGAGTTATCCAATGTGATTGCATTTTGGCAAGTCCATATTAAACTCCATTTCTATTTTTCTGTAACTCCAATACTACTTCTGAAGTCCCAAAGGCTCCGAATTAGTAAACTTTGTTCCCAAAACTAAATAAAGGAAATTTTGCCTATACTAGTAAACATGTTAAAGATATTATCAACTATTGGATGTTCTGAATTCTGATACCACCATGTTAAAGACCTTATCACTGCACTAGAACTTTAGACACCAGTGTTAAGGAGAGGGTTGAGTATTAAATATTTATAATATTCCAAGATGTTGCTCCCAGTGGAATGCCTATGCCGTGGTAAGACATTGGAATTTGAGCCTACCACATAAAGTACACGTCTCTGCACCAAACTCTAGAGTTGTCATGAGGACCTGACGGTAGAGGTTATATCATAAGAGCAGATAACTGACTAATATTTCAAGAACTTACCATATGTTGACCAGGACACTAATACAACACGACACACAGGCAATTCAATACATTCATATATTTTATCCTAATCTTTTTTTAGTGCCTTACTTACGTCAGATATGTCTGACACGATGTGACATGGACGTAACACCAGTTTTCGGAGTGTCCATGTTTAGATTACAGCTTTCATAAATGTAACAACTCCACAAGCAAAAAAGAAGAAAGATTATGTTGCACGGACACTAATAACATACGACATAGTATTGGCAAGGCACATATTTGGCGTGTCCTTTAGTGCTTGTTTCGTGTCCAATACATGCATGACATGACACGACTCGGACACGACAACGATTGTTTTTGGCACAATCAATAAAGAACCAAACAATTAGAAGAAACAAAAAAGAGATTTTTTTTCTTCTCTTTTTTTTTTCCCCTCCAAGTGGTCATATAAGCTCTTACCAAATGCAGGCTCTTAAAGGTTAAAAGCATCTTTCAGCATTTATATACAAACATGTACCATCAGCAAACTTATGACAGCAGCTTACGGGCAACAACTTCTGATAAGCTTCAACAAAACCAAATCCAATAGTAAAGCATCCGAACTATTTTATCTGAGTTCGACTACAGAAACTCAAATAAGAACTTGCAATATGGATGTGACACGTGGATTTAACTAACACTGAAAGTGTACTTATCTTATTTTTATCTTTAGCTCCTTGAGAAAATCAAGCGACGAGATGCATGTAATCCAACTGTTTTTAATGGCGAGTTTTAAAAATTAAGAACTCATGGGTTCCTCTAGGATTTTTTTTAAAATTTTTTTTATCTACAACAACAACAAAGAAAGCATTTTGTCCCAAAAATTTTGGGGCTGCTTGAGCAAATTACATCAAACCCGCATATGTTTCAAGAATTTACTTCAAATTACAATCTTTCAACCATTAGGAAATATAATTAACACCACAACTAATCAACTAAATAAAAACATTTCTTTTCTTGAACTTTTCCACATTAAACTTAAAAAAAAAGGTCTCCTTTTTTTAGTTATACTAATTACTCGGTCGTAGAATTCCAGAATGATGAAAAAATTACCAAATAACAGAAAAAATGTTAGAACTTTCACGAAAAAATGAAATCAAGAAGTGATTTTTATTCTATTTCTACTGTAAAGAATTCAACTTTATTACGAAGTTTGCCCCTGAAGTTGAGGGAGGGAGGGAGAAGGAGGACCTGATGGGAAGCGAGTCCTCGAGCGCGTCCATGGTGTCCAGAGGCCCCTTGAGAGAGCTCTGCACCTCCTCCGAGTCGTCCCCACCGTCCGATCCCCCGCCGGAGCTCTCGCTGTTCCGTCCGATCGACGAGCTGCAGGATTCCGCCTCCGCCGCCGGCGGAGACTCGTCGTAGACTCCGAAGCCGGCGAATCCCGTCCGTCCGATCCTCTCCGTCACTATCGACATCCGTCCGATGATGATCGGTGAGAGGAGTGAGAGAGAGAGAGAGGAGGAGGAGGAGGAGGTTTAATTATATTATTATTTATAGGGAGGGGCTGATTAATAAATAGAGTAATAAGGAAGGTTATCGTTAGGAAATAGTTTAATTGTTGAAATTTAATAATTAATTTAATGATAGATTAATGACACTAGGTACCTTATCCTAATCCTGTGAAGATTCTCATTTTTGTTTTTTGTTTTGCATATTTGCTCTTTTACACTACGTTTTAAGCGATTCGGTCCCTCTAATTACATATTTTAGTTTCTTAGAAGTTTTCACGAAAAAAAAGTATTAAATGTTTTTTTTTATTTGGTCGTTTGTTAATGTCAATGTTAGTAGATGTGGTACTTTGAACTAACAATTGTTATGAAAAGGTAAAAAAAAAAAATGTCTTCTGATATTTTCAAAAAATAATTTAAATTATAATTTGTTAACGATATACTTTGAATATATTTTTAAAAAATTGTTAAAGATATATTTATATTAATTAAAATTGGTTATAGATATACATGAGTTACTTAGGTATTTTAAACATGCCTCCATATAATAGTAGACATGGTTGCTACTCCTGCTAGTTGTTCATTTATTTATTTAACTCTGTTTTAACATTTTATACAAAAAAATGTGTATAAATTCTTTATGAGAAAGTGTAACTTTAAAATCCCAAAAATACTAGTGAGTACTGAGGGCATGTAACTTATCCTTTATTTTATGTTTAGAATATAAAAGTTGAACATAGAGTATTGGAGATAGGTGCATTAAAGAAACCCAAAAATAGTGCATTTCTAATTTTGCATGGATTGTTTCTGATACAATGATAATATTTAGGAATATTGTTTGTATTTTATTTACCAATATTATGATGAATTTTATATTTGTAAGGTACTATGCTTTATCCATATTTAAGCTATGGTTAACTGAATATGTTAGAGACTTTAAGTGAAGCGGCACTAATTATACTAGTATATATGATCTTTTATTCATTATTCTAGCATTGTTTTTTTTATTTTTCTCCTGAATTAACGTTATGATCGGAATTTTTATTTTACAAACGTACATTGTTATTAGGGTACAACTCGAACGGATTGGGTCGGATTTGAATTCAATCCGAGCGAATCCGATGAATCATAAGTCTAGTACGAGCCCAAATCCGACCTCGGGTTCAACATATGAAGCCGAAGATTAAGTCCGGAAGATCGATTTGGACTCCTGTTGGGTCGGACTCATCGGGTTTATCGGACGCTATATAATATTTGAAATACTTTTAAACAAAAGTAATATTAAACATATAATCAAATAGTTGACCATTAAAAATACAAACTAAAAATAAAATTTAGAATAAGGAGTTGAAGATTTTGGATGAAATTTTTAAGAATTAAATTATATATATATATATATATATATATATATATATATATATATATATATATATAAAAGTCGAATTTCGGATCCTTTGTGTAATTCGACACATGAACCTGTGTCCAATCCGATATTTGATCGGTCCAAATATTTTAAGTCGAACTCGAGTCGTAATCCGAATATCTTCAACCGTAACTCAATTCACTAACGAATCCGGTTCGACTCGGATTTATTCCGTCCGATTTGCACCGCTGATTGTTATATTTATGTAATATAACCAACAATAAATTTTTCATCATTATAACATGCAATAACGCAAATAGATAGGGACCAAATTTTGGAAACGATCGATTACCAACAAACAGAAGCAGTGATTCGTCCGAGCTCTCTAGCCTAATGGTATTAGAGCGGACATCCGGAGGGGCCGGCAAGGTTCGAGCCCCCCAGTTGTGTGTGTGTGAGTGGGAATTCAAAAAAAAAAAAGCAGTGATTCTAACGGGTAGACTTTTTTTTTTTTGTCCGAGGAAGCCAGCTCACCAATCGTATGGGGAACGCCCACTTCCATTATTTTCCACAGTTCCCCGACTTCCTCTTCCAGCTTCCTGATCCAACGGCTCCGATGTTGGGCCCACCAGATCCTACGGTTCCTGATTGTCTTCCTGACATCGGATAACGATTTCCGTGCCGGCTATGCTATACTTGTCCCATTTTGCCACCTCCATTTGTTGTATGTTGAAAAGTAATTGCCTATCAAACTAAGAAGAGTAGTTTATCAATGTGTCCAAGTAGGGGTCAGCATTCGGATAATTAGATTTCCACCGAATCGAATAATCGAATTCGAATTCAATCGAAACTGAATAAGCAAAACTGAAATCGAATCGAATTTGTCCATAATCGAATTAAATCGAACCGATTTAAATCAGTTTGGTTTCGATTTATTCGATTTATTTGATTTTTCGGTTTATTTGCACTTTATATATATATATATATATATATATATATATATATATATATATATATATATATATATATATATATATTCTTATTCGGTTTTTTATTTTTGGACCGAAATTGAAATCCAAAACCGAAACCGAATAAGAAATTTCAATATTTTCAAAATCGAAACTGAACCGAATTTTTTCTAAATCGAACCGAATCTCTTATTCGTTTCGGTTCGGTTCGATTTTCGGTCCAAAACCGAATAATGCTCACTCCTATGTCCAGGAGCAGAACCATAAATTCAAACTGGAATAGACTGGAATAGACTAGGATCTATATAGGTTAACTGATATAAAAAATAAAATAAAAATTGGGATGGGATGGAGCTCATTCCAACCTGTCAGGGAGTCATGCGCGAGCAGACTCCAGGTGTGATAGTAAATTCTTAAAAATACAAAAAACTATCTTAAAAGTCTGAATTGTGGGATTGCTTGTGATAGTTGCTTATGCTTAATTATTATTTTGAATTATTTAGCGATATGGTCTCATATAATAGTGTTGGTCTCGAGGCGTGGATATAGATGGAAAACATGAGTTAAGCAAGCCTACACAGTAGGTGCCACAAATGAGGAGTTTAGCAAGCCTACACAGTAGGTGCCACAAATGAGGAGTTAAGCAAGCCTACACAGTAGGTGCCACAAATGAGATAGATCTCAAGAACAAAGTTAGGCCTCCCTACTCAGTAGGTGCCTTAAAACCTGACGAACAAGTTACAGAGAAACATAAGAAGAAGAAGAAGAAGAAAGAAGAAGAAGAAGAAGAAGAAGAAGAAGAAAAAGAGGAGGATTAAATCTGCTGGGGTGTAAAATACTGTTGCTCAAAGCAAGATTCGCCTCTATACGATCCGCTTCCAGGAACTAGCAAGTTCAAGAGAACTTCTGGAACGCTCGTCAGTCAATGTTTGTGACTTGAACGGGCTTCCTGAACTTTACGGACTCCCTTAACTCTCTTCTTTGGTGCATCTTGGAAAGGAGGCAAGGGGGCTCTATTTATAGAGTGGAGTGAGACCTCACCATCTCTCATATCCGATGTGGGACTAAAACACCAATACTCTAAAATAGAGTTTGATGTTTTACATCATCCCACAATCAACATAGTCGAGTGCTAGCCCATGCCTTTCCTCCAAACACTTCCGTGCATGCACGAGACAACCTGAAGTCCGTGTCGAGTCCGAGCCCGCACAACAAAAATTAACTTACGTCCTTATTGGAATTAATCATTTTCCTCTTAGTAAAATCATCCACATGGTTTCCTCCTTAGGGTCACCATCCCATGTGCATATCCCAACAACACATACTCATATATATGTTGAGATAACTCATGGTGCTTTTCTAATACGAGACTAAACTTTACAAAGCATGTTGAGAGCAAGCTCTTTTCATGTCAATGAGCAAGAGCACCAACAATCCCCCACATATCTCATCATATATATGTGTCTAGGGTTGAGCGTTCCCCACAGTAACTGTCCATTTTGTATTAGGATAGATGTCGCTGACGACTTGAATCTTCCCGCATGGGTTAAATAACAATGCGATACAAGAATGGACTATGCCTTAAATTCTACACCACAATTATAATTCTTTCCACTCATAAAGTGTAGTTACATGTACTTTTGGCTGCACATTAAAGGTCCTGTGCTAGCCTGGTTTCAGTGTATAATTTTGGACGTCTACAAGTTTATCCTCAAGAGACGGCCTGATATCTCTTTTCATACACTATAGGTAAGTTCTTTAGTAAAGAGACATGGCATGAAGCCTTGCGCTTCCTTGCGGTGCTACGCCGCTATGACATGGCCTAAAGCCGAGGCATTACCCCTACCCGAAAACCTCATCGTAGTGTCACACTACTGCAGCATGAGGTCACAGCCTCTTTGTAGTGCCATCCTACCCAGCATGAAGCCTAAGGCTTCCTTGCGGTGTTACGCCGCAACGACATGGCTTGCAAGGCCGAGGCTTTACCCCTAACTGGGTCCCTCATCGTGGTGTCGTGTCACTGTAACATGGGGTCACCCTCCCCTTTGTAGTGATGTCTACAACTCTTTAATTTCAACATACAGCATTAGGCTACCTGCCTATTTGCGGTGTTACGCCGCTGTGACTTGGCTTGCAAAGCCGAGGCATTACTGTCACGACCCGTTACCCAAATTGTTGGGCCGGGTCGAGCCATGTCCAGCCTACGCTTGTTAAAGCGTAGTAAGCTGTTCTAAGAATAGACAATAAAGTATCTAAGCAGCTAAAAGTTCTAAAATCATAATTAAAGGTTCATCACAACACAGCATCTATAAGCGAAGGTAAACAAGTACAGGCTAAATAATACACTTCCAAGTATCTAACTGGAGACAAAGTCCAGTATCCAAATATAAGTACAGACCAAAATCTAAGTCTCAAAACACATAACAAATAACTAAGCAAGGTTCTCCGTTGGGGCCTCTTCTGGAGCTAAGGCCAGGTCCTCAATGCAGCACCATAATATCAATCACATAGAATTTCCTCCTTGAAATGTGAACCTACAACGTTATCTTGTCAGGACTGGAGCAAGTACAACCTCTAAACTAAAGTACTGAACATATAATGAAAGAGATGTACAACAAGAAACATGGTGTGATAAGTCTATAAAACAGGAAATACTGGAAAACATGGCCTCATGGTACAACTGGGATCACAATATCATAGTAACACAGGGAACATGGCATATCTGGAATCATGGTATGACTGGAATCACAATATCATAGTATCATAGGGAAAATGGCATGACTCATAGTCTATCATGACAAGGACACATATGTCATAGAGACAGTTGCATATGTAATGTTTAAAACTGTATCAGGTACGTGATCGGTCAATAGATGTACAATGTGCTGAGGCACATAATGAAATATACTTTCGTACAAGTGTAAAGACGATAGATGTACATACGTACAAATACAGCTTTGAGATAAAGGCCTACGACAAGGTATGCATATAAAATGCGACCTCGCTCGCTACTATGAGGGGGGCATGATCACGTACTCAACTACCCATATATATATATCATGTGAGAGATACGAGAACAGTAAAAACATGTGAGAGATACTGGGAGCAGTATAGGCATGGCAGGTACTGGGAGCAGTATAAAACATGTGAATACTCAGAGCAGTATAAAGCATAGTAAAACATGTACCGAGAACTAGTAAGAAGCATGTGAAGATATAAGAACTGTACTAAACATGGCCGGTACTAAAAGTGATACAACATGTGAAGACATAACTTGCTACCTCAAAGATCAGTATTTTAACAGGGTTAATACATGTTCTAGCATTAAATGACAGTAATGAGTTTGTAGATGTGTTACGACCCGTACCCGCTAAAAGGGCACATGACGCGACAACGCCCAGCCCTCACCGAAAAATCGGCGTGGAACGCTGTAGATTTTTCTACTCTAAACAGTTTATATATATAACAAAAACCTGTCGAGAATATGGTCAACTCCGAACGGAGGACAAGCAATGAATATATATATATGAGTACTCAATCACGACTCTAAGATAAAAAAAGTAAAGACTGAAATGAAAAGACAACAAGACGATAAAATAATATATAACCTGTCAAGTCCAACACAAAGAATATATACAAGTCCAAGTCTCTAATACAGTCCATAATAATAACAGTCTCAAAAGTAGCTGGAGACAATGTCCAGTATAAAAGACCTACTCTAACTAAGTAATAGGTAGGGTCTCGTCAGGCGGAGCTAAGCCCTGCTAGACCAAAGTCTCCAAGTCTATGCCCACTACGTCATCCGGACCGTAGTAGGTACAGTAGTCTCCCTCATCTGTATCTGTAATATTTTCAACATATCCTGTCAGGATGGAACGAGTACAATCTACTAACAGCAGTTCACAAGATATGATAAAAGCTACAAGACTGTAAATAGATAGTATATACAAGGAAATCATGGAATGTACATATGAATATTATGGCAAGGTAAGCTGTAAAACTAGAGCTAGAACAAGGCAAGTAAACTGATCATGGCATGTACAAGAATCAAGAATCATATCTCTAGGTGTGTGAGTACTAGCTACAATATGTGGCCGGCTTGGGCCTGCACAAGGTCTACTGATCAGCCAATCCTACGTGGAGTGTAGGATTGGTAGCATTCAAGGTCTACAAGAATAAACAAGGCGGGTAATGACCACACATCTACACTAGTACTCCCCGTCCCCGACTGGTAGAGTGGATCCAAGCAAGACACGTTATGACACGGGATTCCACGAGAAGGGAGCAAGTCTCCTCGAGAATCGGTATCCATATACTGTACAAGAACTATAAGGGGCTTGCGCAGAATATACCAAGATAACGAGGAATAACATCTCATGTCGGGATCCATGAATACCAATCCGTGTGACCAATGTGTCGAGAACAAGCATATCTATACTAATTACATGAATTATAACAGTTATCGTAAATTGGAAAAGTGTCAGAAAATGTACTCGCCTGAAATATGATATGATACGTCAACCGGAGCAAATGCAGCGTCTCGAGGACCTATAGAGAACAAGACGTATCAATACTATGTTTAGGAAGTAAAATCAAATCAATTTGAATCCTATTAAGTCATTCTAGGTCAAGACGCGTCAAACTAGACTGTACGAGGTCAACCTAAGTCATATTAGGTCTAGCTAGGTCATACTGGGTCAACGCAAGTCAAACGGAATTAATCTAGGTCAATTTGAGTCAACAGTTGACTTTTGGTCAACTGGTCAACTCTGGTCAACCGTGGTCAACTCTGGTCAACCCTAAGTCAACTCTAGGTCACTGGTGACTAACAGTTGACTTTTGGTCAACTGTACAAGTTTAAATAAATTTGGGACTAAATTGGGTAAAGTGTTGACCCATAGTTGACTTTTGGTCCAAAAAGTCAATCGTGGTCAACCGGGGTCAAGACTAGGTCTAGGCGACAATTTCTAACTATTACCAACCTCTACAACCCATATCCAAGTCCATCTTGGACTTCGAAACTCAAATCTTGGCCGTAGGCCAATTCCCTATTTTACCCTTAAAAAGGATAAAATTCTACCTTCGGCGATTATCTAGTTAGCCTACCTACGCTTAATATTTTGACCCGATCTCCCCAGGGTAGTAAGGTACTAGCCTATAGGTATATTACCTACCAAGATACCTAAGTAAAGTGGACGTCTAGTCCACCTTACGGCCCGTTGCCAAAATCTTGAATATTTCAAGATACGCACTGATACAGCGTGATACCGGCGCCCTACGACCCCGATTTCCACTCGGGAGCCTACCCGTAAAATCTAAATCACGTATCCTAGGCCTACGTCAAGTTTCATCGCGTTCCGATACTCCGGGCTCAAATTCTTCCTCTAACTCGACTTCTCTTAAAAACTCCTTCTATCTCTCACTCTAATTTCTCCTCTAATTTCTTCTTCTAACTTCTTCTTCCCTTTCTACTTCTTCTCCTCCTTACTACTTCCTATTCTCCTTTCCTATTCTCTTCTTATCTTCTCCTCATTCCTTTCCTAACTTCTCTAATTCTTCCTTCCACTTCTCTTCAAACTCTTCTACTATTTCTCCTCTCCTCCTAACCTTTCTTCTTCTAATTCTTCTTTCTAAACTTCTTTCTAACTATCAATCCTATCTATATATATATATATACATATACATATCTATATATATATATACATATATATACATATATGGGGGGTTTATAGGCTTATAGGGGCTTAAAATAGGGGGTTTAAGGGGGGGGACTACAGCTGCAAGCAGCTGCTACTGCTGCTGCCCTGCTGCTATGCTGCAGCTGCTACTGCTACTGCCTGCTGCTTGCTGCTGTTGCAGTGGCTGCTAGCTGCTGCTGCAGTTGCTCCTCCTCCTTCTTCTATCTCCTCTCCCTCCCTCTCATCTAACTCTCTCTCTCTCTCTCTCTCTCTCTCTCTATATATATATATATATATATATATATATATATATATATATATATATATATATATATATATATATATATATATATATATATATATATATATATATAAATATATATCTATCCTCCAATATATCTATCTATCCATCTAAGTATATATATATATAACACACACACACATCAATATATATATATATATATATATAAATACATACACACATACATCTATATATATATATATATACATACATATATCTATATATACATATAGACACACACACCCTTACACACACACACTCACACTCTCACCACCACTCTCCATGACACAACACCACCACCACCATCATTTCTCTACACACACACAAATACCATATATACAAATACTTACACACACACACACACACACACACACACACACACACACACACAGATATATATATATATATATATATATATATATATATATATATATATATATATATATATATATATATATATATATATATATATATATATATATCAATTGAAAGTATGCAGAGCAGCACTCTCTGGGGCGATCGGGGCGACCCCGGCCGGGGGTGGTGCGCCCCTTGGTGGCCGTCCCCTTGGTGGGCGCCGCCTTGGTGGGCTGCCCCGTGGCAGCCCGCGCCAGCCTCCGCCGCTGGCCTTCTCCCCCTGCCGCCTCCCGCCACGCGGCTCTTCTCCTCGGGCGCCGCTTTCTCTTGCTGCCCGAGGTGCTGCCGCGCCCTGCCTCCTCTCCGCCGTCGCCCGCACCCCCGTCGTCGCCGACGCAGGAGCCGCTGCGGGCCGCCGGCGCCAGGAGCCAACGCGTCTCCGCCCTCCCCCCACCCTTCCCAGCGCACCCCTCCGGCCTCCTCCCTCCCCGGCCCTCCGTCGGGGCCGCGCCTGGGTTCGTCGTGTCTGTCTCCCCCGACGCCTCCCCCTTCTCTCCCCGCCGCGCCCTCGCCGTCGATTTTCCTCTCCATCCAGTGGTCCGCCGCCCCTCCGGCAGCTCCCTCCTCGAGCCCCCCGGCCCCCGGCGGTCCGGGCGCAGCCCCCTCCTACCCTGCCTCTTCCCAGGGTGCTCCCACCACTCCGGCTACCTCTCCGGCGCTTTCCGGAGCCTCGTGGGCCCTCGTAGTCGCCCCTCGGCCCCCGGGGCTTTCCTCCCCCGCCGGCGGTCTCTGGAGCCCCCTTCCCTCCTCAGCGTCTGACGGCCGTGCGGCGACCTTCTAGCCGTCGCCGCCATCCCTGGCTGGATCCGCCTTCCACTCAGCCACCGTCTCTGGAGCGGCCGCCTCTGGCCCCCCGGCGTCGTCCCTCCCGAGCGCTGCATCTCCCCCTCCACCCTCCACTCTCCGGCGTTCGCTCCGCCGGAGGTAGGCCCTCCCTCCGCCCCCGGAGGCTTTCCTCTTCTTCCCTCCCTCCCCCGTCGGATCCTTGCTCTCGGCGCCCCCCCCAACCCCTACGCCCCGTGCCCTCTCCGCACAGAGGACGTCCCCAACTCCCCGCCCGCACTCTTCCCTCGGAGGTCGCGGCCCTTCTCCGCCCGTCCCTCCTCATCCGGGCGAACGCTCCCCCGTCCACCGCCCTTCCATCGGTAGCCGCCGGCTCCCCTCTTGGTCGGGCTGAGTGCTTCGCCCCCCGATCCATGCTCGACCGCGCGGGAGGGGGGGGGGTGGCCCGAGGCTCATCGAGCAGTGACCCCCCCTCGCCTCGTGCTCCGCGCCCTCCTGCGCCTCGGGCAGACCGCCCACCCACCGCCTAGGGCAGTGCGCACACCTACCGCTCGGGCTCCGCACAGCCTTGGGTTCCGCTCCCGTGTTCCCCCCTGCTATTTAGAATTTCGAATTTTCAAATTTCTTCGAAATTTGAATTTTCGAAATTTCAAGACATTGTCCCTTACGGGGCAGAGCACCCGTCCAACGATTCCCGGTCAAAACTTTTTAAATTTCGAACTTACGTAATTTTGCATTTTCTTTTTAAAAAAAAAAAACTTTTGTGTTTACTACCTAGTACACTAAGGCCGTTTTGTGTTTTCGGCCTATGGTACTCTTTGTAATGCTCTTCTTGAGCCACTCTTCCTATTTCAATAAATTGCTTTTTCGGAATATATATATATATATATATATATATATATATATATATATATATATATATATATATATATATATATATATATATATATATACTACTTAATATATAAAATTATCCCCAAATAAAACCTTAACCTAGATTATTAGGAAACCTACAAAATTTAGGGACAAAGTGTAGGAAATTTCATCCTCTTCAATTATTGTGAAGACATTAAAAGCAAAGAGCAATAAATAGAGGATTTAATGGCTTACCTAAATTAGGTTCTTGGAGAGAGAGAGAGCTTGGAAAGAAAAGATTTTTGGAAGAGAGAGAGAGATATTTCTTAATGGAGAAGAAAGAGGGGGGGGGGGGGGTGCTCTCTTGTGGCCGGCCATGTGGGGGTTATTGGGTTGGGTAGGATCCAATAACCCTCCACCCATTAGACTTGGTTTGGTCCTAATTGAATTCGGTTTGGTTCGGTTCGTTTCGGTTTAACTCTAACTAACTAAATTAGCCTCTATAATGACTAATTAAGCCATGGAAGTTGGGTTAATGATTTCTAGCCTAATTATGATGGCATGTGGGCTAAGCCCAGCTAGTATGGGGGTCCCACTAGGGTCCAGGTTACCCGGGTCTCCAATTTGAGTCCGAATTGGATAAAATCCAAACAAAACCAAATAAATCACAAAAAAATCACATAAAATAAATAAAAATTCCTAAAAATTATAAAACTTAAAAAATGACGAAAATACCCCTAATTTGAAAATTGGGGGTGACAAATCTACCCTCCTTAAAAAATTTTGTCCTCGAAATTGAATGAGAACTAAACAACAATCATGAATAAAACAAGGAAAGAGAAAGAAAGAATTTTACCTCAAGGCTCGAAGAGATATGGGAATTGCTCCCGCATGTCGTCCTTCCTCTCCCAGGTGGACTCACCTGGAGAGTGGTGTCTCCATGCAACGCGAACCAAGGGAATGACCTGGTTCTGGAGCACCTTCTCTCTTCGGTCCAAGATCTCGACCGGCTTCTCTGGATAGCTGAGTGTCGGTCCCACCACGATCTCCGAGTGGTCCAAGACGTGACTGGGATCTGCCATGTACCGTCTCAGCTGCGACACGTAGAACACACAGTGTACTCCCTTTAGTGCGGGCAGAAACTCCAGTCGGTAAGCCACTGCACCGACCCTGCCCAAGATACGGAATGGTCCGATGTATCGTGGGCTAAGCTTTCCGCCGCCACCAAAACGAATCGTGCCACGCGTCGGAGAAATCCGCAGAAAGACAAGATCACCAACCTAGAACAAAACACAAGACTTAGAGCTTGATCTAAAATAATCACAATCAGACTCAAATACTAGAAAAATCTAACTATACCTCGAACTCCAATGGCCTCCGGTGGCTATCGGCCCAATGCCGCTGCCTATCCTGCGCCACCCGAAGTCGATCTCTGATAACCCTGACCTTCTCTGCAGCATCCACTACCATCTCAGGGCCAAGCAAAACCCTCTCTCCGACATCATCCCAAGACAAGGGAGTACGGTACCTCCGTCCGTATAGAGCCTCGAAAGGTGACATCTCTATACTGGCTTGGTAGCTGTTGTTGTAAGCAAACTCTACCAAGTGAAGGTGGTCCTCCCAAGATCCCCCGAAGTCCAAGACATAGGTACGCAGCATATCTTCGAGGGTCTGAATCGTCCTCTCCGACTGCCCGTCTGTCTGGGGGTGGTATGCGGTACTGACCTTGAGCGATGTGCCCAAGCTAAGCTGTAAACTCTGCCATAAGTGGGAAGTGAATCGGCTGTCCCGATCCGAGACTATACTCACTGGCACCCCGTGTAATCGGACTATCTGTCGCACGTACATCTCGGCCAACCTCTCCGTCGACAAACCCACTTTGAAAGGCAAAAAGTGGGCCGATTTGGTCAATCGATCAACAATGACCCAAATCGCATCCTTCCCACCTGGAGAGCGCAGAAGCCCAGATACAAAGTCCATAGTGATATGCTCCCACTTTCACTCAGGAATGGGTAGTGGCTGGAGCAATCCACCGGGTCTCTGCCTTCCGGCCTTCATCTGCTGGCACACTAAGCATCTCGAAACGAACTGAGCCACCTCACGTTTCATGCCATACCACCAAACATGCTGTCTCAAGTCTCTATACATCTTGTTGGCTCCTGGATGCATAGAGTACTGAGAACGGTGCGCCTCCTGAAGAACCTCCTCCCGAAGTCCTTCGCTCGGCACGCACAATCTGGTACCATGCCTCAACGATCCATCCCCTGCTATAGAGAACTCATCCAACAGCCCTATCTAGACCTGCTCCTTGATGACCCTCAGAGCCTCATCCTCAAACTGAGCTGCCCTGACTCTCTCCATCAGCTCCGACTGCACCTGTAAACCCTACATCTGCGCTTCGAACCCAGGAACTATCACCTCTATGCCCAAGCTCTCCAGATCAGCCAGAAGGTGACGATCCATCGTCAAACACATGGCCACGAGATACCTGCTCAAAGCATCTGCGACCACGTTGGCCTTCCCCGGATGGTACTGTAAGGATATATCAAAATCCTTCATCAGCTCTAACCATCACCTCTACCTCATATTCAGCTCCTTCTGGGTAAATACGTACTTCAAGCTCTTGTGGTCAGTATAGATCTCCACACGCTCTCCGTACAGATAGTGTTTCCACAGCTTCAAAGCAAAGATGACCGCTGCCAGCTCAAGATCGTGGGTAGGGTAATTCCTCTCATGAGGACGTGACTGCCTAGATGCATAGGCAATTACCTTCCCGTGCTGCTGAAGCACACAACCCAAATCCTGTCCTGAAGCATCACTGTAGATCGTATAACCACCAGATCCAGATGGCAGCGTCAAGATAGGTGCTGTAGTCAACCTCGCCTTCAGCTCCTCGAAGGCGGCCTGGCACTCATCGGACCAAACAAACTTCTCGTCCTTTCTGGTAAGGCGGGTCATCGGCTGAGCAATCCTGGAAAAGTCCTGCACGAACCTCCGGTAATAACCTGCCAGACCCAGAAAACTCCGAACCTCTGCTACTGAGCTCGGCGTCGACCAGGACTCCACCGCAGAAATCTTCTTCGGATCCACTGAAATCCCCTCGCCAGAGACAACATGGCCTAGGAACTCAACGCGATCCAAGAAGAACTCGTACTTGGACAACTTCCCATACAGCTGCTCCCTTCTGAGAGTGTCCAACACAATCCTCAGGTGCTCCTCGTGCTCCTCTGACGTCTTCGAATAGATGAGGATGTCATCAATGAAGACCACCATGAACTTGTCAAGGTACTGATGAAATACCTTGTTCATCAAGTTTATGAATACCGTCGGGGCGTTGGTCAACCCAAACGGCATGACGGTATACTCATACTGGCCATATCGAGTTCGAAAGGCAGTCTTCAGAATGTTATCCCGCTTCACCTTTAGCTGATGGTACCCGGTGCGCAAGTCAATCTTCGAGAACACTCTCGCCCCGCTCAACTGGTCGAATAAGTCATCAATCCTTGGCAAAGGATACTTGTTCTTGATGGTAAGGTTGTTGAGCGCCCTGTAATCAATACACAGACGTACCGTACCATCCTTCTTGGGGATAAAAAGAACTGACGCGCCCCAAGGTGAAGAGCTAGATCGAATAAAGCCCTTGTCCTCCAGCTCGTCGACCTGGTTCTTCAGCTCCGCTAACTCACTATTGTTGATTCTATAGACGTGCTGGGAGATAGGCTCAACGCCCGGTACTAGGTCTATAGAAAACTCAACATCACGATTTGGCAGCATCCCGGGCAGCTTCTCGGGAAAGACATCCAAGAACTTAGCAATGAGTGGATGTGGCAACACCGGCCCCGCCAACAACGCTCCGCAGAATCAATCTCCCTGCTCCACTGCACCCCTGGTGAACTCATACTCCGGCTCTCCCGGCGGCCTAAACAGAATCCTGCCCCCTCTGCAGTCGATGCTAGCGTGGTGCGTGCTCAACCAATCCATACCGAGTACCACATCGTAACTCGGAAGTGGCATTACGAGCAAACACGCACTCAGCTCCCGGTCTCTCAAAGAAACTCTCCGCCCCTTACAAACATTATTAACTAGGATGATGCCATTCCCAGTCATAATCTTGTAAGTCCTACCCAGATATTCAGCAATGATGTTGTGCCTAAGTACAAAAGAAACTGACACAAAACTGTACGTAGCACCTGAATCAAACAATACTAAGGCAGGAAAAGAATCAAGAAGAACCGAACCTGCAACTACATCTGCGACTGGCTCGATCTCCTCGGCTGCAAGAGCAAAGGCTCTGCCCTGAACACCCCGCTGCTGGTGGTGCTGTACAAACCGCTGCTGCTGGGTCGGAAGCGGACCCCTCTGCTGCACTGCAGGAACTCTCGTCGGTGCCCCCTGAGCTGCTACCTCTCCACGGACTACCCTGCGAGGGTTCGCAGGACAATCCCTCAACTAATTTCTAGCCTCCCCGCAGTAGAGGCACATGCCTAGCCTCTTCCGACAGACCTCCCAGATGTGACCGGGCTTCTTGCAGTAGCCGCAAGGAACCCTATACTGTGCCTGCCTCGGCTGAGTGTGCTGCACCTGCTGCTGAACCGGTGCTCTGGCCTGCACCTGCGGCTGGTGATGCTGGAAAGAACGATGCTGAAGCTGAGGGTGCTTAGCAGCCCCTGCGCTGCTAGTAGCCCCCGAGAAATGATTACGCTCCCTCTTGGGCTTCAAGCCCCACTCCCGCTCTACCTTGCGGGCCTCCGCATAGATCTGGGCATATGTCTCATAGAAGGAGGGAATGAGGTGCTTGATATCCCAAGCGAGTCCCTCCCTGAACCGGCTCGCCCTGATCTCCGGGTCTCGAACCATGTACTTTGCGTATCGGCTCAGACGGCCAAACTCTGTTGCGTACTCCTCCACAGATAGACTGCCCTGCTGCAGATCCTGGAACTGTTGCACCAAGTCAATCTTGTCCGTAGGGGAAAAGAACTTCTCCTTGAAGAGGAGCGTAAACTCTGCCCAAGTATGGCCCTCTCCAGCTAGGGCTGGCTCGTTTCTGAACCAGGTGCGCGCAATGTCTAGCAACTGCAAACCTACCGCCTCGACCTTTAGGTCGTCTGCCAGGCGGCAGGCCCTCATCTGCCGCTCGATATTCTTGAGCTAATCATCTGCATAGACCACACCCTCGGTCCCGCTAAAGTCACGGGGCCCAAGTTTCTTGAAGTCCTGAATATCTCCATACCTAGGTCGCGTCCCCGGATGAGGAGCCCTCTGCTCCACGGCTGCAAGGGCCAACTGATGGGCATCCTCTATGCCCTGACGCATCGCGTCTGTCTGCCTCTGCTGAGCCTCGGTCTGGGCTCTCTGAGTCTCCAGTATTTGCTGGAGGAAGGTAAGCATCTGCCCCATATCTGTAGGCAGAGGAGGTGGAGGTGGAAGTACATCTGCAACTGGCGAAGGAATCCGCTGCACAGGAGGAGGAAGAGCGCCCCCGACAACTCCGGGCACTACGGGAAGAGCACCCGCAACCCTAGGGACTGTCATCGAGGTAGCTGGAGGAGTACCTCCGAGAGCCCCAACAGAAGTCCCATCTGCGGGGAAAGTGATCGGAGCCTACCCGCCAGAGGTAGCAGACCTCTCCGTCTCCCCGTGCTCCTCGTCAGGAGAATGAGTCATCACTATCCTGGGGACAAATTAAAAAGAAGATGTCAATATGGCACATGAAGGCAATATCAAAGGAGGACAGCTAGAATGCAGTAAATCAATATCAAAGACGGTAAGCAAGATAAGCAAGAAAAGATCCTACTGTGATTGAGCACTCTTAACCTATTACCTCCTATGTGTAACACAGGCTCGTAGTCAACACTCTAAGACGAGTGCCGCCACGACATCGCACTAATCGCGACTTCAGACCTGCATGGGCCACCACTAAAATGTGTCACGACCCGCACCCGCTAAAAGGGCACGTGATACGACAACGTCCACCCCTCACCGAAAAATCGGCGTAGAACGCTGTATTTTTTTCTACTTTAAACAGTTTATATATATAACAAAACCCTGTCGAGAATATGGTCAACTCCGAACGTAGGACAAGCAATGAATATATATATGAGTACTCAATCACGACTCTAAGATAACAAAGTAAAGACTGAAATAAAAGACAACAAGACGATAAAATAATATATAACCTGTCAAGTCCAACACAAAGAATATATACAAGTCCAAGTCTCTAATACAGTCCATAATAATAACAGTCTCAAAAGTAGCTGGAGACAATATCCAGTACAAAAGACCTACTCTAACTAAGTAATAGGTAGGGTCTCGTCAGGCGGAGCTAAGCCCTGCTGGACCAAAGTCTCCAAGTCTATGTCCACTACGTCATCCGGACCGTAGTAGGTACAGTAGTCTCCCTCATCTTCATCTGTAATATTTTTAACATATCCTGTCAGGATGGAACGAGTACAATCTACTAACAGCAGTTCACAAGATATGATAAAAGCTACAAGACTGTAAATAGATAGTATATACAAGGAAATCATGGAATGTACATGTGAATATCATGGCAAGGTAAGTTGTAAAACTAGAGCTAGAACAAGGCAAGTAAACTGATCATAGCATGTACATGAATCAAGAATCATATCTCTAGGTGTGTGAGTACTAGCTACAATATGTGGCCGGCTTGGGTCTGCACAAGGTCTACTGATCAGCCAATCCTGCGTGGAGTGTAGGATTGGTAGCATTCAAGGTCTACAAGAATAAATAAGGCGGGTAATGACCACACATCTACACTAGTACTCCCCGTCCCCGACTGGTAGAGTGGATCCAAGCAAGACACGTTATGACACGGGATTCCACGAGAAGGGAGCAAGTCTCCTCGAGAATCGGTGTCCATATACTGCACAAGAACTACAAGGGGCTTGCACAGAATATACCAAGATAACGAGGAATAACATCTCATGTCGGGATCCATAAATACTGTAATATCCCAAATTCATGATACGTATTTAGTGTACGTATACGTGTTTTGGACCCATATTTTATTTATTCATGGTTAGTCATCTTGGTTTATTTTGCATTGGCTTGGTTTTATTGGCATTGATAGTTTAATTGGTTTTAATGGTTCATTAGTTTATTTGGGCTTGGTTTATTCCTAGGTTGGTTCGGCTTGGTTTGGTTTGCTTGGTTCATTATGAACCATAGGGGTGAACCCCCTACCTACCACCACCACTACCATTTATTAACCCTTCTCCTTTCTCTCTCTTCATTTATCATCTTCTCCACCATTACTTTCTTACCTACCAGAGGGAGAGAAGGGTCTAGGCAAGTGCATCTTGCTTCATGGAGGAACCCGAATTTTATTGTTCTATTCTCTTACTTGCAGCATTCTAACACTCTTTAGTACTTGGCATTTTCTATTTCCATGGCTAGATTCTTGTAGATTCAAGTTTATTTTATTTTTGAAATTCTTGGGTTTTGATCTATTTAGCATTGTTATTTTTAAGTTTTGAGGGTTCCATGTTATTTAGTAGCTCGTTATACCCCATTTTGACCTAAGGAAGTTCGGATTTTGGGCTCTGGATGAAGGTTTTACGTTGCTTGGAAGCCATGGTTGCTTAGCTCTTCTTCTTGGAAATTGGAGAAAAAGAACAGTTTTTGAGCCGCATGGACTCAGCCGCATAACCCTATGCGGCGAGTTCTATTTGGCTGCATGGAATTTCCCAGCCGCATAAAGACTTCTTGATCTCCCTGAGCCGCATGAACTTCTTCGGCAGTTCTGGCCGCATGGTGATTCAGCCGCATAGGCAGCACTCGACCGTATGACAAGTTCATGCGGCGAGCATTCCTTCAGCCGCATGTAGTCCTTCATATTTAAAACACATGACTAGGCTTCCCAATTGAACCGCATAGGATTTCCTATCCTCCTGAGCCGCATGAGTTTCTCGTTTTAGCCGCATGACCCTGATTGACCCAGCAGCATGAGTTTCTCCTTTTAGCCGCATGACCCTGATTGACCCAGCTGCATGAGGCCTGTTCTCTGAGCCGCATGAGACCCATCTCCTTGAGCCGCATGGGATGTGCTGTCTCAGCCGCATAAGGCTCAGTCTTCTTGAGCCGCATGCCCCGACCCGCCCAGAGCCGCATGAGTTCCCCTTCCTGAGTCGCATGGACTTCTCATGCCTTGCCCTGTTATCTTATTATTATTATTATTATTATTATTATTATTATTATATATTTTACGCTCATTTTATATCCTTACGCCTTTTGTCCTGAACTTGATTGACATGATTGAATGATAAACTGGCATGACATGATAGTGGCCCGCCGTGGCGCACTCCTGACAAAGTACACTTGGCATGATAACCTGACCTGATATATCTTGAATAGTTGTTGCGACGGCTACCTGACATGACCTGACCTGTATAAGTAACCTGGACACCGTGGGCGATTGTGCTTGTACAAATAATCCAGTCCTGTCTTACATCATGTCTAGGAGGAGACTCCTGAGTACCACGGTCAGGAGTACCTACTGAAATGGACTAAGGTTAATGACTAGTATAATTCACTAGACATGAAGAGATGTTCCCCAGTTACAGGCGATCCCGTTATCCCGGCAGCAAATGTTTGGACTTGTAGCCTGCCGACGAGTAGGGCACATTTCCAGCCCACTGTTATGTGGGGCACCCGCCATTGTCACTTAAATAATTGAACTCTATTGTCACTCTTATGTATTGTACTCTCTAAATTGTCACTATAATGATTGCCTGGATAACCTGGATAGCTGCAGGGCCTGTGACTACTTGGAGCATCTTATTGCATCTTGCTAGTAACTAGGATTGTGATAACCCTAGTTAGTTAATATAGGAAGCCGTAAGAAATGATTGGCCGTGATTGCTTGGATGGAGTCTAGTCCAGTATAGTTTTGTCTAGAAATGATTGATTGCAAGATTGTACCAGAATGATATAATAATTGTCACTATAATTATTGTCACTCCAGATTGTCACTATAATGATTGTCACTCCAGATTGTTACTATAACGATTGTACTCTAGCATATTGCACTCTTCATTGTCACTTTTATTATTGTACTCTCTCCTTTTCACCTTAATGATTGGCACCTTTAGCAGTAAATGATCAGAGACTAAGTTCTGTTCAGGCGAAGGGTTACAATCTCGGTCCTTGTTTGGTTTAAGGATTGTAACCTGGCTTCCGGAATAGTACATTCGACTTCTCTTCATATATTGTCTAGCTATATTTTATTTAGCACGATTCTCCAGTTCTTTTATGTCAATGATGCTTCTCTTAATTATTTTCTCTGATTGGGACAAGTGCATTGGTAGTGTACAAACCTCAATCTGTGTTACTTATTGTTTTCTTACATGTTGAATGCTAATGATTTGTTGGTTTTAGTTCTTAAGTGAAGCCTCCTTTGTGGCACTTGCTCTTTTTTGGGGTCTGACCCAGCTGGTTTTGTATGGCCAGATACCGGAGCAGCACCAAAGGATCTCCCTACATTTCAGCCCGATGGTGGTCACCAGGCGTAACCAGGGCATCGAGTGGGTTTCTTTTGTTCTCCCACTGTAATATTGCAAATTATTCTTTTGAGGCGTTTAGCCGACGATCAAGTGTTAGCTCGATTGTACTTACTTACTGTCTGCCTACGGGCTGTAACATGATTGACAAGCCCCGGGGGTTGATCATGTATGACTGAACTCTTGCTAGTCCTCACATTTTGTAACGACTAGCTTCATGATCGTTCTGAATATATAATGTATGGGACGCCTTACTATTGTGTATTTAGTGGTCTGATATCTTGTAACTATTTTTAGTTGGTTGAGATTGAGACAATAGGCTATCTATGACCTTAAGAGACTGATGGATTGTAGTGAAACCCTCACATATCTAGACAGCCGTGACCGTATAGCGGTGTGGATCCCATTCCGTTATATGTAGCTGGCTATGTCTGCCTCTGCTCTCCAGTATTCTGGTTCTGGGGCGTGACAAATACCAATCCGTGTGACCAATGTGTCGAGAACAAGTATATCTACACTAATTACATGAATTATAACAGTTATCGTAAATTGGAAAAGTGTCAGAGAATGTACTTGCCTAAAATATGATATGGTACGTCAACCGGAGCAAATGCAGCGTCTCGAGGACCTATAGAGAACAAGACGTATCAATACTATGTTTAGGAAGTAAAATCAAATCAATTTGAATCATATTAAGTCATTCTAGGTCAAGACGCGTCAAACTAGACTGTACGAGGTCAACCTAAGTCATATTAGGTCTAGCTAGGTCATACTGGGGATCAACGCAAGTCAAACGGAATTAATCTAGGTCAATTTGAGTCAACAGTTGACTTTTGGTCAACCGGTCAACTCTGGTCAATCGTGGTCAACTCTGGTCGACCCTAAGTCAACTCTAGGTCACTGGTGACTAACAGTTGACTTTTGGTCAACTGCACAAGTTTAAAGAAATTTGGGACTAAATTGGGTAAAGTGTTGACCCATAGTTGACTTTTGGTCTAAAAAGTCAACTGTCGTCAACTGGGGTCAAGACTAGGTCTAGGCGACTATTTCTAACTATTACCAACTCTACAATCCATATCCAAGTCCATCTTGGACTTCGAAACTCAAATCTTGGCCGTAGGCCAATTCCCTATTTTACCCTTAAAAAGGATAAAATTCTACCTTCGGCGATTATCTAGCTAGCCTACCTACGCTTAATATTTTGACCCGATCTCCCCAGGGTAGTAAGGTACTAGCCTATAGGTATATTATCTACCAAGATACCTAAGTAAAGTGGACGTCTAGTCCACCTTACGGCTCGTTGCCAAAATCTTGAATATTTTAAGATACGCACTGATACGACACGATACCGGCGCCCTACGACCCCAATTTCTACTCGGGAGCCTACCCGCAAAATCTAAATCACGTATCCTAGGCCTACGTCAAGTTTCATCGCGTTTCGATACTCCGGGCTCAAATTCGCCCTCTAACTCGACTTCTCTTAAAATCTCCTTCTATCTCTCACTCTAATTTCTCCTCTAATTTCTTCTTCTAAGTTCTTCTTCCCTTTCTACTTCTTCTCCTCCTTACTACTTCCTATTCCCCTTTCCTATTCTCTTCTTATCTTCTCCTCATTCCTTTCCTAACTTCTCTAATTCTTCCTTCCACTTCTCTTCAAACTCTTCTACTATTTCTCCTCTCATCCTAACCTTTCTTCTTCTAATTCTTCTTTCTAAACTTCTTTCTAACTATCAATCCTATCTATATATATATACATATACATATCTATATATATACATATATATACATATAAGGGGGGGTTTATAGGCTTATAGGGGCTTAAAATAGGGGGTTTAGGGGGGGGGGACTACAGCTGCAAGCAGCTGCTACTGCTGCTGTCCTGCTGCTATGCTGTAGCTGCTACTGCCTGCTGCTTGCTGCTGCTGCAGTGGCTGCTAGCTGCTGCTGCAGTTGCTCCTCCTCCTTCTTCTATCTCCTCTCCCTCCCTCTCATCTAACTCTCTACATATATATATATATATATATATATATATATATATATATATATATATATATATATATATATATATATATATATATATATAGAAAGAAAAAAAAAAAAAAATATATATATATATATATATATATATATATATATATATATATATATATATATATATTTTTTTTTTTCTTTCTATATATATATATATATATATATATATATATATATATATATATATATATATATATATATATAAAATATATATATATATATATATATATATATATATATATATATATATATATATATATATATACATTTATATATATATATATATATATATATATATATATATATATATATATATATATATATATATATATATATATATATATATTTTTATATATATATATATCCTCCTATATATCTATCTATCCATCTAAGTATATATATATAACACACACACATCTATATGTATACAAATACATTCACACACACACATCAATATATATATATATAAATACATACACACATATATCTATATATATACATACATATATCAATATATACATATAGACACACACACCCTTACACTCACACTCTCACACTCAAACACACACACACTCACACTCAAACACACACACTCAAACACACACACACTCACACTCTCACCACCACTCTCCATGACACAACACCACCACCACCATCATTTCTCTACACACACACACAAATACCATATATACAAATACTTACACATATATATATACACACACACATATATATAAATATATATATATATATATATATATATATATATATATATATATATATATATATATATATATATATATATTTTTTTTTTTTATAAATAGAGGATTTAATGGCTTACCTAAATTAGGTTCTTGGAGAGAGAGAGAGAGAGAGAGCTTGGAAAGAAAAGATTTTTGGAAGAGAGAGAGAGATATTTCTTAATGGAGAAGAAAGAGGGGGGGGTGCTCTCTTGTGGCCGGCCATGTGGGGGTTATTGGGTTGGGTAGGATCCAATAACCCTCCACCCATTAGACTTGGTTTGGTTCTAATTGAATTCGGTTTGGTTCGGTTCGTTTCGGTTTAACTCTAACTAACTAAATTAACCTCTATAATGACTAATTAAGCCATAAAAGTTGGGTTAATGATTTCTAGCCTAATTATGATGGCACGTGGGCTAAGCCCAGCTAGTATGGGGGTCCCACTAGGGTCCAGGCTACCCGGTCTCCAATTTGAGTCCGAATTGGATAAAATCCAAACCAAACCAAATAAATCCCAAAAAATCACATAAAATAAATAAAAATTCCTAAAAATTATAAAACTTGAAAAATAACGAAAATACCCCTAATTTGAAAACTGGGGGTGACAAGATGTACTTGCCTCGAGCAAAGCAAGAATACTAGTACGAAGATATAGATGCCTGGTGTCCTGTCAATAATGATATACAAACTCAGTTCTAAGCTATGTTCAATAATACACTAGTGGTGAGACACGACTCCTAACTGGACACTAACTAAGTGGGGACCTAGCATAAAAGTCTAATGTGGAGTACCACTATATCCAAACTAATTCCCTAGGGTCTTTACACTAGTGTAGGGGGTGGTCCAATACTACAATAACTCAAAACAACACAAAATATTGCAAGTCATAATTATTCAATAAATAAATCAAGCTGTACACTAAGTTCCAACAATTTTTGAGATAGACAAAAAGCTTAAATATATATAAAATAACATACCAAAATGATCCTTGTTAATTATAGAAATTTATACTAATTTTTCTGGGATTTATAAACCCTCATAATTATTTATTAAAAATCAGCAAACATAAATATACTGAAAATGAGTTCTGTTTCCCTATTTTTATAAAATAACAAAAGCACTTAATAAATGCTAGAAAAATTATAATAAATTAGCTAAATTAACATAATTTAAATACAATTTTTTCTAGATTTTTACAGAAATTAAAATATATATAAAAATTCAAAAACTGAAAGTAACAATTTCTGGAAAAATAATTAATTATAAATTAAGGATAATACAAAATTAAAATCTACAGATGTTGTCGGATGATAAAATAAATATCCCCAACGTGTCCAGAACGGTCAAGTTAGCTAGAATAGCCTACCCATAAGTCCAATTTAGAAACATGGGCAAAACGGTAATTTTGGATCAAAAAGATGTCCGCCGTTGGACACTTTGCACCGAAAAACGTGTCAGGATAGAAGTCTACAAAACCTAGCAAATTATATGTCCACGAATCCAGAATGATGATATGAATCCAATGGTATGTCCGAAATAGGATTCCGATGTGCCGATCTCAAAATGATACGTTGACGCGGACACTTGGTATCCGGTTTACACCGAAATGCGTGCCGGAGCAAATGTTTTCAAAACTCAGCAAATTATATGTCAACGAGACCAGAATGACGATACGAACTCAACGGTATATCCGGAATTGGATTCCGATGAGCCGATCTCAATGTGACCCGTTGACTCGAAAAGTGGGACCCGCTTTGCACCGAAATGCGTGCCAAGGCCCACGTTCTCCAAATCAAGCAAATTTTATATGAAACATGCCAGAATGACGCCACGAGTCTACTGGTGGTGTCAGAAATTGAATCCGGAGTCCCGGGTTCAAAAATGGAATTTAACAAGTGCAAATTAAAGAATTCGGACGGCCAACTTTGGCGTCGAATTCGACCAACCGAACGTGCTTATAATGAAACGAAACCTAAAGGAGATAGGAAGATGGTTATACCAGCTACGTACAGGAACTGGAAGCGCGCCAACCGGAGCTGCGACGGCGGAGTTACGAGCTGACGAAGTCGGCTCCACGAAATTGTCTAAAAATAGTTCAATTTAAAACGTCAACTTGGTGGCCAGTTTTGAGGTATCAAACGACCTAATTAACGGACGAAAATTGAGGGGAGTGAAGATGGATATATCAAGATTGTGACGGAGCAAAAAGTTTGTCGATCAAACGGTCGGATTGACCAGAAAATACGCACGAACTTGCTGCGACGGAGCGCACTTTCTGAATTCAAAATGCGCGCGTCACGACGGAATTTCGACGTAAATGCACAAATAGCCTATGCGTCGCGTCGGAGAAAGAGGCGCTGGCCCGGGGGAGTTCGTCGAAGGCTCACGCCCGAGGGGGGGTCGGCCACAGCGACCGTGCGGCGGTACGGCGGCGCACAACGGCGGCCCGCGCGCGCGCACGTACGTACCGCTGCTGCTGCATGCTGTTGCCGCTGCTGCGCAGCACATGTGCGGCTGCTGCGTCGGTCGCCGGCCCGGCGCATGTGTACGGCGGTGGCCGGCGGTGGCTGAGGCGGTACGTGGCGTGCGGGGGTGGTGGTGCATGGTAGGAGTGGTGGTTTGTGAGGGTGGTTATGGTGGTGGTGCATGGAGATGGTTAATGGTGGTGGTGGAAGTGATGTTGATGGAGATGATGATGGTGAAGATGATAAAGAGGAGGAGGAGAAGAAGAGGGAGGAGGAGGTGGTGTTGTCGGCTAGGGAGGGGGAAGGAGGCTGTGGTGGTCGGCAGTGAGGGGGAGGGGGCTGTCGGCTTGGAGGAGGGTGGAGTGGTGTGTGTGTGTATATTAATATAAAGAGAGAGAGAGAGAGAGAGAGTTTAGATATTTATAAAGAGAGAGAGAGAGATGTAAAAGATGAGCGAGAGGGATGAAGTCGGTCCAAGAGAGGGGGGGAGTGTGTGCTGGAGGTGGGGAATGGTGTAAAGTTAGAGAGAGGGAGATGTTTATAAGTGTGTGTATATATATTAATATAGAAGGAGAGAGAGATAGAGAATATATATTTGAGAGAGAATGAAGAGAGAGAAAATATAGAGAGAGGGGGGGTTCGGCTAGGAATAGGGGGAGGGGGTGTGCTCCTGCTGTAAAGGAGGGGTGGTGAGGTGTGTGTTTGTATTAATAAAGAGAGAGTGAGAGAGTTATATATATATATATATATATATATATATATATATATATATATATATATATATATATATATATATATATATATATATATGTATTTTATATATATATATATATATATATATATATATATATATATATATATATATATATATATATATATATATATATATATATATATATATACATATAGAATATTTGTAAAGTGGAGAAAGAAAAATAAATATTTAAAATAGGGGAAAATAGGGGAAATTATGTGGGGTTTTTGTGCAGTCATGAGAGAACAATATGGAGCTTGGGTTCGGGTTCGGTCGAGCCAGGTCGGGTCAAAATCGAACCGGGTGCAATAATTAAATTAAAAATGGGTATTTATAATCACGAGTAAATAAATAATATACGGGGACTCCAATAAATGGGACACAAGTATTATGTGGGTAGTAGGCTTCATGTGGGCCACGTCCATACTTTGGGGCGACTAAGTTGGATTGATGTCGGGTCCCGAAATTAAATTAAAAAATAAATCAGGTTTCACGGTAGAAAATAAATTGGCCTAAATTGACCCGGAAGTTGTGCGAAGAAAATGAAGCACAAAATATAGTGTCTGAGTGGGACACGAAGGTCATGGGTGAAGAGCGTCTCGAGTAGATCATTCATGAGAAGTTGGTTCTGAGAAAACGACTGGTCTGGTGCTCCTAAATTAAAAGTCACGGTAACGTACAAACGATGATCAAAGATAAAAGTGGGAATAATTATTCAACGATTAATTGGTCTAAGTTGATCCGAAGTTGCGCGATACAAAAAGAGCACAAGGGAACGAGTTCAAGTGGGACATGATATATCAAAACGAAGATAATCTTGTCTACTTCAAAACTTGTAAAGAGAGTTTACAGAGATTGGTATCCCTGACGCTCCAGAAGTCAAAGTCATGAAAAGGTACATTATTGATCTAAATAATTAAATAATAATATATTTATCGAAAACAATTCATTCAGAAAAATAAAAATAAACCCTGAAATTCAGGGGGCTTACATCCTACCCACCTTACAAAAATTTCGTCCTCGAAATTAAAAATCATCCAACCGGTCAAACTATAACATGTAGCTGCTCTGGCTACGATACTCAATCTGCTATCCTTGTAATCATCTCTTCTTTTTCTCCTTACAATCTTTTTGATTCAGGTTCAACAAAGTCCTTCTATCATAAACTACGTCATATATCCTTTAAAATCTTCCATACTAACATGAAACCTTTATGTATACCCTAAACTATAGGTCATTCTTTGGGTATGTTTATAAGCCAAAAATGCTTAATCATCAATCATATTTCCAACCTCAATTGTAAATACTGGATTTCCTTATCGTATCCTAAGTATCCATATTCTATCAATCGACAGTTCCTTAGCATCATTTATCGTCAATCCTTTCCTACAGTTTCTCCTTGAAATCATACGTTCAATTCTTATCCTTGGCGTAGAGCCTTCTTCTTTTTACTCAACAAGTCCTCCGAATATAAATCTTCGATTTCAAAACTCCCGATTTATTAATTACCAACGTACATATGTCTTTGTCTTATTCCATGTCTTTTTAACTGATATCTTCCCAATCTCGTATGCAATATTATATCCCATTCTAACTTATTATATACCATTCCACATATCGATCTACCCGCTAATCACATGTAATTAGCTATAGATAACCAACCAAAATTCTACAAATGCTAAATTCTCAAACTGCTAAGCACATGATTCTAATTCTCAATCCATAGTCACAACAATATACTATCTCATTTTTTCCATCTTAGATACCCTATCATCGAGTCATACTATCAATACAATCGTTCTTAATGGTTTTCCAAGTCTACTACAGTCAGTCACTCATACTCGTCCTATAAACTTAATCTAACCAATCCCTAGGAAAAGTACTTGTTACGCCCCAGAACCAGAATACTGGAGAGCGGGAGAATGACTCAGCCAGCTACGTATTACGGGTAGATGAATACCGTATAATACGATCAATGCTGTCTAAAAGACAAGGGGGTGCATACTACATGAAAGTCTCGCTATGGTTACTTCACATCTATTGTCTCAATCATTCAAACAAGAAGCAGTAACAGAGAACATTTAAGATAAAGCAATAAGGCGTCCCAAACGCTTAGTCAAAATGTTCTTGAGATCTGGCTTTGCAAAACATAGCCAGATGATATAGCAACATATACACAATTGTTATCAGCTACAGTCTGACTTAATTACAATTATGTAAAAGTAAGTACAAGATAATTCGACTAACATGTCGGTGCCAAACGACAAAATATAAAGTAAATAACAAAACAAGCGGGGAAGTAAGGAACCCACTCGAGTTCTCCTACGATCATTCCTCTAGTATTGACCATCTTGGAGGTAGAGGTAAGCTGAGTCCTCGGGAACCGGCTCTAAATCTGGCCATGCAAAATCAGAGAGGTTAGACCTCTAATAGCAAGTACCGCAAGGAAGCACGATATGAGGAGTTAAAACCAGTAATAAGAGAATAGGATATACAGATCTCTGCTTGCTACTAGGATTAACATGATATCACGACACTTCGATCCAACCTCCCAACCAAACAAGGACAGAGGTTGGCCCGTCATGTCTCGACACTCTGATCATCTTAATTAGTTAACAGAGTAGGTACAGTACACAAACAAATCAACTTAAACGGCCATCCAACTCCTACGGCTTACTACTGTGAGTCCCAAGTTATCCTAGAATTATGCAATAAGGATTTCTCAGTTCTTACTATGGACAAACAAGGCTAGTCGATCCAATCAATCCATTGCGCCAATCATGAATTAGACGAGTCCCAGCGGGACGTCCGTCATCAATATACAATATACAATAATATAAGCAGATACCGCTCCCTGCCCGTATGGCAGAATTGCAGTATCTGTGGAAACCAGCCGGCCTGTTGGGCGCTAATAGTCCCAAAGAGGGCTGCCATGTAAGAACTCGGAGATCCATTCCCTCCATGCAATCATTATTTTATTTAACTTAGTAGCCTCTATGTTAAGTGAAATTCTATGCCGTAGATCATGATCATTCAGAATGAGTACTTCCGTACAAAGTACGATATGCCCAACTCTACAACGATACCCGTACGGTTAGGTTGTAGGTCTTACATAGCGTAATGCAACAATTAAAACTAACCACATAATAATCATGCCTTGACCATAGGGTACACATGCTGCTTTTATAAAATAAATAAATAATTGTAGCCTGCATGTATCTATATGTAAATATTTGGGATTGGCCAATCGATTGAAAATATGAACGTGTCTTATTCCATTTAATTCAATAAGACGACTAGCCAGTCTCTTAGTTCCATCTAGGAACGCATGATCAATAATTAATCAAGATAACAATCAATGTTAATTAATGCCAAATTCGAGAAATAAAAATTGGGAAAATAAATAATGATTAGGAAATAAATAATCTCATGCGCTGTGGAAAATAATTGGGAAATAAATAATTTCATGCGCTGTGGAAATGATTAGAAAATAAATAATATCATGCGCCTGAGGGAAATGATTGAGAAATAAATAATCTCATGTGCTGTGGAAAGGATTGGGAAATAAATAATATCATGCGACTGAGGGAAATGATCGGGAAATAAATAATCTCATGCGCTGTGGAAAGGATTGGGAAATAAATAATATCATGCGCCTGAGAGAAATGATCAGGAAATAAATAATCTCATGCGCTGTGGGAAATGATTGGGAAATAAATAATATCATGTGCCTGAGAAAAATAATCGAGAAATAAATAATCTCATGCGCTGTAGGAAATGATTGGGAAATAAATAATATCATGCGCCTGAGAAAAATGATCGGGAAATAAATAATCTCATGTGCTGTGGGAAATGATTGAAAAATAAATAATATCATGCGCCTGAAAAAAATGATCGGGAAATAAATAATCTCATGCGCTGTGGGAAATAATTGGAAAATAAATAATCTCATGCGCTGAGGAATGATTGGGAAATAAATAAGCTCATGCGCCTGAGGAATGCGGCTGTGGGAAATAAATATCATGCTGTCACGCCCCAGAACCAGAATACTGAAGAACGGGGACGTGCACAGCCAGCTACGTATAACGGAACGGCAACCATTCCGCTATACGGTCACGGCTGTCTAGCTATGTGAGGGTACGCTATAAACCATCAGTCTCTTAGGGTCAAATCAAGCTATTGTCTCAATCTCAACAAGTAATGATAGTAACAAGATATCAGACCACCAAATATACAATTGTAAGGCGTCCCAAACATTACATATCCAGATGATCATGAAGCTAGTCGTACAAAATGTAAGGACTAGCAAGAGTTAAGTCATACATGATCAACCTCGAGTTGCCAATCATGATTACAGCCCGTAGGCAGACAGAAAGTAAAGTGCATCGAGCTAACAAGTGCTCGTCGGCTAAACGCCTCAAAAGAATATCAGTTAACAATACAGTGGGAGAAACAAAAAGAGAAAACCCACTCGTTGCCCGGGTTCCGTCTAGTGTTCACCATCGGGCTGGGAAGCAGGTAGATCCTTTGCTACTGCTCCGGTATCTGGCCATACAAAACCAGCTGGGTCAGACCCCAGAAAGAGCAAGTGCCACAAAGGAGGCCACGAAATAAGAACAAAAGCCAGCAATCAGCACAATAATATAATTACATAACAAGAGACGGTAATTTAAAAAAAGGCATGATAGTTAGATATAAAAGACAAATCTTGTACAGAATCGATAAAAGACAGAACATATGGAAAGGCATGACAGGATGATATACGATGAGATGACCATGGGACTATTCAGATAGCCAGGTTACAACCCGTAAACCAAACAAGGACCGGGGTTGTAACCCTTCGTCTGAACGGAACTTGGTTTCTCCCACCATTTATCGGCAAGATAAAAATACGCGAATTCAAGACTTGCAGTTAAACATGATTAAGGTAAAGCACGAGTAATCATGTCATGTCATGACCTTGCACAGGATCAGGACAGGACAAGAGGGACTAGACTCCATCCAATCAATCACGGCCAAACAAGTACTACGGCTTACTACTTTAACTAACTAGGGTTTTCACAGACCTGATTGCTAACAAGATGCAAATGAGAATTCCAAGTCCGGTTACCTGTTTGTTACTACCTGAATGCTCCTAGCAAGAAAAGGAAAAGATAGCATGATATAGCAGACACACTGTAGTAAGATACATGTGTCCTAAGGTACCACGCTCGACGGCAGGCTGGAAGTGCGCTCATCTCGACGGATAGCAACAAATCCCATATATATATATATAGGGCCGGGACCAAAGGGGCAACAGGTAACTGGAAAATTCTCCATGAACTAATTGATCAATCTAGTCATTAACCTAGCCAAATTCAGTATGAATCCCTGACCGTGGGAACCAGGGAGTCACGTCCTAGACATGATGCAAGACAATACGAGTGGATTGCACAAGCAAGCAGGAACACCCATGGTGTCAAGACAGGTCAAACTAAGTTATCAAGTCATGTCAAGTCAGGAGTGCGCCGCCACGGGCCACTATCAAGTTATCAAGATAATTCATGTCAGGGTACTTGTCAGGAGTGCGCCACGACGGGCCACTATCAAGTCAGGTTGGTCATGTCAGGAGTGCACCATTACGGGTCACTGTCATGTTATGCTAGTTCCTTGTCGTACCGTGCCATGTACAATAGTCATTCCAACATATTAAGTAAAATCAAGTTCATGACAAAAGGACTATAGAAGAGCCAAGATCAAGAAATAACAAATTCATCATAGACAAGTAGGTTGTGCAGGATATGTACTGCGCAGGGTGCCAAGTGCGCAGGGTACCAACTGCGCAGGGTGCCAAGTGCGCAGGGTAAGCTGCGCAGGGTACCAACTGTGCAGGGGTAGACTGCGCATTGGGTCAAAGGGCACAGGGTTAAAGGGGCACAGGGGATGTACTGCACAATGGGTCATTGCGCATGGACCAAGGGTACAGGGGCTGCCTTGCGCACTGATTGGATTGCGCAAGGGAGGATTGCGCAAGGGTAGACAGCGCAGAGTATGGACTGCGCAAGATCAGGTCGCACAGGAATGGATGGCGCCAGGTCAGATTGCGCATGAGATGGATTGCGCAGAAGTGGAGTGCGCAGGAGCAGATTACGCATGAGCAGACTGCGCATGAGCAGACTGCGCATGGGCAGACTGCGCATGGGCAGACTGCGCATGAATCCATGCGCAGTCGGGTTGAGGGCAGTTCGCCAAGGGGCAAGCTGCGCGGTCGGCGCTGCGCTAAAGAGCGCTGGCCGAGGGGGATGCGCAATCCAGCACTGCGCTAAAGAGCACAGGCTGCAGGCTGCTACTCCAGGCCGAGAAGAACACCAAGAACACCAAAAATTCAAATTCTCATATCTTTGTCAAATCAAAGCCAAATCTAGATTTTCAAAGTTCTAACTTGAGTAAAATTGAATTCTCTTCCACATGGAAGCATCAAAACCCACAAAAATCCAACCAAAATAGATCAAAACTATGTAAATCCGAAAATAGTTAAAACCTAGATCTAGAACAATAGAAACTCCAAATCACAAAATGTCAAGTTCTAATATTGATCTCCATGGCCTAATCTAGCTAATGGACAAATAAAAAGTGGTTCTCATATGGTGGCAAGGTGCACTTGCCTAATGGGTTGGAGAGTTGTGTGGAGGAAGAAGAAGAATTAATGGAGGAAAATAATGAGGAGAGAGAGTGTTAGGTGGGGATTTTAATAGGGAAGGATAAGTTGTGTTGAGTGTGGAGGTTTGCTAAGATGGTCCAATGCATAATAAACCAAACCAAACCAATTCCTTCTCCTATCCAAATAAAACCAAGCTCCATTAATCAGAATTAATCCAGGAATGATAAATGACAATTAAACTACAATGCTAAGTATGAAACATACCACAACTTAACTGGTCAAGAAAATGAAAAATACTGGTCAGAAATACGATCACGTATAAAATACGTATCACGAATTTCGGGGCACTACACATACGCTGTAGAAAAGGTTGGGAAATAAGTAATCTCATGTGCCTGTGGGAAATGATTAGGAAATAAATAATCTCATGCGCTGAGGAATGATTGGAAAATAAATAATCTTATGCGCTAAGGAATGATTGGGAAATAAATAAGCTCATGCGCCTGAGGAATGCGGCTGTGGGAAATAAATATCATGCGCTGGGACTGTTCTTCTTTTCCAAATTTCTGAGAACAGAACCATGGAAGAGAACCATGGAAGCCATTGCTTCCAAGCTCCATAAATCCTTCATCCCAAGCCCAAATATGGACTTCCATAGGTCAAAATTGGGTAGAACGAAATTCTCTACAACATGGAACCATCAAAACTTGAAGATAACAAAGTTTACTAGATCAAAACCTAAGAAACCCGAAAATGCATCAAACTTAGATCTACAACAAATAAGCCATAGAAATTGGAAATGCTAAGTACTAAAGAGACTTTGTAATGTCTGTTGTTCGTATTACGTATTTAAGAATACGTGTACGTATTTTATCTCTATTGGCCATGGTTTATCTTGGTTTGGGTTGGCTTGGGTTGGTTCGGCTAGGCTTGATTAGCCTTGGTTCATCATGAACCAAGGGTGAACCCCCTACCTACCACAACCAACCCCATTTATTAACCTCTTCCCATTCTCTCTCCTCATTATTTCCTTTCTTCTTCATTACTCTCCACCACCAACCAAGAAAATCCTAGCCTAGGCAAGTGCAATCTTGCTTCATGAAGAAACCCACCATTTTTATTGTTCTAACCTCTTCTTTGCAACTTTCTAATCCACATTAGAACTTGTCATTTTCTATTTTGAAGCTTGGATTTTTGTAGATCTAGAATTCAGTCATTTTCGGATTTTCATGATTTTGATCTATTAAATTCCCTTGTTCAAGTTTTGATGGTTCCATGTGGTAGAGAATTTCCTTCTACCCAATTTTGACCTTTAGAAAGTTGGATTTGGACTTGTTTTGACCAAGTTATGGACTTTGGAAGCTTAGGGTTCAACCATGGAGTTCCTGCTGTTTGGAGAAGACAGTGAGCAGTGCGCGAGCTTTTTAGCTTGCGTCACTGAGCTGCGCGCGCTCTTTAGCGCAGCACAGTAGACCCTATACGCTGCCTTTTGGAAGCGTATGACTCGCATACGCTCGCTTGCTTGACAAGGAGTCGTATGGAGTCCATACGCTGCCTTTTGGAGACGTATGACTCGCATACGCTTGCTTGTGTGACAAGGAGTCGTATGAAGTTCATACGCTGCCTTTTTTGGAGCGTATGTCTTGCATACGCTCACTTGTGTGACAAGGGGTCGTATGGACCTCATACGCTGCCCTTTGTGAGCGTAGGCTTACCTGAGTGTACGCTTACCTGAGCGTAGGCTTACCTGAGCGTACGCTTACCTGAGCGTAGGCTTACCTGAGCGTAGCTTGACTTGAGCGTAGCCTGACCTGAGCGTATGACTTTTGCACTGAGCGTATGGCCTTGGCTGACTTGGTCTTATGTCAGCATGTCACTTTGGTTTTATTTTCCTTAAGCTTGGCTCTTCTATAGCCCTGTATATTGATATTTTATTAGATATTTTACGCCCATTTTATATCCTTACGCCTTTTGTCATGAACTTGATAATCATGAATTTATTTAGTAGGTTTGTTAATAATAATTGAACACGGCATGGCAGGACAAGCATACCTGACATAATTATCTCGAATTGCTGTTGCGACGGCTAACGTGACATGACCTGACAAGAATGACTAACCTGGACACCATGGATGATTGCGTTTGCACAATAAACCAGTATTGTCTTACATCATGTCTAGGATGGGATCCCTGAGTACCACGGTCAGGGATACCTACTGTAATTAACTAAGAGTAATAAACTAGAATAATTCAGTAGACATGAAAAGATTCCCAGCTACAGGCAATCCCGTTATCTGGGCGCATTAAGTGGACTTGTAGCCTACCGACGAGTAGGGCACACTTCCAGCACACAGTCATGTGGTGCATCCTTCATAAATGGACATTCGACCTGGATAACTTGGATGGTCTGCAGGGCTTGTGGCTGTTAAAATAATCTTATTGCATCTTGCTAGTAACTAGGCCTGTGATAACCCTAGCTAGTTAAAGTATCAAGCCGTACTTTTGATTGGCCGTAATTGATTGGATAAAGTTATTCCAGCTTAGTCCTATCCTGATCCTGTGCAAGATCGTGACAAGACACGATTATTGATGCTTGCCTTAACAATAACGATCGGGGGACCAGTTCTGTTCAGGCGAAGGGTTACAACCCCGATCCTTGTTTGGTTTAAGGGTTGTAACCTGGCTCCCGGAGCAGTTCTGTGTCTTCCCTTCGGTTATTGTCTTATTTGTACCCCTTGCCATGCTTGTCATGTTCTATCTTACTTCAGCAACATGATTATCTATAATGGCCTTAACAATAAAGATCAGGAGTCCAGTTCTGTTCAGGCGAAGGGTTACAACCCCGGTCCTTGTTTGGTTTAAGGGTTGTAACCTGGCTCCCGGAGCAGTTCTGTGTCTTCTCTTCATTTATTGTCTTATTACCTTATCCATAGTATTTGAGGCGAATTTCCATTCAGGTGAAGGATTGCAACCCCGGTCCTTGTTTGGTTTAAGGGTTGTAGTCTGGCTACTTGAATGGTTTCCTCGTACTCAATTATTGTTATTATTTCTGATAATTTAACTTAATATTCCTTACTATATGCTGGTTTTAGTTTCTAAGTGAAGCCTCCTTTGTAGCACTTGCTCTTTCTGGGGTCTGACCCAGCTGGTTTTGTGTGGCCAGATATCGGAGCAGCTCCAGAGGATCCACCGATCTTCCAGCCAGATGGTGACCACTAGACGGAACCCTGGCAACGAGTGGGTTTCTTTTTGTCCTCCCACTTATTTGTAAAAATTATTCTTTTGAGGCGTTTAGCCGGCGAGTACGTGTTAGCTCGATTGCATCTTTATTTACTGTCTGCCTACGGGCTGTAACATGATTGACAGATCCTAGGGTTGATCATGTATGACTGAACTCTTGCTAGTCCTGGCATTTTGTACGACTAGCTTTATGATCATCCAATATGTAATGTATGGGACGCCTTGCTATTATATATTTGGTGCTCTGACATCTTGTAATTACTATTGCTTGCTTGTGATTGAGACAATAGGCTCGTTCATGACCTTAGGAGACTGCTGGCTTGTAGTTAAACCCTCATGTATCTAGACAGCCGTGACCGTATAGTGAGATGGATTCCATTTCATATACGTAGCTGGCTATGTCTGCCCCCACTCTCCAGTATGCTGGTTCTAGGGCGTGACAGACTTAGAATCAAATAAGGAAGATGATGGAACAATAATAATAGGGATCCATCATGAAGCAAGTTGGCACTTGCCTTGCTCTCCTAGGTTGGTGGGAGAGTTATGAGAAAGAAGAAGAGAAATGAGAAGAAGAAATGAAGAGAGAGAAAGGGTTTGGGGATTTAAATGGGGTGGTGGTAGGTGGAGGTTTATTTCGGTTCATGATGAACCAACATAATTAAACCAATCTGAGCCGAACCCATAGCAAAGCTAAAGCAGAGTATAAAAGCAGAAAGTAAAGTACAGAAATAAAATTGTAGGAAATTAATTAACATGAAATTAAAGGAATTTAAATACAGAGCAATACATGATAAATATAAAATATTTATATTTAAACAGTACATGCATTCTAAAAATACGTATTCTGGGAATGGGAAGTGACATCTCTACCCTCCTTGGAAAAATTCTGTCCTCGAAATTTCAGATCCAAGCATGATAGAAATATCGAAGATAAACTAATTTAAGTATAAACAATTGAGTAAGCAATCATTCTACAATAATAATAACAAGTAATGTATCTACATCTTACAATCTACAACATTAAGCAATTCTACTTATAAGGTGACAAGCATGAGGAGTTAAGACAATCAAGGTATACTGAAGGAAATATACCTTGTGAGTCAAACAGGTGTGGATACCGTGATCGGATATCATCCTCACGTTTCCACATTGACTCTCCTAAAGAGTGATGACCCCAAGCAACCCGGACAAGGTTAATTGTTCGGTTCTTGAGTATCTTCTCTCTTCGGTCCAAAATAGACACAAGCTGTTCCTCGTAAGACAGGTTGGTACCAACAACCAGCTCAGAATGATCAAGGACATGGCTTGGGTCCGATACATACCTTCGCAACTGAGATACATGAAATACGTCATGCACCTCTCGTAACGAAGGTGGAAGGGATAAACGATAAGCAACATCGCCTATCCTCTCAAGGATAACAAACGGCCCCACGTATCGGGGACTCAACTTCCCGCGAATGCCAAATCTAATGACCCCACGGGTAGGTGAGATCCGCAAGAATACGTGGTCCCCAACAGAAAATTCTAGCGGCCTACGATGCTGGTCTGCCCAATGACGATGCCGATCCTGCGCAACTCGAAGTCGCTCTCTAATTCCTTTAATCACTTCCACTGTCTGAACAATCATCTCCGGGCCTAACATCTTTCTTTCCCCGATGTCGTCCCATGCTAGTGGCGACCTACACTTCTTACCATATAGTGCTTCAAATGGCACCATCTGGATACTAGCTTGATAACTGTTGTTGTGTGAGAACTCGACCAAGTGTAGGTGGCTCTCCCAAGATACTCCAAAATCTAGGGTACAAGCTCACAACATGTCTTCTAAAGTCTGAATTGTTCTCTCTGATTGCTCGTCCGTCTTTGGATGGTAAGCCGTGCTAAATCTTAACTTGGTACCCAAGCTATGATGTAAGCTCTTCTAAAAATGTGATGTAAAATGGGTATCTCTGTCTGACACAATACTGACTGGGACCCTATGTTGTCTGACTATCTGCTGCATATACAACTCTGCCAACTTTTCTGTAGATTGTCCTACTCTGAAAGGAAGAAAATGTGCCACCTTTGTAAGCCGATCTACTATCACCCAAATAGCATCCTTACCACTTGGTGATCTCGGTAAACCGGTTACAAAGTCCATTGTGATATGTTCCCACTTCTATTCTGGGATAGGAAGCGGTTGCAATAATCCAGTTGGCCTCTGCTGCTCTGCCTTCACTTGCTGACATACCAAGCAACGGGAAACAAATCTAGCTATCTCCCTCTTCATCCCGTTCCACCAGAAGTGCTGCTTGATATCTTGGTACATCTTGGTCCCTCAAGGGTGTATAGAATACTGAGAATTATGAGCTTCTGCCATAACCTCATGTCTGATATCTCCACTAGGCACACATAGACGTGACCCAAACCTAAGTGTACCATCTTCATGAATTCTCATCTCCTTCCTGAGTCCTGACTCACATTCTGCTCTAAGCTTCTGAATCCTTGGGTCTTGTGCCTGAGCTGCCTTGATCCTATCTACCAAGTTGGATTGAACTTGTAGACTCGCCAGAACTCCTACATCACTAGGAAGTATAACCTCGATGCCCATCTTCTGAAGGTCTTCTAAAATATGCCTCTGGGTTGTCAACATAAATGCGTCGCCTCTCCTGCTGAGAGCATCTGCTACCACATTAGCCTTGCCTGGATGATACTGAAGCTCCACGTCGTAGTCCTTGATCAACTCCAACCATCTTCTCTGCCTCATGTTCAGTTCCTTCTGGGTAAAGATGTACTTCAGACATTTATGGTCTGTGTACATGTCTACTCGGTCACCATATAAGTAATGCCTCCATAGCTTCAAAGCGAATATTACTGCCGCCAACTCCAAGTCATGAGTCGGATAATTCTTATCGTGGTCTCGAAGCTGCCTAGATGCATACGCTATCACCTTCCCATGCTGCATGAGGACACATCCAAGTCCTTTACCTGACGCATCATAATAAACGTTAAAACCTCCGGGTCCAACTGGCAATGTAAGAATAGGCGCTGATATCAACTTCTGCTTCAGATTCTCAAATGATGCCTGGCATTCTGCCGACCAGACGAATGGTACATCTTTTCGTGTCAAGCGGGTCATAGGTGCTAAAAGCCTCGCAAAGTCTGATACAAACCTTCTGTAATATCCTGCCAATCCTAAGAAACTCCGCACATCTGCTACGATCTTGGGTACTGGCCAACTTTCCACTGCTTCTACCTTCTTGGGATCCACTGCTACTCCAGCTCCTGATATGATATGACCCAAAAATAAAATGTGATCCGACCAAAACTCACATTTGCTGAGCTTGGCATACAACTGGTTCTCTCTCAGAACCTGTAACACTTTCCTGAGGTGGTCTTCATGCTCCTCTTCACTGGCAGAATATACGAGAATGTCGTCAAGAAATACAACGACAAACTGATCTAAGTACGGCATAAAGATGTGATTCATTAAATCCATAAAGATTGCTGGAGCATTGGTCAAACCAAACGGCATTACTAAGAATTCATAATGCCCATACTTCGACCTGAATGCTATCTTGGGAATGTCCTCCTTCCGAACCCTCACTTGATGATACCCTGAACGAAGATCTATCTTGGAGAAAACTCTAGCTTTGCTCAACTGATCAAATAAGTCGTCGATCCTGGGTAGTGGGTACTTGTTCTTTACTGTCGCCGCGTTAAGCTTCCTGTAATCGATGCACAATCTGGATGACCCATCCTTCTTTCCCACAAGTACCACTGGTACTGCCTATGGTGATATGCTAGCTTGGATGAACTTCTTCTCCTTCAGTTCCTCTATATGTTGATATACCTTGGCTTGCTCTGAATCCGCCATTCTGTAAACTCGATCTGATATCGGTTTAGTTCCAGGTGCCAATTCTATACTGAACTTAATATCTCTAATCGATGGTAGACCTGGAAGTTCTTCGGGAAATATGTCCAGAAATTCTTCAACTACCTTCGGAACTTGAACTTCTTCCATTGCCGTCACTACTCCCTGCTCTTGTTGAGTTGCTACTGATCTGACTAAGGTGAACCGCTTCATGCCTAGAATATCAAAAGATACACTCCCTCTACGACAATCTATTGTCACATGACCGTCTTTCAGCCAGTCCATGCCTAAGATAACGTCGAAATTTCCAACAGAAAATTCTATCAACCGGGCGGGTAAGGAATGCCCACAAACTACAACGCTACATGCTAGAATAACTCTACTAACTCCTACGAGCCCATTACCAGTGAGTATATTTAACCTCCCTGGCAATGCCTCGAATTCTATTCCTAGCCGTGTTGCAAATTGTGCAGATATAAATGAGTGTGATGCTACCAAATCAAACAATGCTACTGCAGGATAAGAGGCGACGAGAATGTTACCTGCCACAACATCTCCCGATGCCAATGCCTCTTCCAAGGACAGAGTGAATGCCTGCCCTCGACCTCCTTGCTGGTTCCCATGTTGCGGCCTAGCCTGGTACTGCCGCTGTCCCCTGCCTTGATGATGCTGGAGTGGTCTATGCTGGTATTGCTGCATCGACGGTCCCTGCTGCCGAAATATTTGAGCCTGCGGCATTAACGGACGCTGGGCCAATGGTCTCACTGCCACTGCTGGTCCTCGATACTGTCCTGCCCCTGGTACAGGCAGAGCAGGAAACTGTTGTACTGGTTCTCCTGACCTCGAATTCATGGGACATGTGGTAACCCGATGATCTGGGTTTCCACATATCAAACACTGTCCGTTCAATGTCCGACACACATCTCTAGTGTGCCCTATCTTTCCGCAATAAGTGCAGCCCGCTGGGGGTTGCTGGTTCTTCCTCTGTTGCTGTTGCTGTTGCCTGGGTGGTGCTGGCCTTCGCATTGCTACATCGTGAATACGAATGCCAGGGGACGGTGCTGTTGTTCGGGGCGCTGCTCCCCCTCCTCCTTCAATCTGACTGTGTGATCTCTTCTGACCTCCAGTCCTTGCCGTGATCCTCTGAGTGGTGATCTCATGCCTCCGAGTGGCCGTCAATATCTTATCGAAAGTCTGATAATTGTGCCCCTCTATCAACTGCAAGAGTTCAAGATGAAACCCTTGCTGAAACCTCATAGCCCTCTGGCTCTCTGTGGCTACCATCTCCGGGGCGAAGCTACTCAATCTGCAGAACTCCGCTGCATAAGCATCTACCGTCTTGCCAGCCTATCTAAGATTGATAAACTTCTGTTGTAGCTCAAACTGTGCCACAACTTCATAATACTTCGTCTTGAATCTTGCTGTAAAATTGTCCCAAGCCACAGGACGTCTGATGCCTACCTCCTCTGATTCCCACCAATCACGTGCGAGATCCTGAAGTAACAATTTTACCTGATCCACACGTTCTTCTGCCGGCACCTTAGCGGCTGTCAAAATAGCCTCAATATCCTTAAGCTATGCATCTGCTGAGATGGCATCCTCCGTACCTTCGAAACGGCAGGGGTTGTACTTGCAAAACCTGGCTGACGCTCCTGAATCTGTCCTCGTCCCTCTTTCCAAAGCAATCTGTAATCCTTGGTTAAGTAGTACATTCTGCTCTTGTAACTAAGCGTGCATGCGTTGCTGGGCCAACATCTGATGTTGCTGAGTAGCCATCATCCCTCTTATGATCTCCAGAAGGGCTGGTGTATCCACTTCCACTGGGGTAGGTGGAACTATGGGTGGTGTAGGAACCTCCGGATACTGTGGTCCAGCTGATGGTTCCACTATCACTTCTTCTTGGAAGGTCTCTTGAGTTAGTACCGACCCTTGTTGATGACCAACCTGGTCAGGTTGCCCATGTTGCCCTTATTGTTGTTGCCCAATCATGACAGATGCGGACGAGGTGCCCCTAAGAAAAGGGACAAAAGAACAATCAAACGATCGGACATGAAAGATCAATGAAGTCAAAGGATACAGGAATGTCAAGCTAGAGTCGAGAGTAACGAATCATGAGATCAAGGGGGAACATGTGTGATTGAGACATCCTATAAATTAAAACACCCTACAAGTCTGAAATAAGACCTGCATGGGCCACCACTAAAACCTTGTCACGCCCCAGAACCAGAATACTGGAGAGCGGGGGAATGACTCAGCCAGCTACGTATTACGGGTAGATGAATACCGTATAATACGATCAATGCTGTCTAAAAGACAAGGGGGTGCATACTACATGAAAGTCTCGCTATGGTTACTTCACATCTATTGTCTCAATCATTCAAACAAGAAGCAATAACAGAGAACATTTAAGATAAAGCAATAAGGCGTCCCAAATGCTTAGTCAAAATGTTCTTGAGATCTGGCTTTACAAAACATAGCCAGATGATATAGCAACATATACACAATTGTTATCAGCTGCAGTCTGACTTAATTACAATTATGTAAAAGTAAGTACAAGACAATCCGACTAACATGTCGGTGCCAAACGGCAAAATATAAAGTAAGTAACAAAACGAGCGGGGAAGTAAGGAACCCACTCGAGTTCTCTTGCGATCATTCCTCTAGTATTGACCATCTTGGAGGTAGAGGTAAGCTGAGTCCTCGGAAACCGGCTCTAAATCTGGCCATGCAAAACCAGAGAGGTTAGACCTCTAATAGCAAGTACCGCAAGGAAGCACGATATGAGGAGTTAAAACCCGTAATAAGAGAATAGGATATACAGATCTCTGCTTGCTACTAGGATTCACATAATGTCACAACACTTCGATCCAACCTCCCAACCAAACAAGGACAGAGGTTGGCCCGTCATGTCTCGACACTCTGATCATCTTAGTTAGTTAACAGAGTAGGTACATGTTTGCCATTAAAATTCTTTGATTGTAAATTTTAATACAAACAGAACAGTGTTACAATATAGGACTTAGATGTAGCCCTAGAAGTACACTTTTGTTTAATCTGGGTTCCTTGTGCCGATAGAGCGAGTGATAATACGTTGATTCCGTTGACGAGGTGACGACGGTTATCGGTTCTCTGAAGGTTTGAATTGCTCTGGGTGCTGGAGCTTGCTGAGAGGAGGAAGACATTGAGTGTCTGTATCTGCCTCTCTGGTGGTATGTTCGTTCGTATCTATGTACGTGCCTGGAAGAAGGAAATAATTTCTCTATTTATAGCTGGGCAGGTTGGCTGCTCATGCGCGCATATGTAGGATGCGCCGGTGCGCGGGGACGCCACGTGTTGATTGCTGATGGAGGCGTATGGGTGATGCTCCCTGATCGAGGGGTTGACTTCTTCATACTGCTGTTGTGAGCCGGCACGTAGCAGAGGAGAAGATCTTTCTGTTGCTGAAATCTTGGATGAGTCGAGTCAAAGGACATGTGTCATCGACCCATGGCTCAGGGATCTCGGATTTGGTGGGGAATGATCTGGTAGGATGCGCCTAGGATTGGGCGCATGAGGAGACTTTGGCTCGTAACCTTTAGGAGTCATGAACCATTCTGGACGCATGGCTTTTGAGGCGCATACAGGCGACTTTCCTTCTGTCTTTCGGGATCAAAGAGCAGTCTGGGGTGCATGGCTTTTGAGGCGCATACGGGGCTTCAGATAGAGACTTTCCTTCTCTCTTTTAGGATCAGAGAGCAGTCTGGGGCGCATGGCTTTTGAGGCGCATGCAGATTTGGTCGCATGGCTGCAGAAGTGCATGCGGGTGGTTGAGTGGCCACGTGGCAGTAGCCGTCGGAGTAAAGTCATGATGATGCTGACATCAGCATTTAATGTTTGTGACATTTGATGGACAGCTGAGGGGGCGCGTCGATTGGCGTTCCACTGGATATGGGGTTGTATGGGGGCGCATCCTCTGTGATGCGCTTGGTTCTGAAGGGCGCATCTGTGTGATGCGCCTGAAGTCGAAGGGCGCGTGCGGCTGTTTCGTTCCTCGAGTGCTTTAAATAGCCGTTTGGCTAAATTCGAGGCGTCCGGTTCATCCATTAAATGCAAGTTCATTGCTCAGAATTCGGAGAGCCATCCACTTGGCGCGTGGGTTTGATCTGCCCGGCCTATAAATAGTGGCATGGAGAGAGGGTTTGCTTCTCGTTCTCTCACGTACTTCCAACATGAACTTGGGTACTCGAGTGCATTCTGTTGACGAAGTGCTCTCGAGGGTGAAGATGAGACGCCATGTCGTCTTTGATGCACTTGAAGGTGACTGTTACATCCAAAAGACGGAGTCGAGGGCTTCCGAGGCAGGCGGAAGGTGCCTGTTGCATCCAAAGATATGGATGCTCGGGCCTCGTCTCCGTTGTTCCGGAAGAGCCGTAGATCGGAATGGCGGTGCTAGGCTCTTTCTTCCTTCAAAGTGGGTGTCGCCCACTCTGGTTGTGTTGAAAGCTGCTCCTTTAGCCGTATTTCGATTACGGTCTTCCTTGGCCTTTGGAGGCTCTTTCGAAGCCTCCCCTGGCCACAGATTTACGGTGCTCTTCACTTCCTCGGTTCCAACCAGAGGGTTAAATGCTTCATTAATCGAAGTACTTATCAGGTGAGCCTGGCTGGAAGAGCGGCACATAACTGGGCTGCTGAAGGGATGCACATAACTGGGGATGCACATAACTGAACTGCTGAAAAGGATGCGCCTTGCTGAGGGCGCATTGTGGGATGCGCCCGGTTGAAGACGCATGGTGATTGCTGTGCCTGACTGGAGGCATATGATGGCTGATGCGCCTGACTGGAGGCGCATGGTGACTGCTGCGCCTGACTGGAGGCGCATGGTGACTGCTGCGCCTGACTGGAGGCGCATGGCGACTGCTGGCCGTAGACTTTGGATCTTTCCTTTGTAGAAGTTTTCCTTTGTACAACCTTCTCTAGACATGTAATAGACTTTTATGTGTGAAAATAAAAAGTTCTCTTTCTATGTCTATATTTGCTGCTTTTGTTGTTTTGTCGCATGGTCTTCTGGTTGTGAATTTCCATGCTTCTACAAGACCCCCTTCAAAGTTTTCAAAACTTTTGGATAAGTTTTGGAATACTTTAAATAAGAAGCATGGAGGTCAGGGCACATGACTGTTTGGGGCGCATGCCTGTTCGGGCGCATGCTCCTCTCAGTTAATGATGATGATGCCTCGGTAACCGAAAAGATTAATGATGATCTTTTAGTTTTGTTTGCTGTTATCTCTTCACAGAACCCGAGCCGACGGCTGAGATCACACATCATCGGGTCATGCGTGCGACCAAGCCCTATAAATAGGCAAGAGATGGAGTGAGAGAGTTCTTCTTCTCCTTACTTTTGCTTTCTTTAGAGTTCTTCTTCAAAAAACCCTAATTTCTTCTTGAGAGAATGGCTCCCAAGACACCTCGCGGCGGTGCCGGCAAAGGAAAGGAGAAAGGAAAGGAGCCTGTGACAGTTGTGGCGGCTGACGTCCCCCGTCGGCCTGTCGAAGTTCGGCCGGAGGTGGTTGGTGAGTCTACACCAACACACATAGACCTTGAGTCTTTGATGATGTGCCGCAGTTTTTGCCCGCCGACGCGCATGGGTTTAAACCTTGATGATGCGCCGAAGCACTGTCGCTGACGCGCATGGATTTAGACCCTGATGATGCGCCGAAGCACTGCTGCTGACACGCATGGGTTTAGACCCTGATGATGCATCGAAGCACTTTTTCCAAACACATTATGTACTTTTGATGGATCTTAGACTCTTTTGTTACTTCTAACATTTTCGAATCTTTGCTTGTGTCAATGACTATCCCGCCCTTGAATGAAGTGCTTTTGGAGGCTGCCCTCGGTCAGGCGGGGGTAGAATATGACGAGGAAGTGATAAACCCAGCTCAAGATGCTCTTATGCTGGATCAGCATCCCGAGAGAATGACACAAATTCGAAAATAACAGTATGGGTTCCTCAAACGGATGATGGAGCATGCAGTTTTGAAATCTGCCACATCTGATAAAGTGACCTTCTTGAAGCCTGAGTTCCTATTCGGGGACCGCCTCACTTCTACTGAAGCAACAGTATTGAAGGTCAAGGAAGATTGGTTTTTCACAGCAAAAGGAGTGCATATGACCGTTAAGCAACTTGAACGCCAATGGCCTTTGATGGCCTTCTGTCGTCTCGCTTCGAAAAGGATGATGTCTTGGGATCTTACCCCCTCTCAGGGGGGAGCGGTGACTGGCATTATCAAAATTGATTCTGCCTCCGATCAGAGAGATACTTTGACCGCGGTACGGTCTGGGTCTTCTTTCACGTTGCGGACGCTACGTCCTGGGAGCATTTACAGTGATGTTCCCCTTGATACATTTGCTTATAGTGCCTTGACTTTTGCACATCGCATGCTGTTGATGGAATGCTCATACCCGAAAGGGGAGTTTCGGGTAGAAGGTTGGTGTCATTACGTTTCCAAATGGGATAAACTGACACTCTGGGTTTTGTCGCGGTTCCAGACTGAGCTCCGAGAAATTGGGCTGACTGCCGCGATTCGTGCCACCCAGGCAGGTGTTGATATTAACAGACATATATTCCTCGCCCTCTTGGAAATATTTGATGTCCATACCGGGACCTTTTTTACTCCGGTAGGGGAGTTAGGGCTCACACTTCATGAGATGTATGAGGTATCAAAGCTCCCTTGGGGATCGGAACCCTATGAAGAGTATTTTCCGACCAACGAAGAATTTTAAGTCCTGGGGGACAAGGCTGAAGAGATGACGGCCATCTTTAAGGAAGTGGCTAGTCATCATTACTACATGCAGAAGAGGGACAAGGGCGGATTGTAGCCTCATGTGACCGCTTGGAGAGATTACGTCTTTAGGCAAGACAAGGGGGATCCCGCGCAGTTCTCCACTCCATCGACGCTCTCTCGTAGTGAAGTGCTCTCTGAGATGACCAGGTTAGATGAAAAGAATCCTCGGGAAAACGAGGACTAGCAGTCTGATGAACGCTTCTACAGCTGTTCCTGGCATCTTGCTCATCGAATGTCGCCAAAAGCAGTATTGGTCGCGTATCTCTTGGTTTGGCTTCAGGATTACGTCTTCCCGGGCGGATTCGGCTCTGTAGAGAGAGTGACCCGGCACTTGATCCTACCAGCTGTGAAATTGGTCTTTGGCCGGCGCCTGGCTCTGCTCTCCACAATGGTATGTAATTTACTGCGAGGTTTACGCGAGTTCGCGGGAAATGTGATTCATGACCGGGGTCGAAAGGATAACTTCCCGCGTACTGAACTGTCGTTTTATTATTTGATAGGGTGGTTAATTTTACACCATCCCAACGTAATGAATCCGGGTTCAGAAGAAGACTATAGGGCCGGAGATGCATTCCTTCGCCGTTTCCACCAGAGGAGTTGGTCGCACACTGGCCTCCCTGTTTGCAGAAGGGTTTTATCCCATCTTCAGGGATGGAAGATCACCAAAGTTGGTCCGATCTTCTTGGGTTTTGAGGCCAATGAAGACTTGAGGGATTCAGGTGAAGACGCCACCGCCCTGCCTCTATGGGGATTCCGCTGGTTGCAAAGTATTCGGCCATCCCACCTGGTGTACCGGAACAGGAATTAGTGCTTCCTGGAACCGTATTTGCCGATTCGCTTTGCACGTCATTTTGGTTATACACATCTGATGTTGGATAATCCCAGTATCACCCTGGGGTATGCTGGAAGTTTGCTGGATGGCGCACGAGCTTGGCATTACTATAATGCCGGATGTATCGGAGCTCGCTTTACGTTGCCTGCCCAGGATCCATGGCTGCCCATTCTTTACTCAGCCGCCAAGTTTTACTGTATTATGGCTGCCGCGCCTTCCGGATATGATAGGGAGACGAGTCTTGTTGCAGGCACACCGTTAGCGGTAACTGGGCATGTATCGGCTAAGGCTCGACCACACCGTCCACCGGGGGTGGGTCAAGCCGCACCTTCGGTTAATCAACCGAGACGACGTACAGATGCAGGGGCTGGATCACCTGCGGCAAAGAAGCTAAAGAAGGCATCGTCACCGACAGTGTCAGCCGATTCAGCATCTGCAGAGGTAAGGATCCCCCGTATAGTCTGGTTTTGGGCTCGACATTTTATGTAATTAATGCTTCCCCTTTTGTACAGGAGCCGTTAAAAAGAAAGCCTCGTACTCCAAAATTTGGTGGGAGTAGGCCAAAGGAGATGGCGGGTTCGTCTGAAGTGCGCATCCCGCCGACTATGATGTCTCCTATGGAGGAGAATCCAGAGGACGCTATTGTCGTGGAGATTCCAACATCCCTGGATTATGTCAGGGGGGAAGCTGAGGATGCAGCAGCCTCTGAGATGATAAAGGCCACGGTTGGGGCCTTAGATGCCGAGGGTCTAGCAGACGTGAGGCTCCCTGGTGATGATGTGGGGTAGATTTCGTCGCCTTCCAATGACGTCCCTCCAGCGTTGCAAGAGTCTGTTGCGGGGGCAACAGATATGGTTGGAACAGAGGAGAGGGTTGATTCCCCTCCTTGTCATGATGAGGGGAGATCGGCTGTATCATTGCCAAGTCCTACCCCGGCCTCACCCATGGAAGTTGAGGTGGCTACCGATCAGGCGGTAGCGACAGATCCTGTCCCTGCAGAGGGACTTGAGAAGGATGAGACTCATCTGCCAGTCCTGTCTCCCGGAGCGGGCCAGGAGATGAGTGTTGATCTCCCCGTTCTGCCAGGGGAGGTACTGACCGCTGATAGGACATTGGGGGCAGAAGAGGTGGCCGTTGACGTCAGTGGTTCCTCCGAACTTGAGAAGGGTAAGGGTGTAGAACCCTCTGTTGCCCCTCCTACTTGGGGTACTATCTCGACGCCTGTGCCTGCTTCCTCTGTTCCTTCGGCCCCGCGGGCTAGCAGTCCGGCTCGTGTTGATGAAGAGCCTATTGATGTCAAGATTCCAGTCTCGCAGGTTGAGGTTGGCGGATCTTCTTCCGGTCCGCTAACTACAGCAGCCCCTCCAACTCCTGCTATGACGCCGCAGGTGCTGGCGGACGCAGATGAATATATGAAATTCATCGTTGAGGGGGTGTATAAAATTCTGCAGAGGGGTGTATCTGCGGTGATGGATGCCAACGGGCGTTTTACGACGGCAAGAACTCTGGCAATGCCTTATATCGAGCTGATTCGTGTTCACCAAGGCCACGACCATATGGCCGAGATCCTGGAGGCTTCGGTGATTGAGCTGGACCAGCGGCTCACAGAACTTCAGCACATCCAGCGAAATAACCTTTCCATCTTGATAGATGCGAAGAAGGAGAAGTTGATCGCTGAGATTGAGTCTTCCTACCAGGCCACTGTGAGCGTGTGGGAGCACGAGGTGGCAGAGACTGAGGCTGCGGTGGGGCAGTTGTCTCAGTCCATGAAGGAGATAATGGAAACGCGAGCTGCGTTGGACGCTAATATCGCGGAGATCAACGCCCTGATGCGCCGTCTTGAGGACCAACGGGCCCGGCTCCAGTTAGATGCCGAACGTGTCCAGGCTGAACACGTAGCTTTCAAGAAGGAGGAAGCAACCTTCACTCACCGGGCTCTTGCCCTGGCTCGGCAGCGACAACAGCTTGATGAGAAGCATGAGAATGATACTTCCGTTGAGGCCGTTGAATTGATGCGTCAAGAAGCTGAGCGTCGAGTCCTGACGACTGTGGAGACTCATGCAGCCGACTTGAGACGTCGAGTTAGAGAGCTTTCAACCAACCCTGGAGATGTTTAGAGACTGTAGCGTCTCTTTTTTATGTTTTTGCAACTCTTGCTGGGGGATAGTGTAGTTCTGTACTCCTCTCTTTTTTTTTGAAAATAAAGAAGTACGCAACTTTTTTGTGATGTGTTCATTTTTTTTGTTCCTGAACTTGATGATTTGTGTAGACCTATCATCTTTTGTGCACCTTGGCTTTTAGATACAGATAATAAGTTTGAAGGAACCGACATGTTTGCTCAGAGGTAATATGGATGTGGCAATCATTGGGGTTCAAATGATAGAATCTTCCTACTCAGAGGTATTATGGACGTGGTAGGAGTGATCCTGTAGGGTACGCTGAACAACTTAGAGGTGATGTGGACGTGGAAGTTCTGCGATCAATGTACGACAACGCAAGGGTCGTTTGTACGAGATGTTTATTCAGAGGTAATATGGACGTGGTAAACATGAAGGGTAGCGTAGGCTTATGAAGTGTAAGATTTTGCTTTGCTGGGTGTAGAGGGACAACTCAGAGGTGATGTGGACGTGGTTGTCTTTCTACTGGAGTATGCTACAAAACAGCTGGGTTCCGGAAGCGTATGGTTTTGTTGGAAGGGAATTGTCTGTGAATCCTGATGATTGGGTCCATAGATCCCCTTGTGGAAGCACATATTTGAAAGATATCAAGAGTAGTACTTCTTCAGGAACTTGCCATTGATGGGCATCATGAACAAGTCCCCATTGGATTTGGCGAGGCGGTAAGTACCGTTTGAGTATACCGTCTCAATGATGAAAGGTCCTTCCCACTTGGGCTCGAACTTTCTTGGTGTCTTGTGACTTAACACCATCGGCCTCCTGACTGCCAGAACCAGGTCGCCAACTTGAAAAGTTCTCTGTTTGACCTTCTTGTTGAAAGCCTGTGATATACGGGCTTGGTAGAGTTCGATACGTTGTTGAGCTAGGAGACGCTTTTCGTCAAGTGCCTCCAGCTCCTGCAGACGACGATGTTGATTGTCCTCTTCTGTGAGTTTGTTTGTGATTGCTACGCGGAGTGAGGGTATCTGGATCTCAAGAGGCAGTACCGCTTCACTCCCGTAGACCAGGGAGAATGGTGTGTTGCCTGTTGGGGTTCACACCGTTGTGCGGTAGGCCCAAAGACATTCGCCCAGCTTTTCGTCCCAGTCGCGTTTGTTGGATGACACGACTTTTTTGAGCAGCCTAACGATAGTTTTGTTGAACGCCTCGGCCAATCCGTTTGCTGCCGGATTGTAGGCGGTTGATGCCATGTTTTGAATACGATTTTTGTCACAGAATCTGCTGAAAACATGGCTGATGAACTGAGGACCATTATCGTGGATGATCCTCCGGGGTACTCCGAAGCGGTAGATGACATGGTGTTTGATAAAGTTGACCACCCTGGAGCTCTTTACTTCCGCCAATGGGACTGCCTCTGCCCATTTGGAGAAGTAGTCGGTAATGGCCAGGATGAAGCGGTGCCCCCTTGATGAAGGAGGGGTGATCGGTCCTACGATGTCCATGCCCCAGGCTTCGAAGGGCCAGGAGGCGACTGTAGGATGTAGTGGTTCTGACGGCGTATGAATGAAGTCTGCGTGAAGTTGGCACGCATGGCACTTCTTAGCATAGTCGACAGCATCAGCGGCCATGGTTGGCCAATAGTAGCCCATACGTTGCAGTCGATCCTGCAACTTAGGACCAGGTTGATGAGCTCCGCAAGTTCCATCATGAGCTTCTCGAAGAGCTTCGGTCGCCTCTTCGTTGGACATGCATCGAAGGAGGAGCCCATCATAGGAGCGTCGGTACAGCGTTTTAGTGGTTGTATCATATTAGAATCGAAGAGAACGTCTCCTGACTGAGACGGCTTACTTCGGGTCCTCTGGGAGAATTTCGTAGACGTCGGAGTCGATGAACGGGAATCTCCAGTCTCGGACATTAACACCAGTACCTGTCGGTATGGCGTGGTCCACTCGTAAGCATAGGTTGTTTTTAGGACAAACCAAGTCTCGGCCAACCACCGTGACGTAGTGTTGAGTCCCAAGGAGTGCTGCTAATGAGGCCGTGAGGCCAGCCAGAGCATCAGCCTCCAGGTTTTGTAGACGAGGTACGTGTTCGATGAAGAACCCGGTGAAGGTTGAAATGATGTTCAATGCAACTTCATGGTAAGGGATCAGATCTTCATGGCGAACTTCGTATTGCCCTCGGATCTGGTTTACGATGAGTTTCGAGTCTCCGTAGGCTTCCAGATGATCCACCTCCAGCTGTTGTGCCAGCTGGAGTCCCATAATGAGCGCGTTGTACTCGGCCGCGTTGTTGGAGCACGACTTCGAAAGAGAGTAAGCACGCTGGATGACTAGCTGATCGGGGGAGACTAAGACTACCCCCACTCCTGCGACGATCTGGCCTTTGGGGCCTATTTTTGAAGCGCCATCGAAAAATATCCGCCAGACAGAGCCTTCTTCGGTGATGTTTGATTCTTGAACCTCATCCGGGATGTCTTCATATAGTCTTGAGGACTCCGGGATGGGGTGTGCAGCTAAGAAGTCGGCCAGAGCTTGACCCTTAACAGCCTTCTGTGGAACGAACACCATGTTGTATGGCGTTAGCAAGATCGCCCATGTGGCTAGCCGGGAGTTCAGTGATCCTGGCTTCGTCATGAGGACTCTGAGTGGATTGACTCGGGAGATGACATGAATTATCTGGCCCGAGACATAGTGGCGAGTCTTCTGGATGGCATACACCAAGGCCAAGCACTCCTTTTCAACGGGGTTGTACCGGTGTTCAGCCCCGATGAGCGTTCGACTGAGGTAGTAGATCGCTTGCTCGTAGCCTGTATCGCTGTTTTGAGCCAGGAGAGCGCCCAGGGAATGATCCATGGCACGGACGTAGAGGAGAAATAGTTTACCGACGACAGGTGCTACCAGGACTAGCGGGCTTGTCAAGTAAGCCTTGATGTCGTCGAAAGCCTTTTGGCACTCCTCTGTCCAGACGTAAGATACTCCCTTCTTCATGAGCTGAGTAAAGGGTTGACATTTACCGAAAAGATTTGCTATGAACCTCCGGATGTACGCCAGACGTCCCTGTAGGCCTCGAAGTTCTCGAAGATTCTTCGGAGGGTCCATGTTGAGGATAGCTTTGGTTTTCTCGGGATCGACATGAATGCCTTTTGCCGTGATGACAAAGCCCAAGAATTTTCCACTAGAAACCCCTAGGAAGGATTTAGCGGGGTTCATCTTGAGTTGATGTGCTCGTATGAGATCAAAGACTGTCTTCAGGTCCTGTAGGTGATCTCTTTTAAAGCGGCTCTTGACTGCAATGTCGTCAACATAGCATTCGACTGTCTTGCGAAGATGTTGACGGAAGATGGTGCTCATAGCTCGTTGGTATGTCGTACCGACGTTCTTCAAGCCGAAGGGCATTACTGTGTAGTAGAAAATGCCCTTTGGAGTCCTGAATGACGTATGTTTTGCGTCATCGGGGAACATCTTGATTTGATTGTAGCCTGAATACCCGTCCATAAAAGACATGCGTTCGAAGCCACACGTGTTGTCGATCATCACATCAGTGATTGGAAGTGGGAATTCGTCCTTCGGGCAAGCAGAGTTGAGGTCTCTGAAGTCGATACAGACTCGTATCTTCCTATTCTTTTTGGTAACAGGTACGACGTTGGCTACCCAATCTGGGTGTTGCTCTTCACGGATGAAGCCGCTAGTCAAGAGTTTATCTACCTCCTGATCGATGGCGTTCATGATGTCCGGACGGAAGCGCCGCTGTTGTTGCTTGATAGGCTTGGCATCAGGCAAGATATTCAACCTATACATCGCAATCTGTGGATCAAGTCCCGACATATCTTCGTAGCTCCAGGCGAAGACGTCGATATACACCTTAGCCAGTTGGATTAAAGATTCTCGGTCTTCTCCTTCTAGGCTTTTGCTAACGAAGATGGGTTTGGAAGAAGGCCCGTCTCCAAGGTCGATCTGCTCGACTTCATCCTCGGTGGGAGGTTCACGTAATTCGAAACGGGACTCTCATTGTTGTCCCAGGCGTTGAGCCCAGGGTTCTTCTTCAAAGGGTTCCGGCGCTTGGTCTTCGCCTTCATCTTTTTGAGGTTGTGCTGATGTCATATTAGCTGACAACACTTTCCTGAAGACTGATCCGATACTGGTATCGGAATCCCAAGTCGATGCTTCGGACGAGTGGGAATGTTCTACGTCTTCTGCGTCTGAACTCTCTGGAGTTGATGGCGGCGTGACATAGCCTACCCCCCGTCGAGTTTTGTTGTAGTAGTCCTGCGGCTTTCCTTTGGGTGTTGGAAGCCGGAGAGGGAGACGTCGACCTTTGCCGTAGTTCAGGCCTTTGTCGCTTTTTAGGTCGTAGCCCATCTTTTGGATGAGGTACTTTGTCTCATCCGTGTACCGATAGAGTTGCATTCTGCCGGCATCTGGCTCTGGCTCGAGTGGCGGGAGGTCTTGATGATGCTCGACTTTACCAAGGATGATGGATCCTTCGTCTCGACTTCGTGGAGGGACTATGTTGCAGGCTCCTTGAGACGGGACTACTCGATTTACATTATAGACGGTCGTTATTTGTGTTTGCAACGACCGTAGAGCGTTATCTAATATATACATGGCATTCCAATGTGGAAGACAAGAATAATTAAAAGACACTCTATTATTGATGAAATACGAGATTTTATCCCGTAGGATTACATTGTCTAAGGAGGGTGCATCTACATCAGCAGAGATATATTCGCCAAGCTCCTCATCTGTAAGCACTGGGGTTGGATCAGGAGAGTCCACCACAGCTTTGATTTTGGGGTCCGAGAGGGTTACGTGAGCCCTCCCTGGCGTCTTGGATGACTGCGGGGGCTTGCCCTTGAGACGCACCTTCAATGGTGCCTCAACTGCGCCTCCAGTGATTGGTGCCTTCCCCTGTAATTTTACCACCAGGGGAGCCGATGTTGGCGGCTTTCCCCTGAGGCGTATCTTCAGGGGAGCTTCAGGAGTTGGTGCTTTTCCTGGTAGCTTGATGCTCATTGGAGGCACCTTCTGGGGCGGTTTGCCCTTGAGTTTGATCTTCAAAGGGGCGTCGGGAGTCATCTCAGGCTCCATGTCCGGCTCAGCTGCCGTCTCTGCCTCGTCATCAGCATCATTGGCTTCCTCCTCATCAAGTGATTTGTACAAGTCGGAATCGGTGAAGTAGGCTTCAATCCCTTTGAAATGATCGATGTCTGCGAACTCCGTCCTGATGACGCCGTTGGTGGATACATATTTCATGCATTGGTGGAGCGTGGATGGCACCACCATGTACTCATGTAGCCATGGTCGACCGAGCAGGATGTTGTAGTTGACCTCGGCATCCACAACATAGCAGGTCACCTCAGTTTTGAGGTTATCGATGTGACACTTCAGTCGAATTTTGCCCAGTGGCTCACTTTTACTAGCGTTGAAGCCGCTGATAGTTGTGTTGGAGGGCGCCAGCCGGTACATTGGGATCCACAGTGTTGATAACAGCGCCTTCGGAATGATGCTGAGAGAAGATCCCGGATCGATCTAAATTCGGTTCACCTTGACTGAACCGACATACCCTGTATAATACAGCGGCCGGTTATGTCGGTGGTGCTTGAGCAGCATGTCTTGTTGGGTGAAAGTTATGTTTGGGATAACTTCATCCGCACAATGACAGTGCGCACAAGTAGTTGGGAGGTCTTCGGGCTGCTTGACCTGACTGAGAAAGGAATCGGCATCCTTCAGAGCTTCACAGAGAGCTTCTCGGGAGTATTTGGAAAGACGCAGGAGCTCGAACAAAGATAGACGGGCAGGGGCACTGGCCAGTTGTGCCAGTATGTCGAAGTTGTGGGGCTTGGCTAACCCCGAAGCACCCTCCTTTCGTAGAGGTCTGTCAAAACGAGCCTCCACCTGCTTCTACTTATTGGCTGCTGAGGGCTTAGACGGGCCCTCTTCCTGGACAGCAGGGACGGTACAAGGAGGCACCACCTCGGCGGCAGCTTCGCCGGGTTGGGCGTTCTGTTGTGCACGCGTCTGCACAGGAAGTGCCTCTTCTGTTGAAGAAAAGACCATGCGACAAGACTTGATCTTCCTGCCTTTGGATTTGGAGGTAGGACGTGCCTCCGGTTGAGTCACCTCGGAGACGAGATCGGGGTGGACCCATAGGACCTCTCCTCGAGATGTGGTGAGGGGGATGAGTCCACTCACATTGTCACGTGTAGGTGGTAAGTTAACCACCTCCATTGTCGCCTTAGGAATGGGGACGACGCCATTTTGTGTGGTAGTCGGCGGCAAGGTGCCGAACTGGAGTGACACCACATTGGCTGACACCATATTCTCTTCGTAGTTGACGGAGATTACATCCGCATTGATCATGCGCTGGATGTAATTCTTGAGGACATAACAGTCCTTGGTCGGGTGTTCGACAAACCGATGGTAGTGACAGTACCTCGGATTGTCCACTTTTCCAACTTCATCGGGCCGCTTTGGGTCCGGTAGCTTGATTGTCACCCTGCTTCAGTATTTCAAAAAGTTGCAAGGTGTCTTCGTCGTTGAACGAATAAACCTCCTTGGGCCTTGGTGCAAGTGGAGGCTTCTGTGTAGGCGCAGATGCGCCTTTTGAGGCATTAACAGTCAATGCCTGCTTCCCCTTTGTCTCACGTCCGGGGTTGTTGGCCGCAGACCTTTTCCCCTTGTCATCAAAGGCAGGAAAGCTGACCCCCAGGAGACGTGCATTGGCCGCCTTCTTTTCTGCGGCTTTTGCTTCGATGATCAGGGAGCTCCAATCGGGGGGAGGAGTAGAGTTGAGCCAGAGTTTGACTGCAGGCAGCATGTTTATGCTGCAAGAGGAGAGGAGCGCATGTTCCGGCATGCCTGGAGGTAATCTGAAGCAGGCCTGTCGGAAGCGTTCGATGAACACCCGAACCGTTTTCTTTTCCTTCTGGCGTATCTCTATGAGGGATGCCATCGTCATATCCTTCCCGCCTTCGTAGAAGCAGTCGAGGAAGAGGCGCATCAAATCGTCGAAGGATGATATGGAATTGTCGGGGAGGCTGCAGTACCAGTCATACGCCACTCCCTTCAATGCTTCGACAAATATGCTAGTGAGGAGCGCGTTCTCCTTCGGAAGATGTCCCGTTTGGGACTGGAAGTATGTCAGGTAGCGACGCGGAGAGTCCTTCCCGTCGTATGGCGTCAGTGTTTGTGGTTTATACTTTGGAGGATAAACCACCTTGTTCCACTCGAGGGGATAGGGTTGGGGGATGCCCATCTTCTGGCGCTCCTCTTGCCTGTTCTTGGATTCAAAGCGCTCCTGTAAATTCTTGATCATTTCGACCACATCCTCCGTGGAGCTGGGAGTTGGGAAAGGTGGTACCACCTGGAGTTGGGCGTTTGAGGGCTCAGACGTCCGGGGTACTTCTCGGCGGTCTGTGTCTGAGGGTACCCGTTGAAGGGGTACACTCGACTTCCCATTATCCCCTGGGTCGGGACCGGTCGAAGGTATTCGGGTCAAGGCCGACCGTATTTCAAACATCGCCTGAGTCAGTGTTTGTATGGAAGTAGAGAGGGTTTTGAGCCCTCCTTCTAATGTGTCTATGCGCTGGACGATGTCCTGCGGCGGCGCATCAGACTCGGAATCATCCCCAGCCATGTATACTGTCATGACACGGCCGGGAGTGGATGGATTGGTGGAGGCTTCGCTCTCGGCCTCACTCTCATGTAGGGGAGTCGCCTCTCCTGGAGTTTCATCTTGGCCACCCCCAGCCACGTTCTGGAGGTCATTCTCGACAGGCGCATCTGCAAGGGTCTGATTACCCTCAGCTCCGTCTTGAAGGGCCTCTTCGTCTCCGGACCTACCCCCAGCTATGTTCTGGGGAACATCCTCATTTTGAGGGGCTTCTGGGAGGCTGACTTCGCCTCGAGGATAAAGATCCGCCGCAGCTGTGCTTTGGACATCTTCGTCTCCGAAAACAAGGGTCTGACTACCCCCAGCTTCCTCCAAGAACTTCTTCCTCGACCGAGTGCTTTCGAACACTCCGGAGGACGAGACAGCCGCCTTGGTTTTCCTCGGCTGGCTTTTGGATGAGGACGAGGAATTGCCGATCGTTTTTCGGACTGACGAGGAGTTGGAGATCACGTTGCATGAAGCAACCCTTGGCTCCTCTTCTGTCGACACCTTCCTCCCAAGGAGATGTCGGAGGGGTGTCGATGACTGCAGCCGCTGAAAGACTGACTGCCTTGGTGGTACTGCCGCCTTACAACAGCAGTTGATGGTGACCACCGCACAAGTATGCCTCGTGAGAGGCGTATCATGCTTGTTGGTCGACTCTCCTGATCGACGTTTGTGAGTGATCACGTTACGCAGGTCGTTGGAGGAGAGTGCTACCTTCGCACCCCCTTCAAGCGCATGGCAAGGCCAAGCGTTGGGGTGGTCAAGTGAGTGCTGCGCCTCCTGATCTGATACCAAACAGGCATCCCGATCAGCAGTGGGAGAACCACAACATTTGTTTGTCTTGTTCGACTTGGTTGTGCACGCAGTAGATGCGCCCAAGTGAGACAAGGGTTTTGAAGGTCTGCTCGTTCTCGGCGCCGCAGCACTCGAGCCGACCTTGTACAACTTACCATCAGCAGCGCGCATGATTGTGAGCGCATGCTTCTGGCTTGTTGCTGGCATAGCACGTTTGGGACGTATGGCCCGTGCTGCCTTGGACTTCTTCGTACCAGGCCACTGGGACGCGTAGTACTCAGAATCCAAATTCTCCTCGCCACTACAGCGAGTGAGTCTGTCAAAGACAGAGATCTTCTGTGGCGCATCAGAGACGATGCGCGGGGCATTGGCTGCGCCCCTGCTCCGTCGACGCATCTTCCTCGCCTGAGAGGGAGATGGCTGGGGAATGTGGTTAGCCACACGTTTCCCCAAGAGATGCGCTGCATCAGCGGGCACATCTTGGTTGCTGAGGACGTCAGCAGGAAGGAAGGGCTGGATTGGTGCATCCCCTACGGTGGTGGTGTCCGAGGCGTCGACCTTGCGCACCCAGACTCGGCGGGTCTTCTTCGGCTTCGGCAGCCGCTTCGAAGGACTCGTACTGCCTTCAGATATGAACTCCTCAAACGCCTGTTGATTGAGGCGTATAACCAGCGTCTTGTGGGAGGAGCCCACCTTCACGTCGTTGGCTTGCGACACAACTTTCTCGGTGGAGGAGAAAGAAGTCCCCAGCAGGGTCGCCAGCTTGTTTGCCATTAAAATTCTTTGATTGTAAATTTCAATACAAACAGAACAGTGTTACAATATAGGACTTAGATGTAGCCCTAGAAGTACACTTTTGTTTAATCTGGGTCCCTTGTGCCGATGGAGCGAGTGGTAATGCGTTGACTCCGTTGACGAGCTGACGACGGTTATCGGTTCTCTGAAGGTTTGGATTGCTCTGGGTGCTGGAGCTTGCTGAGAGGAGGAAGACGTTGTGTGTCTGTATCTGCCTCTCTGGTGGTATGTTCGTTCGTATCTATGTGCGTGCCTGGAAGAAGGAAATGATTCCTCTATTTATAGCTGGGCAGGTTGGCTGCTCATGCGCGCATATGTAGGATGCGCCGGTGCGTGGGGACGCCACGTGTTGATTGCTGATGGAGGCGCATGGGTGATGCGCCCTGATCGAGGGGTTGACTTCTTCATACTGCTGTTGTGGGCCGGCACGTAGCAGAGGAGAAGATCTTTCTGTTGCTGAGATCTTGGGTGAGTCGAGTCAAAGGACATGTGTCATCGACCCATGGCTCAGGGATCTCGGATTTGGTGGGGAATGATCTGGTAGGATGCGCCTAGGATTGGGCGCATGAGAAGACTTTGGCTCGTAACCTTTAGGAGTCATAAACCATTCTGGGCGCATGGCTTTTGAGGCGCACGCAGGCGACTTTCCTTCTATCTTTTGGGATCAGAGAGCAGTCTGGGGCGCATGGCTTTTGAGGCGCATGCGGGGCTTCAGATGGAGACTTTCCTTTTGTCTTTTGGGATCAGAGAGCAGTCTGGGGCGCATGGCTTTTGAGGCGCATGCAGATTTGGTCGCATGGCTGCAGAGGCGCATGCGGGTGGTTGAGTGGCCACGTGGCAGTAGCCGTCGGAGTAAAGTCATGATGATACTGACGTTGGCGATGCTTCGTCTTCTGAAAAAGCTGCCGACTGCTCAGACTTTGGGAGATGTGCTGCCAACTCTGTCAGTTCAGCATTTAATATTTGTGATATTCGATGGACAGCTGAGGGGGCGCGTCGATTGGCGTTCCACTGGGTATGGGGACGCATGGGGGCGCATCCTCTGTGATGCGCTTGGTTTTGAAGGGCGCATCTGTGTGATGCGCCTGAAGTCGAAGGGCGCGTGCGGTTGTTTCGTTCCTCGAGTGCTTTAAATAGCCGTTTGGCTGAATTCGAGGCGTCCGGTTCATCCATTAAATGCAAGTTCATTGCTCAGAATTCGGAGAGCCATCCACTTGGCGCGTGGGTTTGATCTGCCCTGCCTATAAATAGTGGCATGGAGAGAGGGTTTGCTTCTCGTTCTCTCACGTACTTCCAACATGAACTTGGGTACTCGAGTGCATTCTGTTGACGAAGTGCTCCCGAGGGTGAAGATGAGACGCCATGTCATCGTTGATGCACTTGAAGGTGACTGTTACATCCAAAAGACGGTGTCGAGGGCTTCCGAGGCAGGCGGAAGGTGCCTGTTGCATCCAAAGACAGGGATGCTCGGGCCTCGTCTCCGTTGTTCCTGAAGAGCCGTAGATCGGAATGGCGGTGCTAGGCTCTTTCTTCCTTCAAAGTGGGTGTCGCCCACTCTAGTTGTGTTGAAAGCTGCTCCTTTAGCCGTATTTCGATTACGGTCTTCCTTGGTCTTTGGAGGCTCTTTCGAAGCCTTCCTTGGCCACAGATTTGCGGTGCTCTTCACTTCCTCGATTCCAGCCAGAGGGTTAAATGCTTCATTAATCGAAGCACTTATCAGGTGAGCCTGGCTGGAAGAGCGGTACATAACTGGGCTGCTGAAGGGATGCACGTAACTGGGGATGCACATAACAGAGCTGCTGAAAAGGATGCGCCTTGCTGAGGGCGCATTGTGGGATGCGCCCGGTTGAAGGCGCATGGTGATTGCTGCGCCTGACTGGAGGCACATGATGGCTGATGCGCCTGACTGGAGGCGTATGGTGACTGCTGCGCCTGACTGGAGGTGCATGGTGACTGCTGCGCCTGACTGGAGGCGCATGACGACTGCTGGCCGTAGACTTAGGATCTTTCCTTTGTAGAAGTTTTCCTTTGTACAGCCTTCTCTAGACATGTAATAGACTTTTATGTGTGAAAATAAAAAGTTCTCTTTCCATGTCTATATTTGCTGCTTTTGTTGTTTTGTCGCATGGGTCTTCTGGTTGTGAATTTCCATGCTTCTACAGTACAGTACACAAACAAATCAACTTAAACGGCCATCCTACTCCTACGGCTTACTACTGTGAGTCCCAAGTTATCCTGGAATTATGCAATAAGGATTTCTCAGTTCTTACTATGGACAAGCAAGGCTAGTCGATCCAATCAATCCATTGCGCCAATCATGAATTAGACGAGTCCCAGCTGGACGCCCGTCATCAATATACAATATATATTAATATAAGCAGATACCGCTCCCTGCCCGTGTGGCAGAATTGCAGTATCTGTGGGAACCAGCCGGCCTGTTGGGCGCTAATAGTCCCAAAGAGTGTAAGAACTCGGAGATCCATTCCCTCCATGCAATCATTATTTTATTTAACTTAGTAGCCTCTATGTTAAGTGAAATTCCATGTCGTAGATCATGGTCATTCAGAATGAGTACTTCCGTATAAAGTACGATATGCCCAACTCTACAACGATACCCGTGCATTTAGGTTGTAGGTCTTACATAGCATAATGCAACAATTAAAACTAACCACGGAATAATCATACCTTGACCATAGGGTACACATGCTGCTTTTGTAAAATAAATAAATAATTGTAGCCTGCATGTATCTATATGTCAATATTTGGGATTGGCCAATCGATTGCAAATATGAACGTGTCTTATTCTATTTAATTTAATAAGACGACTAGCCAGTCTCTTAGTTCCATCTAGGAACGCATGATCAATAATTAATCAAGATAATAATCAATGTTAATTAATGCCAAATTCGAGAAATAAAAATTGGGAAAATAAATAATGATTGAGAAATAAATAATCTCATGTGCTGTGGGAAATGATTGGAAAATAAATAATCTCATGCACTGTGGAAATGATTGGGAAATAAATAATATCATGCGCTTGAGGGAAATGATTGAGAAATAAATAATCTCATGCACTGTGAAAAGGATTGGGAAATAAATAATATCATGCGCCTGAGGAAAATGATCGTTAAATAAATAATCTCATGCGTTGTGGAAAGGATTAGGAAATAAATAATATCATGCGCCTGAGGGAAATGATCGGGAAATAAATAATCTCATGCGTTGTGGGAAATGATTGGAAAATAAATAATATCATGCGCCTGAGGAAAATGATCGAGAAATAAATAATCTCATGCGCTGTGAGAAATGATTGGGAAATAAATAATATCATGCGCCTGAAAAAAATGATCGAGAAATAAATAATCTCATGCGCTGTGGGAAATGATTGGGAAATAAATAATATCATGCGCCTGAAAAAAAATGATCGGGAAATAAATAATCTCATGCGCTGTGGGAAATGATTGGAAAATAAATAATCTCATGCGCTGAGGAATGATTGGGAAATAAATAAGCTCATGCGCCTGAGGAATGCGGCTGTGGGAAATAAATATCATGCGCTGTGGGAAAGGTTGGGAAATAAGTAATCTCATGCGCCTGTGGGAAATGATTGGGAAATAAATAATCTCATGCGCTGAGAAATGATTGAAAAATAAATAATCTCATGCGCTGAGGAATGATTGGAAAATAAATAAGCTCATGCGCCTGAGGAATGTGGCTGTGGGAAATAAATATCATGCGCTGGGACTGTTCTTCTTCTCCAAATTTCTGAGAACAGAACCATGGAAGAGAACCATGGAAGCCATTGCTTCCAAGCTCCATAAATCCTTCATCCCAAGCCCAAATATGGACTTCCATATATCAAAATTGGGTAGAACGAAATTCTCTACAACATGGAACCATCAAAACTTGAAGATAACAAAGTTTACTAGATCAAAACCTAAGAAACCCGAAAATACATCAAGCTTAGATCTACAACAAATAAGCCATGGAAATTAGAAATGCTAAGTACTAAAGAGACTTAGAATCAAATAAGGACGATGATGGAATAATAATAATGGGGATCCATCATGAAGCAAGTTGGCACTTGCCTTGCTCTCCTAGGTTGGTGGGAGAGTTATGAGGAAGAAGAAGAGAAATGAGAAGAAGAAATGAAGAGAGAGAAAGGGTTTGGGGCTTTAAATGGGGTGGTGGTAGGTGGGAGTTTATTTCGGTTCATGATGAACCAACATAATTAAACCAATCTGAGCCGAACCCATAGCAAAGCTAAAGCAGAGTATAAAAGCAGAAAGTAAAGTGCAGAAATAAAATTGCAGGAAATTAATTAACATAAAATTAAAGGAATTTAAATACAGAGCAATACATGATAAATATAAAATATTTACATTTAAACAGTACATGCATTCTAAAAATACGTATTCTGGAAATGGAAAGTGACAGTACTTATCATAACCATACAATACATTTATAGTTATAATACAGAATCAGTTAACAAGGTTTGACTATTTCGGTCGTCTATCAAAATAGAAGGTAACATGGCCTAAGACTGGGTCAAGCAATCCATAACAGTGTCCAAACAAGTTAAAGGGTCAAGCAAGACGGGAAAGTTTATCGAAAAATCTCCAAGAATGGTACGAAGACAACGGGATACATAACGAGAAGAATTACCCAAGAGGTTAACGAAAAAGAGTTTAGTCAAGTCATGGAAAAGATGGAACAAAAACAATTATGTCCAAAAGATAACGCAAAAGCAATCCTATTGGAGAGTCCTAGAGAACCTGTAATCCTAGTTGTAGATGCAGATAGAACAGAGTTAATCAAGACGGGGAAGAATGATAATAATAAGAATTTATTCTTGCTCATTCGGTCATAACAAAGTGAACCAAGTTGAGATATGATCTGATAACCATATACGTCTTCCTGAAATCATGTTGCCAGAATTTTCGCCCTATCAGTAAGCTTAGATGCAATAAACGATAGAGTCATGACTAAGGTATACACCATATAATCATATTATCTAGAATTCTCGCCACGCCAACCGGTATGGCTGCAAGAAAATCTAAATTCTATGAATAGGATAGTATATCCAAAATCAGGCTCTATGTTTTTGTCATACTAGCTAATATTGCTACGATAAATTCTAAACTCCATAACTAAAGCAGACGTTTACCTTATCAGGATATATCATAATTCAATCCACAAAATTTATCACGATGCAAGATCAAAGTTAACAACGAAAATCAGAAATTAAATTCAACAACGAATTTAAAGGAGAGTAAATGGAAACAGGTGAAAACAGATTTTTAGGTAAGATTAGAGTGAGATCCTCAGGGGTTATCCCAAGGGTACTAAATTGGTCAAAATTGTAACCCACTGAATTTTAAACAAGATACTAAATACAGTTAACGGTCCTATGTTGTGATGAGTTATCCTATGTTGCAATCCTAGAAATCCTCTAGGTGTTCTAAATGTTTATTCCTAGTGTTATCAAGTTGTCCTAAATCCTAATTGCAGGCATGCTTGGTACAATAACATAACCAAACAACTTAAGTCGAGACCTGCATGGGCCACCAAAAAAACATGCCACGACCCGTTACCCAAATTGTTGGGCCGGTCCGAGCCATGCCCAGCCTACGCTTGTTAAAGCATAGTAAGCTGTTCTAAGAATAGACAATAAAGTATCTAAGCAGCTAACAGTTCTAAAATCATAATTAAAGGTTCATCACAACACAGCATCTATAAGCGAAGGTAAATAAGTACATGCTAAATAATACACTTCCAAGTATCTAACTGGAGACAAAGTCCAATATCCAAATATAAGTACAGACCAAAATCTAAGTCTCAAAACACATGAAAATAACTAAGCAAGGTTCCCCGCTGGGGCCTCTTCTGGAGCTAAGGCCAGGTCCTCAATGCAGCACCATAATATCAATCACATAGAATTTCCTCCTTGAAATGTGAACCTATAATGTTATCCTGTCAGGACGGGAGCAAGTACAACCTCTACAACTAAAGTACTGAACATATAATGAAAGAGATGTACAACAAGAAACATGGTGTGATAAGTCTATAAAATAGGAAATACTGGAAAACATGGCCTCATGGTACAACTGGGATCACAATATCATAGTAACACAGGGAACATGGCATATCTGGAATCATGGTATGACTGGAATCATAGTATCATAGTATCATAGGGAACATGACATGACTCATAGTCTATCATGGCAAGGACACATATGTCATAGAGACATATGCATATGTAATGTTTAAAACTGTAGCAGGCACGTAATCGGTCAATAGATGTACAATGTGCTGAGGCACATAATGAAATGTACTTCCGTACAAGTGTAAAGGCGATAGATGTACATACTGTTTGCCATTAAAATTGTTTTGATTGAAATTTTAATACAAACAGAACAGTGATACAATATAGGACTTAGATGTAGTCCTAGGAGTACACTTTTGTTTAAGCTGGGTCCTTAGTGCCAATGGAGCGAGTGGTAATGCGTTGACTCCATTGACCGGCTGACGACGGTTATCGGTTCTCTGAAGGTGTTGATTGCTCTGGGTGCTGGAGCTTGCTGAGAGGAGGAAGACGTTGAGTGTCTAGAACTGCCTCTCCGGTGATTCTCTGTTGTGGATTCTCTCTGTGTTGTGAGTCTCCTCTGTTTTGTGAGCCTCTTCTCTGTTTTGTGAGCCTCTTGTCCGTTTTGTAAGCCTCCCTTGTGTGAAGGAGATGATCCTTCTATTTATAGTTTTGCAGGCTGGCTGCTCATGCGCGCATGTAGGATGCGCCGGTGTGGGGACGCCACGTGGAGGTTGCTGATGGAGGCGCATGGATGCTGCGCCCTGATCGAGGGGGAGAACTCTTCATACTGCTGTTGTGAGCCGGCACGTAGCAGAGAGAAGATCTTTCCGTTGCTGAAATCTTGGATGAGTTGAGTCAAAGGACACGTGTCGTCGACTCATGGTTTGAAGATCTCGGATTTGGTGGAGAGGAGTGATCTGGTGGGCTGCGCCTTGGATTGGGCGCAGGAGGAGGCTGCGGCTCATAACCTTTAGGAGTTACAAACCATTTGGGGCGCATGGCTTTTGAGGCGCATGCAGGCGACTTTCCTTCTGTCTTTCGGGATCAGAGAGCAGTCTGAGGCGCATGGCTTTTGAGGCACATGCTGATTTGGACGCATGGCCGTAGAGGCGCATGCTGATGGTGGAGTGGCCACGTGGCAGTAGCCGTCGAAATAAAGTCATGATGATGCTGACGTTGTCGACGCTTCGTTTTCTGAAAAAGCTGTCGACTGTTCAGACTTTGGGAGGCGTACTGCCAACTCTGTCAGTTCAGCATTTAATGTTGGTGACGTTCGATGGACAGCTGAGTGGGCGCGTCGGTTGGCGTTCCACTCGGTATGGAGATGTGTGGGGGCGCACCCTCTGTAATACGCCGAGTACTGTAGGGCGCGTCTGTGTGATGCGCCTGATGCCGAAGGGCACGTCCGTGTGATGCGCTGTCTGGCTGGCGCATCGGACATGTCTTTTAATGATGCAGCTGTCTCGCTCTTCGAGTGCTATGAATAGCCGTTTGGCTGAATTCGAGGCGTCCGGTTCATCCATTTAATGTAAATTCATTGCACGGAATTCGGAGGGCCATCCACTTGGCGCGTGGGTTTGATCTGCCCGGCCTATAAATAGTGGCATGGAGAGAAGGTTTGCTTCTCATTCCCTCACGTACTTCCAATATGAACTTGCACATGCGGGTGCATTCTGTTGACGAAGTGCTCCCGAGGGTGAAGATGGGACGCTGTGTTGTCTTCGATGCACTTGAAGGTGACTGTTACATCCAAAAGACGGAGTCGAGGGCTTCCGAGGCAGGCGGAAGGTGCCTGTTGCATCCAAAGATAGGGATGCTCGGGCCTCGTCTCCGTTGTTCGGGAAGAGCCGTAGATCGGAATGGCGGTGCTAGGCTTTCTCTTCCTTCAAAGTGGGTGTCGCCCACTCTGGTTGTGTTGAGAGCTTCCTTGTGCCATGATTTCGATCACGGTCTTCCTTGGGCTTTGGAGGCTCTTTCGAAGCCTTCCCTGGCCACAGCTTTGTCGTGCTCCTCTCTTCCTTGGTTCCAGCCAGAGGGTTAAATGCTTTGTGGAAGCACTTATCCGGTGATTCTGGCTGGAAGAGCGGCGCATAACTGGGCTCTGCTCGGCCAGGTGAGCCTGGCTGGAAGAATTTGGCTGAAGGGATGCACATAGCTGGGCTGGATGCACATAACTGAGCTGCTGAAGAGATGGCAGGATGTGCCTGGATGGAGGCGCATGGTGATGTTGCGCTTATCTGAAGGCGCATGGTGGCCGCTGGCTGTAGACTTAGGATCTTTTCTTTGTAGAAATTCTCCTTTGTACAACCTTTTCTAGACATGTAATAGACTTTTATATAAAATAAAAAGTCCTTCTTCAAATGTCTATACTTATTGACTTTGCTGTGAAGTTCTTCGTCTGAGTTCTAGCGCATGTAGTGTCTGGCGCATGGGCTTTCTGGTTGTGAAATTTCATGCTTCTACACATACGTACAAATACAGCTTTGAGATAAAGGCCTACGGCAAGGTATGCATATAAAATGCGACCTCGCTCGCTACTATGAGGGGGGCATGATCACGTACTCAACTGTCAGTTTCCCCATAACCCATATATATATCATGTGAGAGATACGAGAACAGTAAAAACATGTGAGAGATACTGGAAGCGGTATAGGCATGGCAGGTACTGGGAGCAGTATAAAACATATGAATACTCAGAGCAGTATAAAGCATAGTGAAACATGTACCGAGAACTAGTAAGAAGCATGTGAAGATATAAGAACTGTACTAAACATGGCCGGTACTGAAAGTGATACAACATGTGAAGACATAACTTGCTACCTCAAAGATCAGTATTTTAACAGGGTTAATACATGTTCTAGCATTAAAAGACAGTATATGAGTTTGTAGATGTACTTGCCTCGAGCAAAGCAAGAATACTAGTACGAAGATATAGATGTCTGGTGTCCTATCAATAATGATATATAAACTCAGTTCTAAGCTATGTTCAATAATACACTAGTGGTGAGACACGACTCCTAACTAGACACTAACTAAGTGGGGACCTAGCATAAAAGTCTAATGTGGAGTGCCACTATATCTAAACTAATTTTCTAGGGTCTTTACACTAGTGTAGGGGGTGGTCCAATACTATAATAACTCAAAACAACACAAAATATTGCAAGTCGTAATTATTCAATAAATAAATCAAACTGTACACTAAGTTCCAATAATTTTTGAGATAGACAAAAAGCTTAAATATATATAAAATAAAGTACCAAAATGATCCTTGTTAATTATAGAAATTTATACTAATTTTTTTGGGATTTATAAACCCTCATAATTATTTATTAAAAATCAGCAAACATAAATATACTGAAAATGAGTTCTGTTTTCCTATTTTTATAAAATACCAAAAGCACTTAATAAATGCTAGAAAAACTATAATAAATTAGCTAAATTAACATAATATTTAAATACAATTTTTCTCATATTTTTACAGAAATTAAAATATATATAAAAATTCAAAAACAGAAAGTAACGATTTCTGAAAAAATAATTAATTATAAATTAAGGATAATACAAAATTAAAATCTACAGATGTTGTCGGATGATAAAATAAATATCACCAACGTGTCCAGAATGGTCAAATTAGCTAGGATAGCCTACCCATAAGTCCAATTTAGACACAGGGGCAAAACGGTAATTTTGGATCAAAATGATGTCTGCCGTTGGACACACTTTGCACCGAAAAATGTGTCGGGATAGAAGTCTACAAAACCTAGCAAAGTATATGTCCACGAATCCAGAATGATGATACGAACCCAACGGTATGTCCGAAATAGGATTCCGATGTGCCGATCTCAAAATGATACGTTGACGCGGACACTTGGTATCCGGTTTGCACCGAAATGCGTGCCAGAGCAAATGTCTTTAAAACTCAGCAAATTATATGTCAACGAGACTAGAATGACGACATGAACTCAACGGTATATCCGGAATTGGATTCCGATGAGCCGATCTCAAAGTGACACGTTGGCTCAAAAAGTGGGACCCGCTTTGCACCGAAATACGTGCCAGGGCCCACGTTCTCCAAATCAAGCAAATTTTATATAAAAACATGCCAGAACGATGCCACGAGTCTACTAGTGGTGTCAGAAATTGAATCCGGAGTTCCGGGTTCAAAAATGGAATTTAACAAGTGTAAATTAAAGAATTCGGACGGCCAACTTTGGCGTCGAATTCGACCAACCGAACGTGCTTATAATGAAACGAAACCTAAAGGAGATAGGAAGATGGTTATACTAGCTGTGCACAAGAACTAGAAGCACGCCAACCGGAGCTGCGACGGCGGAGTTACGAGCTGACGAAGTCGGCTCCACGAAACTGTCCAAAAATAGTTTAATTTAAAACGTCAACTTGGTGGCCAGTTTTGAGGTATCAAACGACATAATTAACGGACGAAAATTGAGGGGAGTGAAGATGGATATACCGAGATTGTGACGGAGCAAAAATTTTGCCGATCAAACGGTCGGATTGACCAGAAAACATGCATGAACTTGCTGCGATGGAGCGCACTTTCTGAGTTCAAAACACGCGCGTCACGACGGGATTTCGACGTAAATGCACAAATAGCCTATGCGTCACGTCGGAGAAAGAGGCGCTGGCCCGGGGGAGTTCGTCAGAGGCTCACGCCCGAGGAGGGGTTGGCCACAGCGGCCGTCTGGCGGCGCGGCGGCGCACAACAGCGGCCCGCGCGCGCGCGCACGTGCGCGCCGCTGCTGCTGCATGCTGTTGCCGCTGCTGCGCAGCGCATGCACGGCTGCTGCATCGGTCGCCGACCCGGCGCACGCGCACAGCGGTGGCTGAGGCGGCGCGTGGCGTACGGGGGTGGTGGTGCATGGGAGGAGTGGTGGTTTGTGAGGGTGGTTATGGTGGTGGTGCATGGAGATGGTTAATGGTGGTGGTGGAAGTGATGTTGATGGAGATGATGATGGTGAAGATGATGAAGAGGAGGAGAAAAAGAGGGAGGAGGAGGTGGTGTTGTCGGCTAGGGAGGGGGAAGGAGGCTGTGGTGGTCGGCAGTGAGGGGGAGGGGCTGTCGGCTTAGAGGAGGGTGGAGTGGGGTGTGTGTGTATTTTAATATAAAGAGAGTGAGGGAGTTTAGATATTTAGAAAGAGAGAGAGAGATGTATGAGATGAGAGAGAGGGATGAAGTCGGTCCAAGAGAGGGGGGAGTGTGTACTGGAGGTGGGGAATGGTGTAAAGTGGGAGAGAGAGAGAGAGATGTTTATAAGTGTGTGTATATATATTAATATAGAAAGAGAGAGAGATAGAGAATAGATATTTGAGAGAGAATGAGGAGAGAGAAAATATAGAGAGAGGGGGGGTTTCGGCTAGGAATTGGGGGAGGGGTGTGCTCCTGCTGTAAAGGAGGGGTGGTGAGGTGTGTGTTTGTATTAATAAAGAGAGAGTGAGAGAGTTTTATATATATATATATATATATATATATATATATATATATATATATATATATATATATATATATATATATATATATATACATATAGAATATTTGTAAAGTGGAGAGAGAAAAATAAATATTTAAAATAGGGAAAAATAGGAGAAATTATGTGGAGTTTTTGTGCAGTCATGAGAGAACAATATGGAGCTTGGGTTCGGGTTCGGTCGAGCCAGGTCGGGTCAAAATCGAGCCGGATGCAATAATTAAATTAAAAATGGGTATTTATAATCACGAGTAAATAAATAATATACGGGGACTCCAATAAATGGGACACAAGTATTATGTGGGTAGTAGGCTTCATGTGGGCAACGTCCATACTTTGGGATGACTAGGTTGGATCGATGTCGGGTCCCGAAATTAAATTGAAAAATAAATCAGGTTTCACGGTAGAAAATAAATCGGCCTAAATTGACCCGAAAGTTGTACGAAGAAAATGAAGCACAAAATGGAGTGTCTGAGTGGGACACGAAGGTCATGGGTGAAGAGCGTCTCGAGTAGATCATTCATGAGAAGTTGGTTCTGAGGAAAACGACTGGTCTGGTGCTCCTAAATTAAAAGTCACGGTAACGTGCAAACGATGATCAAAGATAAAAGTGGGAATAATTATTCAACGATTAATTGGTCTAAGTTGACCCGAAGTTGCACGATACAAAAAGAGCACAAGGGAACGAGTTCAAGTGGGACATGATATATCAAAACGAAGATAATCTTGTCTACTTTAAAACTCGTAAAGAGAGTTTACAGAGATTGGTATCCCTGACGCTTCAGAAGTCAAAGTCATGTAAAGGTACATTAATGATCTAAACAATTAAATAATAATATATTTATCGAAAACAATTCATTCAGAAAAATAAAAATAAACCCTGAAATTCAGGGGGCTTACAATTACCCCTACCTGGGAACCTCATGGTGGAGTCATCCCACTGTAGCATGGAGTTTTACTCCTCGTAGTGCTGCGCTACCGTGCTTCATGTAAAGCACACCAGACATTCACTCTCTGCCTGAGAACTTATTAAGGCATTTAAGCCAACCTTAACACAGGATCCGTTTTTCGCAGAAAACATATAGTAGACAACAGTGTTTTTGGGTTCATAACCCTTCCATGTTTCCAAGAATAAGTACCCGTTGTTACCTGATAGTTTTTCAGTCAGTGTTCCTCCCTTGAACCGATCGAAAGTTAGATGTCTAGTAGATTTCTTTTTGAACTAATAACATAAAACTTTATGGTAGGATTACAAAAACATACTATCAGAATCCTTCAAGCCCATCTTTCTTGCTGTGTCTTCAACCAGCTGACGCTTGAGGCCCTTCATGAACGGATCCGCCAGGTTCTCCTGACTCCGAACATCGATTACTGCAATGACACCTCTCTTGATGAGATCGTTTACTGCCCTGTGCTTTAACCGCACAGTTCTCTTCTTTCCGTTGAAGAGATCATTTGATGTCACCGTCGCAGTCGCTTGGTTGTCGCAGTATATCGGAATTGCCGGTATCTGTGCTCCAACCACTGGATGATCATACATGAGCTCCCAAAGCCATTCTGCTTCATCTGCTGTGGTATCAAGTACAAAGAACTCAAATTCCATAGAAGACCGCGAGAGCATAGTCTGCTTCTTCGACTTCCACGATATAGCAGCTCCACCCATTGTTAAAATGAATCCACCAGTGGACCTCTCGCTCTCCAACTCTAAGCACCAGCTGGCATCACTGAAGCCTTCTACTACCGGCGGCTCTCCGCTGAAGTGCAGTGCATATGTCTGAGTCTTCTTGAGATATCTCATAACACGCTTCACAACGTTCAAGTGCTGAATGCCTGGATTGCTTGTGAATCGACTCAGCATTCCCACAACGAAAGCTATGTCAGGCCTAGTGGCAGTAGCGTACATCAAACTTCTGATGACGCTAGCGTACTCCAATTGCCTGACGCTTTCCTTCGAGTTTGGCTCCAGCTTCTGATTACTTCGCTACGACGTATCAATTATGGGAAGATCATGATACCCGTATCGAGTGAGCACCTTATCAATGTAATGAGATTGTGACAGTGCCAATCCAGTGTCCGTTCGGATGATCTTGAGTCCCAAGATAACATCAGCATCCCCCATGTCCTTCATACTAAACTTTGTCGAGAGGAACTTCTTTGTCTCAGTGACACAGCTTATATTCGTACCTAGGATTAGCATGTCGTCCACGTACAGACAAACGATGACTCCTCTTTCGTCAGCAAATTTAGTATAGACACACTTGTATGTTTCGCTGACCCTGTAGCCGTTTGATCTGATAACTTTGTCAAACTTCTCATGCCATATTTTGGGAGCTTGCTTTAAGCCGTATAGAGATTTTACCAACTTGCAGACTTTATCTTCTAGGCCTCTGACGACAAATGTTACGATCCGATCCCAAAATTATTTGGGTCGAACCGGATTATACCCAGCCTACACCGTTGTGAGATGGTGACAGTAAGCTATTAAATATGTAGGTATTCACAACCACATCTATACATTTGTCACAACTTGTATATATAAAAAATTTAAAACTTTTATTCAACAATTGAAAAGTACAACTGGAAAGAAAAGAACTGAAACAAAGTACTGAATTCAAATTAACAAACTCCAAAACAATAAAACTAGAAAACTGGAAAAACAACTAGCTAGGCGGTCGGCTCATCGGCCTCAGGTTCTGCGTCCTCCAAGGGGGACTCTGGCAACACCACATGATACAATACCGGGTCATAGTAGCTATTGTACAATAGCTCAGCATCCTCAATGTTACCTAAAAATGTTGGTCTCCAGTCAGGAGGGAGCAAGTACGAATATGTATCTCACATTTCAAATAATAATGGAAAAGTATAGGCTAAACAGTTGAAATAATATTTTCCAGCAATTTTGACAATTTAAAACAATGTGATTTAAATGTGTAAACGTCTATGACCGGCTTGGGTTGTACAATAGCGTCCTAGCGACGCGATACGGCTTATCCCTGTGTGTAAGAGGGGTAAGCTCGCACAATCATGCAATATGAGGGGTATTGGTCATAAACGTTATACTATTCCCCCAATTTCCATAATCAATATCAATCAATATTTAAACCTTAGGAGAGGATTCCGTGTAGCAATGTGGTTTAAACATGCAACTTGACAATTACTAAATAAAATGCAAGAAAATATAACCGTAACTTGCCTCTGTTAATTGACTGGATCGGGAATGTCGATACAGAGGAGGAAGTCAAGTACGTCTCCGAGATCCTATAGTTGAGAACCTTGACTTAGAACCATAATGAAACCATTCTAGGTGTGCTAGTTACAATCTCTAGAAGCAGACCCTAGTCAGATTTTAAGTTACTTAGTTAATCTACCGAAAAATTGTCTAACGTCGCAAACTACGTTCGTTATCATTTTAATCGAATAAGTCGATTACTGATTAATTGGGAAAAATAGCAATTATCGGTTAATTTGGCAAAATCTTTGTATTTTAAATATATATAAAAAACTAGACTTTTTCTTTTAAATGAGAAAACATGTGAATTGTTAAATTACCAGATTATTTATTATGAGAAAAATTATTAATTTTTTTTCTTTATATAAAATATATATATCCATTTTATATTCTACGCGTTTAACGGCGAAAACAACATTCCAGAAAAAATAATAAAAAGCTACGCTACACAATACATGGTCACAGAAAAATAAAAAAAAAAACTGGGCTTATGCCCTTACAAATTATTTACATAAATTAACTAATCCTAAGGCGACCTCTGAGTGCCGCGAAAGGTCCAAACAGTAGGCCGAGGCCCTGTACAATAAATACTAAAAATAGTACCAGTTCTAAAATAAATTATAATTAAATTAAAATTAAAGAGTCTCAGACTTGGTCGTGCAATCACATGTTGCTGGCTTACGCCTCAACGTACAGGAAATCCTGTAGCGTTTGCGTTTCGCCGAGGCTCATTCGACCGATATGGTCGTCACCTAACTGGTGATACAAAATCCATAAAATCTAAAAACCAACAAATCTAATCTATAAATCTTTTTACAAAGACTGGTTTTCTTTGGAAAAATAGGTTTTATTCAAATGCTAATTTTTATAAGAAAATCCCTTTTTAAAATATTTCCTGAAAATTTGGGCAGCATCTCCTCTGTAATTGGGACAACCCAATCCTGGGAAGATGCTAACCACAACACAATTAAATATCCCAAACCAGGGATCACCAACCCAAAAATGAATATCCAACCCAAAAGTGAACCACAGCACAATATATCCAAAAATAGCAAAATATGTCGCGACGTAACCGATACTCTATGTATCACCCAAAAGCAACGATAAAAAATACCGATTCCCGAAACGGAATCGGGATCGCATCATCACAGACTAGCTATGGGGAGGGACACAGGGACACGAAATTATACCTCGGGTGCTCGGCTAGAGCTCTCAGATGTAAATAGGAGAAAAAATGAATTTCACGGACTCAGAAAAACTCTAAAATACACGAACAACAAAGAACGGTTACGGAAACAGCGGATCTGGACCCACGAGATGCTGCGAACAGCGGATCGGGGCAAGGGAACAACGGATGGAGCTCGGGGTGGCCGAGAGACGGCGGCTACGGCCGAGAAGCGGATCGGAGAACCCGCGGGTCACCGGAAGTGGGACAGGGCTCGCGGAGACGCGGCCACGTGGCAGCGGTGGCTCGGGTCGGGACCGGGGGCGAGCTGTGGGTTCGCGGTGGAGGGCCGCACGGGCTGCACCGGGGAGGCGCTGAAGCTCTGACCTCGAGAAGGCGGGCAGCACGGGGCGCTGGCCGGGCTGTGTTGCCAGCGAGGCTGCAAGGGGAGTGTCACGACCCGCACCCTGAAGAGGGGCACGACCACGTGGTTACGTCCAGCCTACGTCGCAGTATCGGCGGTAGAACGCTGTATTAGGGTCTGTAAATACTACGACTAAAACAGATAAATGTACCTGTACAGTATATACCACTCGAATGGAGGTGACATAGCAATACTCTCAATCACATATCTCAAACTAAGGTAGATAGCATGGGAAAGAAATATGATAGATAAAACATGAAATGAGTCCAAGATCCACAAGTCAGAGCTATACACAACGTCCAGAGTCTCAGAAAATATATAATAGATACTAAAACTGAAAAGTACTAGGGCTCGCAGGCCAGGCAAATCTAACTAACTACGTACTCATGGTGAGCAAAGTCTAGTGGCTTACTAATAAGCCACGGTCCAAGTCTATTCTATCTAACCCGTCCCCATAATAGGTCGTGCAATCAGCCTCTGAATCATCTGTAAAAATCATAACGGTATCCTGTCAGGAAATGAGCAAGTACAAACACCACAGCAGTTCCATGTGAATTGACAAATACATAAGAGACAATATAATAAAATATA